>OY728578.1:9787463-10387463 GCA_963422195.1 Carabus problematicus
TTCACTCGGTTATGTACATTTTTTTGAAAATAATTCCATGTAATATAAATATAACATACATATATTTGCAAGAAAAATGTGTACTTTGTATTTTTCATAATTCAGAATACAATATACATTGATATCTTTATATGTAACCAACAATATTAACACAGTTATTATAAACACATCTTGTACAAGTTCTGTGTGAATAATAAAAACCAACGGTATCATATTAATGCAACTGAATGCAACACAAAATGCCACGCACGATTTATTCACTTTAATTATTACAAATAGTATTAAATTGTTGACAATCACATCATATTAAAAATACTTGTATATTCTATATTTGTTCATCAGTTCTTCAATCGTTTCTTTAGAGAAATTGTACCTCATCATATAATTCAAATAGGTTGTTTCTTGTTCTATACAGATCGGATGTAGTAACACACAAACGATAATACACAAATCTTCATCTGATGATGAAAAAATAACCTAGAACTAGGCCAATTTTGTTCAGTAGACATTTTCAGATAAATTATCACAATCAGAATATTTTAATGAGACTCACGGTTTCACACATGTATACCTACAAAGCAAATTGATTAATAATTGCAAGTTTATTCATTAACGAACAATTCAAACACAAATGCTTTACTATGCTGAAATATGTCAAGTTGTAAGACACAATGAACCTTGTGTAGGTTATAAACAGCCTTTTTGTACGCTAGCTGCTATATTCCAACTAGTAGAAAGAATCAGAAAGAATCAAGCGGTAATTTAAATTTAAATCAACCACTTCTTGTTTAAAAAATGTGTGTAAATGCCGATGACAATAATTGACATTCCACAGCAGTTTATTCAATACACATTTATCTAAAAATTAAGTTATTTTATGACATAAACAATAATATATGCATATTAAAATATTCGTACTTACGTGTTTTATACGTTTCACATTGAAAACAGCTGTCAAATTCATTAATAAATGCATAATTGCTCAAAAACGAAGAGATGTGGACAGTCAACTTAATCATGATTAGCGATTTAATCACGGAATAACGGCGAATTAGTTAATTCTGATTAGCTAATCAGAATTAGTGCTAACAACGGTCGGTGCAACGCTTTTTGTACTTAACAACGAATTAGTAAACAATAATTAGTTAACAACGGTCGGTGCAACTGGGCATTAGTATTTTATTTTGATATGTTTGGAGCTTGTTCATGTGTGTTTTGGATATGTGGCACCATATTGGGGCGGCATATGTAACTATTGGTCGGATTATGGCGGTGTACAATAGTTTTTTGTTTTCTGTGCTTGTTTTCGCGTTTTTCGCGAGTAACGGGTATAATGTCTTTGTTACTGCGTACGCTTTTCGAATAGCTTGTGCTATGTGATGTTTATAGTTCAGGCGTCTGTCCAGGTGTACACCAAGATATTTGACGTTGTCTTTCACTGTCACAGGGGTGTTATTTATTTTAATGGGTGTAAATATGTTAATGTTTGAGAATTTACGTGTTATTATTATGTTTTCTGTCTTAGTCGCGTTTAGTTGTATCTTCCATGTGTCATAGTATTTTTCTAGTATGTGTCCGTGTATCTGTAATTGTTTGTTGGCTGTGGTGGCTGCGAAGGAATGCGCGTATATTGCCGTGTCGTCCGCGTATAGTGCGGTGTGTGTGTTTTGGAACTGGGGTATATCATGAATGAAATAATTGAATATGGTGGGGCCTAGTACTGAGCCTTGTGGTACCCCCGCGTTTACTGTTTTTATGTTGGATATGGATGAGTTGACTTTAACTTGGAATTGTCTGTTTGTCAGGTATGAGTTGATTAGTTTAATTAGTTCTGTCGGGTAGTGTTTTTGTATAAGTTTGTATATTAGTCCGTTTATCCACACTCGGTCGAAAGCTTTTTGTATGTCCAGTAGTAGTAATGCAGTAGTTTTTGACTTGTTAAAGTTAAGTATAATGTCATTGGTGATTCTAGCGATCTGTTGTACAGTGCCGTGCGTAGGTCTGAATCCAAATTGTATGTCTGGAGTGATTTTTAGTATTTTGTCAAGTCGGGTAAGTCGTTTGTGTATGATTTTTTCCGTGAGTTTTGCTATGGTAGGTAGAAGGCTGATCGGTCTGTAGCTGTCAGGTGATTTTGTGTTTTTGTTCGGTTTGTGTATGGGGACAATCTGCGCTATTTTCCACTGTTCTGGGAAGTGTTGTAGTGTGAAAATGGCGTTAATGATGTGTGTCAGTTGTACGTATGTTTTCTTTGAAAGGTTTTTCAGTAATATATTGTCAATATTGTCATGTCCGGGGGCTTTATTGTTTGGTAGAATTCTCGCGGTTTGCGCGAGTTCGGCTGGCTTCGTGTAGAGTTTCTTTAATTGTTGTCTGTCAAGTGGATGTTGTGTGGCCAGGAATGTGTTCTTCTGTATCGTTTATCTCAATGTTATGTATTTGTTCGAAGGTGTCCGCGAGTGTGTTGGCTTTTTCTTGGTCTGTAACGGCTTGTGTATTATTATGTTCGAGTGTAGGGATCGGTTTATGTGTTTTCTTGAGTGATTTCGCGAGTTTCCAGAGTGTGTTGTCCTGTGGGTGTAATTTTTCTAATTTACTTGTCCATTTTGTGTTTAAGTGAGTTTTGATGTCTGAGTTAATTTGTCTGTTCAATCGGTTCATCAGCGTTCGTGTGTGTGCGTCGCGGTTTTGTTGCCATTGTTTTCGGATCGCGTTTTTTTGTTTTATTAGGTCGAGTATGTGATGTGGGAGAGACTCTCTGTTAGTGTTAACCGTTTTAATGTGCGTGTGTTTGCGTTTTGCCTGTGTTATCGCGCGTGTGAGTTTTGTGACTTCCGCTCTACCACTGAGCTATATGCCCACCGAGATACCCGCATACTCCTTCTTTCAATAATTTATCATCTTAATACACTTAACCTAGAAATAATAAGATTGATCTCTGACTTATTATTTTAAGAAATAAATGAAATACCATAATTATAATACAAAGAATAAATTTATAAAAAATGCATTTTTGACGAAATATAAACATATTTCTCGATCAGCACAGTAAATCAAAATCAATCCAAAATTGTATATATATATATATGTATATATATATATATATATATATATATGTATATATATATATATATATATATATATATATATATACATATATATATATATATATATATATATATATATATATATATATACATATATATATATATATATATATATATATATATATATATATATATATATAACCAGTGGTGGGCAGTCCGTGTGTGCTGAGTGCGCATTAGAATTGGTATTAATAGATGTTAGCTAATACGTCCAATACTATACGCGGCAGCGCATTAATAATACCTAAAACATAATAACAATATTATTAACAACTAATTTTCTTTCACGTGATTGCCATTGCCCTTGGGTGCATATCCTTGTTCTGTAAGTATGTTGCCGGGTAGCTCGTTACTCGGTACTCTTTACCCCTAGAACAATAAAGATATCAACAGCACCACAGTACATCTACACTCTATCATGTCACACAGCTCACTGGCACCTACCAGCAACGTTGCATAACTCTCCGGTTATCTCCCATGTACTATTAAACTAATACATTCACAACTTACCCAATAACTTTTTATAACACCTTTACTTAATGCCCAAATAAAACATATACATTTATTAATTATACCCAACATATATTTATGTAGTATGCAATTGAGACTTATTATTTCAAGAATATAGCTACTTATTATTAAATATTAAATTAAAAACTATTATTAACTACACGTAGCGAAATGTGAAATATTTACTTTAGCGGTGTGTATGTACAGGAAGAAATGCTGCGCACGGAACTTCGCATACTTACTGTGTATATTGATGTGATAATTTTTTAATTCTGCACACCTGATATTGAAACCCGCTGCACGCTACTGCTATTAACTGAGACGGTTAATAATACTGTTAGTGTTACATTAACACTGTCTAATGAATTTGTAATCATTTACTTTGTGAATTTCAAGCTGAATCAAAGAAGTAAACATAGTATCTCCGAGCTTGTTCATTATGTTGAGTAAAATAATTATACCATTCGAATTTAATTTGAAATAGCGTCTTTATTTCGTATTATGTACACATACGCTAGGTTTAAATATATATTGAAAATTTATTCATATTCAAAATGTATCATATTAAGCTCGAAATATAGACAAAACTGCTTTTAAATTTACATACTGTATCTCCAAATGCAGTCTAGCATTTAAAATAGCTAGACATATATTTTGCAATGACTACGAATATCTATTATAATAAACATAAAGAATTATTTTGCGCAAAGATATACTTAGATATAGAAGAAAGCAAATATAAACTTAAAATTTACATTAAAACTGGGTTGGAAATTGTTCGAAATTCTAGTTATCATTAATTCATACCATTTGGGAATAACGATTAACCCTATATTTTCATCTACAAATTCGTTTGCTAGGTTTCTGTTGCAATATATTCTTCATCTTCAAATTTTATAAGCCAAAGTCCAACCTGCCTGCCCGAATTTATATTGAAAGTATTGATGAATGCTGCTTCAGACAGGTGCATACTTGTTTGAAACAAAATAATAACACTAGCACTCAACAAAATCAAAGTTTATTCATCACAAGTAAAAACAAGCGTAAGCTGAACAAAAGTGAAAGAACAATAAAATTCAAGAGGGACAACTTACTTGATGTTTTGCTAACGCTAACCAAATCACTGAAATCCTCCCTCACTACTCAAGAGCGACCAGTTTTGCTGAACTTTGCATGGGCTACGACAAATTTAAACTGAATAAACCGTGAGAGCTTTCATTATTGATGTGAAATTAGGTTGCTTTCCGAGAGACTAATTTTTAATGTTGACCTTTAAAACTTTCGGATTGAATTCGTTAGATATTTCAACACCGCTCACCTGTAACAATGTTGTGTTTAATAAACAGTGATTTGATAAGACTATAAGTCCAAACAATGCCGGGAAATTCGTAACGTAATACTTTTGAAAGACGAAGTTTATATTTTCGCATGTCAAATCGATATTAAATTAATTAAAATGAACTAATTCTAATGGAGTTCCAGATTTGTTTCAGCCTGTTTTGCATTATACTATATCTTCCAAGACGTCGATCTAAAAAAGTGATATTTTGATACTAAAAGACATATGCGAAGAAAGTATACCGTGAACATCCCTTTTGTTATTTGAGTTTGATGCCAAAAATGAAACCAGATCCTGTCCAATTTTATTTGTATTTTCATACTAGCAACATACTCAGTAAACATTTTTGCAGTACTGCAAGAATTCGCTTTAGTACGTTTTTTTTTTTTTTTTTATCAACATTTTTGTTTTTAGCTCATCGACCTCCTGTCGAAGAGAAATCCCGGACAGACCCCTTGGATCACGAAATGACTATTACAACATGTGACCGTATGTATGTCGTACGTCCGCTCGTACGTTTTTTGTTCCACTAATTCCTCCTAGACCAGTGTCTGCCAAACTTTTTCAGCCTACGGCACACTGGGAAGGAGAATTTGTTTTGCGGCACACCAATATATATATATATATATATATATATATATATATATATATATATATATATATATATACTAGTGTGTCGCGGCACACAGTTTGGTAGACACTGTCCTAGACTATCCAACCGATCTTGATGAATTTTTTTTACAAATGCGTGTTATGGTCTGGTTGTGCAGTTGACTTTTTGTTTTTCAAAATTTCGTTTAGTACAATTTTTTTCAGTTTTTATTATTTTTTTCTCCTCTATTTTCCATTCAATTGAATTCAAAATTTTCTTGCATATGCAGGAAATGAAACATTATTTTTCTATTGAACTTCAGTTGATTGGAGTTAGGGCTTAAATGAATCGCTGTTGGTGATTCAGAATATGTAAAATTTTTTATTATTACGTTTCGCTTCGGCTTTGAAGCATCCTCAGATAAATTGTAACCACATGTACAAACTTTGTTGGAATTCGAAAAAAAATTACATTAAACCAATAGAAAAATTAACAATCAATCACAATGGTAAACTTGTAAAACAATATAAATTTGAACATAATAAATATCAAATTGTAAAATATTATAAGCTAAATACATATCGTCACATGTTGGAATTAACAAGAAAAATGAATTTTTTTTCATATCCTGAAAATCATCAACAGCGATTCAATTAAGCCCTAACTCCAATCAACTGAAGTTCAACAATCAGTGACTGGCTTAATAATCTTTAAAATGAATTATTTTTCTATATTTTAAGTAAGACCATTGAAGAAATTTTTTTTAAATTAACAAATGAATAAAAGAAGATTAATGCATTTATAGTCGGCTTGGTCTGCCTTCCTTTTGTTGACAGAAGAAAATGTTTTCACACTTGTTTTAAATTTGTTGTTTTTTTGTTTTATATTTCGAGCTAGGCACCTACTATTTTACAAGTGTATTTAAGTAAATAATTTGTGAATAATTCAGAATTGGACATACGTCGATGAGCTACAGGCATGGATGTCTGTATCCATTCCTAGTTATTAATACTCCAGGTCATCTTAGTAGTCTCTGTGACCATAATCAAAACGCAAAAATTACATTTATTCCACAAAATACAATTTCCTTGGTTTAAAAAATGGATCAAGGTGTCATTGCGACAATTAAAACATATTATTTTAGTGTATATACAGAGTATTCCAATGCATATAGGAGTGACGTCACTTCAAATAAATTTTATTCACGACATAAACAAAACAAGCTATATCTTTCAAACACATTTGACTCGTATAAATCTATACGCACATCGTATTGCCATAAGGGGCAGAGCTTCTCAATAATTCGTTTGTTTTATTAAGACGTCACTCCTACATGGATTTGAATACTCTATAGTATACCCCGATTAATGTAGATTCAAATAGTAGGGCATAATAGCGGAACCGATTAACCGTACTGTGCAGAGTATTACTGTACTATAGAGTATTCAAATCCATATAGGAGTGACGTCACATCACATAAATTTTATTCACGACATAAACAAAACAAGCCATCTCTTTCTTACACATTTGAGTTGTATAAATCTATATGCACATCGTATTGCCATAAGGGGCGGGGCTTCTCAATATTTCGTTTGTTTTTTTATGATGTCACACCTATATGGATTTGAATACTCCATACCAACAAGATTCTACTAACAGCTGAAATATTGTACACCTGACCGGTGCAGTCAAAATGTAAATTGACATTTAAAAACTGATTTAAGTTAGTACACATGAAGAATATGATGTTGAAGATAAAAACGAATACATAAGAACGATTTATTCGAATACTTTTTTCTAGTCTCAAAAGTTGACTGAACATGAAAATATAAGGATATAGTATTATATAGAACAGGTTTTAAAACAACTAACAACGTAAATATGTTTCGCTGTATTTTATTTATCTGGGATAACATCAATTAACGCTATAAATCATTTATAAATTCACAAATCACAAAGTACCAAACTGGGACATCTATAAATTCATTCGTAATTTCAAACACACATTACAGCTGTCTAATGTGTCATTAATAATGATAAATATTTTTTGACATGAACGTTAATATTCACTTTCTTAGTTTAGTTGGAATGAAATTCTGGATTTATATACACTTTCATTGGAAGCTGTGCGCTGAAACCTTGCCCATAAAAATAACGTTATTTTTCTCTTTACTTTCTCTTCAGCTCACATGCTATCATGTATATACTCATTATACTGTTAATAACACACTTTGTATTTACTTTTGTGTCTTGTATTCATTTTCTGTTATTGTTTTTCTAACTGTGTATCTCATATTCTTTATACAGGGTGTTAAAAAAAAGGGTAAAATAATTTCATGGTATATACATTTCGATGTGCTGATTCAGAATCAAAAAGACTTTTTTCAAAATTCGCAAAATTACGGACATGTTTTTAGAAGACTACATTTTTAGTGCCACTGGTGACAGTACATTATTACAAAACGTCAGAATAAAATTAATTCATTTGTTATTCAACATCAGTTACGTGGTAACAAATTTATATTGAATACCCGTACTCATTTGTGTACTACCAGTGGCACTAAAAATGTACTGTTCTAGAAGCATGTCCATAATTTTGCGAATTTTTAAAAAATTCTTTTTGATTGTGAATCACTACATCGAAATGTATATACCATGAAATTATTTTACCCTGTTTTTTAACACCCTGTAAGTTCTAGTTTTTGTTTCATACTCAGATGAATGTTAAGGTTTTATTCAAAAATCAAATGATTCTAAATTTGTTGATTCTCGAATTAAATCGAAATTTATTTCTAAGGCCACGAATCAGTTGATTCCCTGTGTGATTCGCTTAGAACAAATAAATGACGACAAATGATTTCCTTATTTCGGCTTAGTAAGAATTTAATTCTATAATGATTGATTCATGAAATAAACCTCGTCCGAGCAACTGAGCATGAATAATGCATTTGTTAAAAATTAATTTACCTCGTAAAAACATAAATCTATTAAACCATTTCAAACCATATTAAACCGGTTCGGAGATACTATGAAAACAACACTTTCTGAGTCGGAATTCGAATCGATAACCTGCAAACGACAATGTTAACTTGAAGCTACAACACTCAATAAATTTTAAAACAATAATAAAAATTACTGCACAAGGGTAAATGCTCTGCTCCACATAAAAGTAACGACATTATTTTTTCAAATAAAGCAGTCCTGCAACAGTCATATAAACAAACTTGAGATTAGTTCCAGAGTATAAAGACATTAGAATTGTTTTTACTTATGTAGATACGTTTGTGTAATTAATGAATTCAGATAACTCAGATTCCTTATCTGAATTCAAGATTTACGAAGTTTTTGACAAACGCAATAGGCAACTTTCATGAAATTTTGAAATACACCCTAAAATGTCACACATGCACCCTTATTAACGAAAATATTTTTTTAAATTTTTTATTTGCTTTATTTTGTCCAGAATAAATTAAAGAAACTTCCTTTGAGAATCCATGCAATTTCCCCCCACTCTCTTGTGACGTCACGTATTAGTAGATCGTTTCACAGTAGTCAAGTATAACCATTTATATCTATTCTTTAACTGTTGTGTTTGATTATTGTGGTATATTATTCTTTGTACGCTATTAGTAATTTCGAAAGCAAATTTTAGAGACATAATTTTGTTTACATACAGGTACGAATTTTATGGGAGAAGATTTTTTTTCAACACATTTACTTCTCATGTTACACTGAATTACTTTATTTTTGACACTTGGTTTAACCTGAATAGCAATATCTTTATACATTTGATCATTATCTTGTACACAAATACTTTCTTCAGTCTCGCTATATTCCACTGTAGAAGTTGATGGAACTGGTTCAGTTCTTGACGCCGTCTTCATCGCTTCTTCTATCAACTGCTCTCTTCTTCGTTTGATATCATCCTCCCGTTATGGTTTTGAATGTGCCCTTTTTACTTTCTTATACATAGTATAAAGAAAGTATAGGAATCATGAAAAATTTCGATTGCGAGATTTTGATGGAAATACATGTTTTGAGGTCCCCTGAATACGTTTTGACTATTTTCGCCATGACGTCTGTGTGTTTGGATGTGTGGATGTTTGGACGTGTGTCTGTATGTTCATTATCTTCAAAACGAGCAAAGACAGGACAATGAAACTTCGTATTTAAAAGTTTTTTGATTATATGAAGAGCTGATTAGATATCTAGCATAATCGCACAACCGGAAGCGGAAGTTTACTGAAGATCAAAATCATTGTGAATTATTAGAGAAACTGAAAGGGATGTGGAAAACGTTTTGAAATAAAAGTTATAGAAAACAATAAGCTTAAGAAAAAATGTTCTATGCATTTATGTTCTATCTTTATCAAATTTTGAGTAAAATGTATTTATATATTGGCATGTATTTAAAATACCATATATGCTATGAAAACAAAACAAAGACAAAATATTTACAGAAATACGCATTTGAAATGTCAAATATGTGCCAATTTATATTGCGTATAAGAGAGTAGTGTGGTGACCGCACCAGATTTTTCTATTAGGTTGACAATTAGATATATGAGGAACGACATCGTCTTTCTGGCTTCCCGTTAATTTAAATTTAATATAATTTTCCATATCTTCTTCTAGCTGCAATTATAGTGGTTACAGTTGTGAGGATGATGAGCGGTAAGCGTTTACAATGATAGTAACAAGATAATTAGTAACAATATTTATTTAAGTTTCTTTAGTATGTATATTCTATATTCATGTCACACTGTCGACGCTTGTACTTGGCTTGTACTCCCTCTCTCGTTCCTTGTTGACTGGCGCGAAGCTAGTGGCGGCAAGTTTGAATCTTGTTTCCTCACAGCTCGGCCAAGCGTGACGCGGCATTGTCCTCGATGTCGATTGGGAGCTGCTTTCGGGACCGGAGACAACTCCATCTGGACTCTTCTTCCAGTTCTGCGCCTTGTGGTGATCCAATCTCTTCACATTCCTCGAGTTCGACTGTTTTGTCTTCGTCTTCGGATTCCGCTCCTCCTTCTTCAGCTTCAGGCTCTGATCTGTCATCCTCGGACTCATCTTCGTCTAGTAGGCCTATCCATCTTTTCATACGCTCAGGCGGTAATATGCCCCCGTATGGTCTCTGTGTAACTGGGTAGACTTGAACATCTTTGATTACGTATCGATCTTTATCAAGGACGGAATGAATTATGTAAGGACCAATAAACTTTTGGGACATTTCTAGCTCATCGACCTCCTGTCGAAGAGCTATAGTGTTCGGTACGATGTCTGTAGCATTTTCCGATTTCAAAAATTTTTGCACAGAAATCCCGGACAGACCCCCTGGATCACGAAATGACTATTACAACATATGTCCGTATGTATGTCGCTCGTCCGCTCGCTCTCTCGTACGAGATTTTTTGTTCCACCCAGATCTCCTAAACTACCCAACGGATTTTTATGAAATTTTTTATGCAGATACGTGTTATGGCTTAGTTGTGCAAGGTAAATTTTATTTTTCAAAATTTTCGTTCGTATTTGAGAAAAAAAATATTATCCAATTTTTTTTTAGTTTTTATTTTTTTTCTGCGTTATTTTTTATTCAATTGTATTCAAAATTTTCATGCATATGCCGGAAATAGAACAATATTTTTCCATATTTTTTATTTTGAAAAATTATGTAAGACTATTGGAGAAAAAAATATTTTTTAATTAAAAATTGAACAAAAGAAGATCAATGCATTTATAGTCGGCTTAGTTTGCTTTGCTTTTGTCAAGAGAAGAAAATGTATTCACACTTGTTTTAAATTTGTTGTTTTCTTTGCGACCTAGGCACCTAGGATTTTAAAAGTGAATCTAAATAAATAATAATTTGTGATATATTCAGACTTGCATATACGTCGATGAGCTGCAGGCATGTATGTCTGTATACATTCCTAGTTGGATTTCGGTCTGTGGGAGCAGACGTTCTCTCGATCATAACTAATTCCCCTACTTTGTACTTACAGCGATGTCTTCTTTTTTTATCATACCGTTCTTTAGTCTTCTCTTGTTGGTTTCTGGTAGCCTCGGCTGCCGTTCTTCTTGCCATTTCCCTTCTGCTTTCATATTCCCCTATGGTTAAACTATCTTCAATCATTTGTTGCATGCTAATGCCAAATCCGTGGGATATTTTATACCCGAGTAACAAATCGCTAGGACATTTGTTCGTTGTTTTCTGTTTGGTCATATTCAATGACATTTGTACTTTGTCGAGGCATTCATGCCACTTTGTCGGTTCGGTTGTCATTTTTAATATAGCAGGCATTATTGTTTTATTATACCTTTCAATTTGTCCGTTACCTCTTGGTGTTCGTACTGCTATGAGCACTAACTGAATATTATTTCCATCACAGAATCCTCGAAAGGTTTCACTCGTGAAGGCGGTTCCTCTATCTGTTACAATTCTTCGGAGCATTCCGAATATTTTAAATAGCGGTGCTAGCGCTCGTACAACTTCCTCTGAATTCGTCGTTTTGGTTGGCTCTAAGAATATGAACTTGGTAAACGCATCTATTACAGCAAGTATATGCTTGTGACCTTTAGTGCTTCGCTCTAACGGGCCTAAATGATCCATATGTAGTGTTCGCCATGCCTCTAAATCGCCATCTAAAATATTTAGCATTACTCAAATTGTTTATAAGATCATCAATATGAGGAAGGGGAAATTTATCTTTCACCGTCTCCTTATTTAGCGCGCGATAGTCAATGCATAAGCGACCTTCTCCATTTTTCTTAGCAACTAGAACTACTGGACTTGCGTATTCGGACTTACTGGGTCTTATTACACCTTTGTCCAAAAGATCATCTACCAATTTTTTTATAAGTTCACGTTCACGATAAGAAACTCTCCGGGGTGATGTATAAATAGGTTTGTTTGTTTTTAATTCTATTTTCATTTGTAAATCCTCATCGTCGACTTCACGGTACGAGTTAATCCGATTAATTTTATAGTCTGAGATCGCGTTTACTAATTATGTTTCGTTTTAAAGTCTACTTCGGGGTTTATCTGATATTCAGGTTCACAACGTTCCGTCTGTATTTGCATCATATTAGATTCGTACAAAGTATCCGAGTCTAATAGTTTTGAAAATGTTATACCATCCTTGCGTACGCGCCACTCTACCGAATCTAAGAACGCTTGTCCAAGTATAACGTCATTACCGATCGAGTCTGCTGGAACAATAACCGCGCTCATATCACAGATGCAGTTGTCTATAGTAACAGTAAGGTTAGTTATTTTGTCACACTGCAATCTACTATTGTTCAGTCCTACTAGAACAGTCGCAAAACTATCTTTAATCAAATTCATCTTACTACTAGTATCAACTAGGGCAGTTAATGTTTTGTTTCGAACCAGTACTTTTTTGATAAATTTTGAAGCTGTACTCACGAAGTTTATCTTCTGAATGTTTGCGTCGGTCGATACACGTTTAGAATCCAAACATGGTTTCCGTTCTGTTGTGTTTGCGCAATTCCTGGATATGTGACCTAACTGATTGCATTTGTAACATCTGATTGTTGACGTCGTCGAGCTGGTTTGATATCCACCTGCATTTCCACCAGAAGTTCGTCCACTTGGTTCTTGTTTCCTGTTCGAATTTTCAGGTTCTTTCTTCTGTGAATCATTCCGGAATCTGTCCATATTGAGTACAGCAGCAACCATTTTCATGTTCTGAAACAGACTTTTAAGCGTTTTATGCTGGGCAGACACCATTTGCGTTCGAAGAGTAAAATTCTCTATCCCTTTAATAACATGTGATATTATTTCTTATTCTGAGAGTTTAGCTCTCTGAGCAATTCTAACTTTATCATAATAATAGTCTTCAAACATCTCTCCACGCTTCCACTTACGTGCTCTGATTTTATCCATCATTGTCGCGGTATCTTCATATCTCTCAAACATATCTTTCATTTCATTTTTAATTTCGGTCCATTCCATTCTACATGTTTCGGTATTAGAATGATACCATTGCTTCGCATTTGACACCAACTTATTCGTAGCTAACAACTTAATAACGTCATCAGTTAATGAATAAATACTCTGTACATCATCAACACGTTTTAACCACGTTTCTATATCGTCCGTGTCTCTTTTGCCACCGTAAATTGATATTTGCAAAGAAATTTCAGAATACGGAACACTTACGTTTGGTTGATTCTGTATGTTGTTTCTCTGCCTCAAGATTTCTAATTCATCATCTCTTGTCTGGATCATACCTAACGTCGTAGTGAGATGAGACATCATCTGTTGCATGGTAGTATGCGTGGCATCGTCATCTTGCGCCGCTCCTTTACGTTCGTTGGACATCTTTCTTCACCGGTTTCTTCAGTACGTTGAATGCACGGGTGTTCAGGATTAAGAAAGGATATGGACACAGGGAAAAGATCGTTTGACACCGTACGTCGGCCAACACGCATCAAATCCGCCAACTCCAACTTAACCTCGTTTTTCTCTTTTTTTTTTCACACACAGTCGCTATCACTGCACGAATCTTTATCTCACTTCTGAAAAACTGTGAGGATGATGAGCGGTAAGCGTTTACAATGATAGTAACAAGATAATTAGTAACAATATTTATTTAAGTATCTTTAGTATGTATATTCTATATTCATGTCACACTGTCGACGCTTGTACTTGGCTTGTACTCCCTCTCTCGTTCCTTGTTGACTGGCGCGAAGCTAGTGGCGGCAAGTTTGAATCTGGTTCCTCACACAGTTATATAATTTAGTGTATTCAATATAAAATATCTATATACGTACTTTGAAATGATCCTCGTACACAAATAGAATTGATTTCTCTGAAAAATCCGACAAGCTTAGTCCTGTAGCTGTCACTCACGATATCCTTTTCGACAGTATCAATGGTACTTGAAAAAGTATTTTATCCGGATTCTTTTTACTATTGTTTTTGCATAATGGCACAATACGATATTTTCTACATTTATCTTTACCTATTTTTGTTTTATCCATTTCAGATATTATTCCAACTTGTACAATTTGTCAAAGAAGTAAGTGAACGTAGAACTGTCAGAATACAATCTAAAATACGTACTAATACGTGACGTCACAACCAATGAGACGTGTTTGCATGTGGTGGGGACATTTGAATTTTGAAACAAATTTCAAAGTGAATTTATTCAAAAATAGTTAACAAAAAAAATAGTTTCTTTGCATTATAGCACATTTTAAGTACGCAGGTTTATAATTTTAGAAAAAAAAAATGAAATAAAAATTCCATGAAAGTTGCCTAATACATGTTTGTATAATTAAAATACGATATGTATGAAAAGTTTAATTTGTGCTGTGCGATCACATGTTAATAATGCACTGGACATTATTTATTATTAATTAAACTGTTCTGTTAAATTAGCTAAAAAAAATTCTATTAAATTCCATTAAATTGAAGTGCGTAATATCGTGGGTTGATTGCAGTATAAATGTAATAAATGCAATAGTTTCAGGGTTAGAAAATCCCCAGACATGTAGTAATGCATGTTCACACAGTAAATGTTGATTTCCAATTACTTTTTATTAAATTTTGGCGCCAGGATTCTCGAAATACCAGAAGTTTTGATTCAAATTACCATTTATTCCAAGAGATGCAAATTCCAAGCGCTACGTAGCTTTTTGTGTTTCATCTCTGAAGATTTTGTAGAGCTTGTTATTATAAAGTTATACAATCCATATTGATATGTGCTGGTACAAATGGCACAGTGTGCCATATACATATATAGATATATATTGTTTAACTTGAATTTGCCGTTATTATTAATTATCATTAAACAAAAGACTGTATATACCGAAAGATATATTTTACTGATGCAATAATTCTATCGATAACATACACTTCTGGTATAGTGTATTCAGAGTTCATATTCCTGACTTTTTGCTTGGTAATAATTAGTTTATTGGGGATGTTATATCCTAACAATATAAATTTTGTGAAATATTTCAATAGATAGTAAGGTCCAAAATAAAATTATCAGTACTTTCCTCAATAATGAATCATAAAACTCGTACCGAGCGTACTTCATTCAATAATTCACCACTGGAGGTACACCTTAAGAGAGTTGTAATAAATGCATTTTAGTAATCTCTATTAAAATCTAATTTTCCTTTCAGATTCGTAATTAAAAATTATTTGTTTATTTTATAACTTGCTAATTTAAAATATTGAAATCACATTATATGTATTGTGACGATCCTTGGTATTGCGGGTTCTGGTTGCTCGGGCGCCAATCGGACTTAGACCGGGATAGTTCAATGGAGATCAGGGTGGTACAAAAAAAAATTAATTTGGCCGTTAGATGTTTTATTTATTTGTGAGATACTGACACTCGCAGTGTTTACAACTAACTAGAGAGAAACAACGATGACGTCACAGCAGGACCGGCGCAGTATGACGGAAACAGGTTAGATTACTGTAGCCTCTACAACAGGAGCGGCACAGTGTGCAGGGAGACAGCGCTGACATCGCAGCAGGACCGACGCAGTGTGACGGCAACAAGCCAGCTTACTGTAGCCTCTACAATAGGACCGAGTGTAGAGGCAGAGAGCGAAATAAATGAAACGAGATTCTCGCCATGTTTACTTGTATTTTCATATTAGAAACATGCGTAGTATGCGCTTTCGCAGTGCTACCAGCACGTTTGTACTGTCAGTTCAAATATTGCACACTTAACCTCTGCAGTAAAAATTTCAATTGACATTTATAAACTGAAGGAAAATAGTCGAAAATAAAAACAATTTGTTGAGAGTCTTTTTTTCTAGTATCAAAATTACTTTTTCCTAGCCTGGAAAAATAGTATAATGTAGAACAGACTTAAATAGTTTTTTTATCTGTCTATTTCAATATAACTTTTTCTTATTTTTTCACAATACGAAGACGTAGTATAAAATATTTACTTTCTTTCGTTAACAAGTACAAATTTTAAGTGAAACAAATTATTTCCATTATATTTCGTACCAGCAATTTCACATATCTATCCGAGCTAAGCATGGTTTGCAAATAAAAAAGAGGACGCCTAATTCTCAAGATTGAAAGTTGTGGTTGAGCTATATACATAGTTTGGGAAACGCTCTTTGGCCTTGGAAGGTCTACGAATGAGAATCAAAGAAATAAATAGAATGTAAAACAGCGAATATGCTCACAGAACTGAGAAAAACAAAAGAGAAGGATAGATGATATGGATGACGTGAGCGAGGAAATAAAAAAAGATCTAGTACCAAACTATCCAGTAAATATAGAAGCAAGAAACAACTAACATTTTTCTTTTTACAAATTACGTTCTATTGTTATTGTGTTATAATAATATAAGTGAAGAAAAATCTAATTTATAAAAGCAACTTCACTAAAGTTAATTATTTTCATTCCCATTTACCAATGGTCCGTAAGAAATTTTACTAATGTGTTGCTAAGGGCCAAATTCTAGGATCTGCCTCTCAAATCAAAACATACAACGTGTAGCTTTAATGTTATTGGGACAATTATGCATTCGTAGTTTCCCTTCGATATTGTTAATTTTAATTTGAGATCAGAATTGAACCAAGCGATTAATGTTTCTATCAAAATAAATGGTATGTTAGAGAAGGTAAAACAACCAACTTTATATTTTTTATTCACTTAGACACGATTGCAGCTTATATAGCTGCACATGATAAATCAGACATCTCTACTTCTTATTTCCAAAAGTCTATTTTCTTAAGTTACCATTCGATATAATTTGCATAAATAGTTTGCTATAAAAATATAACTACAGAAATAAAACAATGATATTGTACTTGAACAATCTTTAAAATGAAAATGACATTTAATTTATGTTTTCTGCCGTTAACACATGTGCGAGTACCATTTAATATTTGAATAAATGATCGTATTTTTTAGCAGCAAGAAAAACAATTCCGGGCTTTTTTCCCCAATGGGCCTTGTTATATAAAGCTTTTCTTTCTAGTTTAAGTATTCAGAGAAATATATATTTTATTTTTCGTGACAAATTGTCTTCATGCCGAAGATGACCTGAGGTCATATGCCTCTGTTAAGACCATCTAATACAGGAGTGGACAGACAGCACAATCATTTCCAGTCAACCGCGCCATTGATTAATGAACGTATTTTATGTGGTTGATTTGATTGTTTTTATAAATTCATTTAATTACGAGGATCTCGGTACTGGTATAAAGTCGTCATTGATTTAAATTACGTATCACCCTTAGTTTGACCACCCCTGGCTATATAATATAGAATTAATAATTTATAGTGCAATCTACTTTCCACGCTATCGTAATTCATTACATTTTTTATTTGTGTTTTTTACAGGAGTTTCCAAATGGGTACAATTTTTAGTCCATAAAAATTTTAGTACACTATAATAAGTTTACGTTTTCACAATTTTCAATAAACACGAGAACAGAAATTTTTTTGAAGTGAGTATCCCATTGATTTCAACCACAATTTACTCACTGGTAACAAGTGGGAAATTTCAAGAATAGATGGATGTCTTAGAGAACGGATCCAGAAACTTCGTACTAGCAAATTGTTTTTCCTGGTTTATTTTACAAGATACATTACATTCCACGTGTATAAGATCGATGTGACCAGAAGTGAAAAGTACTATTCTGTAAGCAAAATCAATATTTATAACGCCAATGAAATTGCACTGTGTACGAGCAGAGACACATATGTTTCCATTTATATTACTAGTATCGTGTAGTCTACCAGTATTTATCAACTGTTTGTATTTCTTCTTATTTTCTAGTACCAGCAGAATCAGTGCAACCATCTAGCGGTAAAATTTATAGATACATATGTATTGTAAAGTAAATAAGATTCATGTTGAGCAATGTTTTATTATTTGTGTGTCGATGGGATATATGTAAGCAAAATTATTAATTGTTACCTTAATGTAACTAGAAAAATATTCTGCCTCAAAACTAAGTTGCTGAGACGAGGTTTAATTCAAGAATAAAATTATTCTAAATTTGCTTTGATTGTAAAATTAGACAAAGATTTGAGACTTCTGAAGCGCGAATTAGTTGATTCCCTTAGATTTGATGAAACTCAAATAAGTTGTTTAATAAATTGTTTATTTCAAGCAATCAACGATTAAATTCTAGAATCATTGATCCTCCAATTTAACTTCGTCTGAGCAACCGGGAATTAAAGGACTATAACTTGAAAAATATTCTACTTTAAAAATAATATACTAATTAATGCAATCACTTATCGATTGACAGTGAAATATAAATGATTATAAATATATAACTCAGTTACATGCACCATTGCAAAATTTAATTATACTTTGTGCAAACTGAGACTTAAATTTGTGGAACATTATATACCGGGTGTCCCAAGAAATCTGGGACATAGGGAATTAACATGTAAAATTGAAAAAGTTGCGATTACTTCTGTATTATACATTTTAGAGCTCTGAAATTTGGTACAGGTGTAGGGATAGGTTATTCGCATTGATTGGTATTAATTAAAATGATATTAACGCTCACATTTCTAATAAAAATGCTTTTAAAAAGTAATAATTAAAAGATGTATCTTAAATAACATTTTTGCAAAAAATTATTTGTAGCGTTGCTAGCACAACGGTAAGATGCTTATTTGGTAATTTAAATAATTTATAAATGTTATGGTTCGAATCTCCAATATACTTTAGAGTTTTTTTTTTAATTTTTAAAATAATTACTCCTATTTTTTAAATAAATCAAATTCTATGTAAATTATAAACAATTTTTTACAAAAAATGGTATTTAAGCTACATCTATTAATTATTACTTTTTAAAAGCATTTTTATCAGAAATGTGGGCATTAATATCATTTTAATTAATACCAATCAATGCGAATAACCTATCCCTACACCTGTACCAAATTTCAGAGCTCTAAAATATATAATACAGAAGTAATCGCAACTTTTTCAATTTTACATGTTAATTCCCTATGTCCCAGATTTCTTGGGACACCCGGTATATTGTTCAATGCAAATCTAACCTAAAATTTCATATACACATCTATAAATTCCAACATTATCAGTTTAGAGCCGCACGTTAACTGTACAGGCTTATGTAATCCCATGGTAGAAATTTACGATTTAACTTTGCTAGGTTTAGAAAACATTGACAAAAAACATTCTACGCGTTAACAAAGAAAATATGAGAAAGAAAAGATATCTACTGTGAGATTTGTTAACGTGTAACGTCGCTAATTACTAACGTTTGCTTGTACTTGAATTTTCCCGTCGTTACTTAATTAACTGATCAAATCCATTTGGAACAAGAAAAGAACTGAAAGAGTGTAGAGACAGTCGTCGGCCTGGTTTTCGAGAGACGAGAACGTCCACGTGTGGTTTTGGGGTACCTTTTGCTTTAGTGGCCTAATAAATAATGTTTTTTTGAATATCAGAAGTAGTAGTGACCATTGGGAGAACGTATATATATTTAACTCTGTATTATTTGTGACCTATCTGTAATACGTGAGTGAAATCACCGCCGGTGCATTATAAGTGAATATTGTGTCCCAACTTATTAAGACTACGGAAGCCTGGGCGTTGGATATACCGTGTGGGATCCAGAGGTTCCGCTGTCTAGACCTACATCGTGGGGATCTTGGTGTCGACTACTACGACTTCATCGCCGCCGACCAGCATACAGCTAAGTACCTACAAAAGTTTTTGTGCAGTTCGCGCATTCCCGTCTAAACGTATACTAAACGTAGTATTGCAAATTAGTGTCCCCCCCCCCCCCCCCCAATCCGAGTGTTGTCCGCATAACGTGCGCAGTGTCAATATTGTCACCTATCAGGACGCCGAATTAAGTGTTGTCGGTCAAACTGGGTACTATTTATTAGTGGCCTGACCACCGTGCGGAACTAACCGCTGAAGAGCCCCCACCCCATGCCACACGTGATTTAGCTTTTTGATGTTCAAGAATTATATCCAAAGATATAAATATTGCTTTTATTTGTTTCAATAGTACAAATTACATATATGGATCTATACTTTAATTTTGTTTATACATTTCATCTTGTTAAGAAAACCTGTATTGTTGTACATTTTGTTACTGTAATTTTCATGTATGTTTTTCGACTTAGTTTATATAAGTAATCGATTCGTACCTCCACGTCAATATTCGGTGAATAACACGGACCTACCGTTGAGATAATTTAACTATGTTTTTTTTATATCTTACTTTAAATTTTGAGTCAACTGATGGCGGCTCGTCCCTGTTATCCTTCCGAATCAGACAGTGAAATTGTAAAATTAGGATTAAGTTATTTTGGTGATTTAATAATTGTATTTCAATCTTGGTGATATTATATAACCAATCTACGTCAATACGTTTCTTTCACTGGTCAAAACAACTCCTTTCGTTTTCTGAATACTAAATTCACAGACAAATTCAGTGACTTCCACACGGAGTCACAAGGCGCCCAAAACTACATCGCTGGAAGGCCCCCGCCCGTCTCCACTGAAGCCAGCCGGTCAATATCTTCACGCAATACCGCGATAATACTTTATCAAGTACAAGCCGGGATAATAGCACGTGACAAACGTTAAGTTTTAAATGAATATGAGTTAGTACTTTTACAGCATTCATTTACATTTTGACGCGGCTGTGTCACTTGTTACGAAAAGTTTCCATAACCGGTGGGGAGCTTTTGAGCTTCCACCTTTTGGATTATTTTTTTCATATGGGAAAATCATGAACCGAGATAAAATGTAAATTTCGAATAACACACAGTTATACGCCGATTAGCACTCAGGATACGCGTTACAACAAAACAAGCGTTAAGCGAAACAGCAATAACTGAGGTCCCCATTTGGGGAAGTAATAATTTTAAACACCTCTAAATCTGCAAGACACAATTAACTGTCAAACATCTCATTTCTTTTATCAAAAGTAAAGATACCATAATGATATATACTAATCAATGCACTGATTGATTAATAATAGGTTTGTTCCAACCACGCGAAGAACCGTACCAGAACGGTGCTGCTCATGCGCATTAGATAAAATGCGTTCCAACCGAGACATTACGGTTCTTGAATGATCCTCGTTGCCGTTCCAACCAGTATGGAATCGATTCCGGAACGGTTTCGGAATCGTAATTTCGGTACCGCGTGAAAACCTAGTATCGTTAGAACTGGTTAGAACTGTCATGCGCATTGTAAATTTTCTTAGCTGTTTGACGTTTGGAATGGTGAACTAGTGAACTATTCGAAATAAAACATGAGTGATGAAGAAGATAGTGACTGTGTATCAGATATTTCTGAAAGTGATGATGATTTAGAAGTTTTTTTTAAATCAGCCAAGAATAAAAAACAAAAATTATATAGGTAGGAACATACTCTTTGGAGGCTATGTAATTATTTGTAAATACTAAACACTAAATTGTATAATTTTAGATGATTGCGTGCCACAATATTCAGAACATGTTTTTTTTGAACATTTTAGACTGTCGAGAGAAATTCTAAATAATATTAGTGAGAGATATGCAATCAGCCCTTATTTCCATAGTCAGCCTGGACAGTATGGACATTTGTCTGCTACACATCAAGTAAGTATAATTTTGTAAAGAAATCTATGTCATAACAAACTAAATGTCTACGTTTATTCCTATTTTTTTATTATGTACAGCAAAGTAATTCGTTGTCCTAATAAATGCTTTCATTACAGGTATATATCTATGCATGGTACATAGGGCATCAAACTGCAAGCTTCCGAGATGTGGGTGATCGTTTTGACATAACCATAAGTTCTGTGAACAGAGTAGTACGACGCCTAACGTACTTTTTAAGCAACTTATCACCACAACAAATAAAATGGCCAAGTGACAATGAAAAAAGGATTATTGAGGAACATTTCAGAGAAAATGGTTTTCCAAATGTTATTGGAGCGATAGATGGAACCCATATTCAAATCGATAAACCTGAAAATGATCCTGATTCATATTTAAATCGAAAAGGATACTATTCAATGCAGGTGGGATTATGGGACATACAGCTAATATTAAAATAATGATTGGTTTTTTTTTAATAGATGCAAGTTGTATGTGACCACAGAAGAAAAATATTGGACTTATTTATTGGCTACCCGGGCTCCGTTCATGACAGTCGTGTTTTTAGAAATTCTCCCTTAGGAAATAATTTGGAGAACAAATGTGGAAGGTATTTTCTTCTAGGAGATAGTGGCTATCCCCTGCAAGGGAATTTACTGACCCCTTACAGAGATAGAGGTAATTTAACTAGGAGGCAAAGTAATTACAATGTCAAACTTGCGAGAAATCGCTATCGGATCGAACATTGTTTTGGAATTTTAAAACAAAAGTTCAGACAACTGTACCATGTTAAATTAAGGAATATACAATTAATAGCCCATTTCATTCGAGCAGCATGTGTTCTGCATAACTTAGGAATAGATAATGAGTTTCCTGTGGATAATGAGCAGAACATACATAACCATATTGTACTAGATATTCAGGATCAAGATGAAAATGACTCTGACGATGAAGCTGCAGATTTAGGTGCTCGTGCTATTAGGGATAGGGTCGCTAATAGTTTACAAATGTAACAAAAAATGTAAGATTTTTTTTATGTAGGTAGTAAACTATGATAAAATTGTTCACTTGAATATGTGCATTATTGCATTTTTTCTATAATTGTAATAAAATACATTCTGTATAAGTTAATAAACATAAACATTATAAAAAAATAACTTTTATATTAATCTAATAATCATTTATATTGATTAGTTTTTTTTTTCTTTCAGAATTTCATTTCTTTCGGCTAGTAGTTCATTTCTTTTTTTCATCTGTTCTACTTTTTCCTTTTCAATTTTTAATCTTTCATCGTAATAGGCTTTTCTGTCTAGCCTCAGTTTTTCCAATGTCGTTAACTTATTCTTCATCACTCTTTGCTTTCTAGTTGGAGTTTCAATGTTTTTTCTCTCAGTGTCATTTTCAATTTGTTCACTACCCACACTGTCGATAATTTCTTCTTCGGGAATATGTATGTGATCCTCTGTGTCTGTTGATAACAAAATTTCTGGATGGACATTTTTCTTTTTACCTACGACTTCTCTCATTTCGTTCTCGTATTCAAAATATTTACGTCCTCTACCTACAATATTGAATATGTACGACATAAATGTTAATTTCAAAGAACAGAAATATAACTCACCTGTCTTGTTCTGGTTGTCTACAAATTTCTTGTAGTTCCTTTCCAATACCTTCCATCTATTTTGGCAATTATTTCCACTCACTTTTATATTAATTTTTAGAAATTCTTCTGCAACTTTTTTCCACAAAGCTGCATTGTTTCTCATCTCTAGCGTTCCTACTTTACTTTTATATTTTGCGTAATATTCTATTAAAATTTTTGTATTTACTTGATTCCATTTATACTCAAATGTCATATCCATCTTGAAAAACAAACAAACCAGAAAGTAGGGTTGGAAAACCGATTACTAAACTCGTCCCAAAACCGTTCCAACGCTTGCGTTCTCAGTACGGTTCTAGAATCGTACCAAGTTGACGCATGCGCATAAATCTGTTCCAGAACCGTTCAAACACCGTTCAAGAATCGCTGGTTGGAACAAACCTAATAACTAACAATTCATAGCTAATTGAATTTAAAATTGACTTCGAAATGGTGAAATTCTACATAAAATTCGAGTTGATTTTTAAATGTACGAAAAGTTATTCAGATTATCACTCTAGCTCGTTTGATAATTGTGAATACCAACCTACTACGTGGGACAATGATCAAATACATTATTGATATTGTGTTGTGTTTTTAAAATTTGATAGTGAAGGACTGTGTATAATATGTTAATTTATATTTCGTAACTATAAACATACCTGTTATTTTGTAGCTCTGAAGATGGTATCAAATATACCGAAACGCTAGCTTAACGTCTGAAAGTGGTTTTATTTCTGACTTTCCTGTCAAAATTTCGACTATTACATCTTTAATCATAATTTCATAATGTTGTAACTGTAACATTAACTACTGTACAAAATTGTAACGAATCACCTTCCATCTATGATTAATCATTATGCTTATACTTGGCATAATGCCAATGTAATATTACTTCCCGTCATACACATTCTTCATTTTATTACTATATCCTGTATATAATGAATACAATCTAAGGCCCTAAAGAGCATATCAAATATTTCAAATGTTTTCGATAAACCTTCTTCGGAGGAGCGGTATAAAATCGTCATATTAATAAAATATCACGGCAAAAAGAAAACCACGTAGTAGAATCAGTCCACCATCAAAGAGCGCTTTGTAAAATGTCGAAAGAAGTGAAGTGATTTTTTCTTTTGACATACTAGCTGGAAATATATCATACATACTGATATCTATATGTTCACATGCGTATAGTTATAGTTTGTGATGTAGCCTTATGTTTGAAGAAAATAGAAATTCCAAATGAGTGATAGAGAAAGGGAGGTTTGGATTAAAGTGCCAATCAGAGAGTAATTGGGTGAGGATACTTGAAACTTTCAAGGTGAAAGTACAACAAGAAATCGAGGCAACTGGTCTGAAATGAAATTAAAAAGACCGAAACGTCAGCTTAACATCTAAAAGTGTTTTATTTCTGACTTTCCTGTCCATATTCCGACTTTTGCATCCCTAATGCATTGACTGTGGACACGATTGATAAAATTATGATTAAACTGATCTAATAAATCTACTTAAAAGACGTAGGTATGATCATAGGTAAATTCATTACAATACAACTCAACAGAAATCAATTCTCCAATTTCAGTTATTCATGTTACCGTGAAAGTATTGTATTATCATAAATTCTCAATGAAACTACTTGATATTGATATTCAAATCATACCAAATTCGAATGGTTCCATTCATTATTTCACCCGATATTTGAAGCAATATATTTTTGAATAAAATTGAAAACAGTAGGAAATATTGGAAAATGAACAAATAGTTGTCAATAAAAAAGATTATTCTAGGTGCAATGAAAATTATATTGAAAATAAACATTAAAATGGTCTTAACCTTAAGCAGCCGTATTCATAGTATATTAGACTAGGTTTAAAGCTGGTCTAAGTCTAGACCTGGTTTAAATCATGTTTTCCCTATTCATAGAGTAGTTATAACCTGGTCTAACTTTAAAACTAGTTTAGACCAGGTTTTAAAGTTAGACCTTCCGCACACCTAGTTTAACTATATTTATTGTGGTGTTTCGTATAAATCAGCGTTCGCCAAACTTTTTGACCTCACGGACCACTAAATTCATAAATTAAATCCCGCGGACCACTAATAGGATGTTTTATGTGTAAAACATATAATATGTAATATATTTGTAAAAAAAAATGTGGTCAAAGAACGTATTGTTATGAATTGAATTATGTTTTAATGCATCTTAAAACAGAACTTAATGTGATAAGCAAGTATATTCCAGATTTCTCTGCGGACCACTACTTTGGCGACCGCTGGTATAAACCACACGAACTAATCACAACACAAAGCCTACAGTGTATAAAGATATGTATGTCAATGGTGTAACTTTTCAGTAGAATTTACTTGACCTCTTGCGAATCTGCCCGGACGAGTCAATACTAGATTTACAGTAATGGCTGTTTCACCGAAATGTGTTATTATACAGGGAATCCAATGATATTATTTTAACTAGACGATATTATGTTCCCCATTATATTTACAGTAAAAATTGTAACATAATTGTTATGCAGAATCAAATACTACGTCGATTGAACCCTTATTTTCCTTTTAAATATTATTTAGGATGGAGAAATGATTTTGATATTAGCTAGGCATGGGGAACGAAACCAGGACAATAATATTAAAACACATTTCTCCTTATTTTGTTGTCTATAGCAGTGGTTCCCAAACATTCGACTTATGTGTACTCCTTCTAAAATTTTCGTTACACTGAGTACCACTCAAATTGCATATAGGTACTATAATAACAATAAAAAAATATTCATTTTTTTCCTCTTTTGGTACATAAACAAAATAATAATAAATGAAAAACAAAATTCATTCATAATAAAATATAAATAAAAATTACATTAATTATATTCAATGAAAATGATGAAATGTTGAGACGTCAGATCATCATAGTTTGTTTCCCTGGTTGTTAATTTTAATTTGAGATGCGGTTCCACATCCAAAAGCCTATTCCTTTTTTTGACTTAGTGTCAATGCATGGAATAACAACGCCTGACGACGCCGCGGCTAGGCATACATACAAAACCATATATACGCAATACTAACATGTAACGCATTTTTTTATTATATTTCTATGTTTGGAAATGAAAAAAAAGTAGGCTGCTTGTTGGACCAGGCGTTGACAAAGCCCAGTGCAGCGCGTACCCCCACCAAACTCTTCCCATCACCCAGGGGGTACGCGTACCACACTTTGGGAAACACTTGTCTATAGTTATCTAATATATCATGAAAATATCAAAGTTTATTAGCCATTTTTTTTCGATTAAATTACGTTTAGTTTATTTATTCGACACAGTTTTTGATTCTGCACAACAATTATATCAAAACGTTTGCTCTAAATATAATATAAAATAATTTGGTGAGACGCACGGTAAAATATTATGTATGTACCTATGACTGTATTGGGCAAATCAAATAATACAATAATATAGACAGTACGTACCAACGATACAGAACAAAATTACTTTACTACTGCGATTGAAAATTGTAATACCATTTTACGCAAAAAATTGAATACTGACAATTCACTGAATAAATTTTGAATATAACCAACAGAAGAAATGCTCTCTTACCTAAAATAGAACAAAAACATATATAAATAAATAATAAAATAACTATGGATTTTCACAATGCAAACAATTGTTAAAATGCAGTTTCGTTTAACGCTTCTGTTGTAGGAACGTATCCTTAGCGCTAACCAATGGTAATTGTAAACTTCTTACTTCCCGTAGGATTGGAATAAATGACCATTCAGTTCAGATGTCAAGAACTTTATTTCAATAGTGCAATGTTAAAGGAATAATTTATACAGACGTTTCGACCTGAGTTTAGGTCATTCTCAAAGTAAGTAAACAGACAACTTTTAAATACATTTCATATAGGTGTTAAACATAGTCACCATTAATGGAGGATAAATATCCTAACATTGTGTATATTAAATAAAAAACATTTTAGACGTCAAACCCAAAGGGAAATTAGGATTTATTTGCTCGCTTCATCAGCAAATTTTCTGTAAAATGAAACTTTTCATACATAGTTGATTTTAATTAGACAAACGTATCTATATAAGTAAAAACTCGTAAAGTAACTAATTTGTCAATTTCTGAACATGCGCATTTGGAGAACCTATTTTATTATATAAACAAAACTTCCGGTCATAAAGGTATATATATATATATATATATATATATATATATATATATATATATATATTATATATATATATATATATATATTGTAACGTCGCTAATTACTAACGTTTGCTTGTACTTGAATTTTCCCGTCGTTACTTAATTAACTGATCAAATCCATTTGGAACAAGAAAAGAACTGAAAGAGTGTAGAGACAGTCGTCGGCCTGGTTTTCGAGAGACGAGAACGTCCACGTGTGGTTTTGGGGTACCTTTTGCTTTAGTGGCCTAATAAATAATGTTTTTTTGAATATCAGAAGTAGTAGTGACCATTGGGAGAACGTATATATATTTAACTCTGTATTATTTGTGACCTATCTGTAATACGTGAGTGAAATCACCGCCGGTGCATTATAAGTGAGTATTGTGTCCCAACCTATCAAGACTACGGAAGCCTGGGCGTTGGATATACCGTGTGGGATCCAGAGGTTCCGCTGTCTAGACCTACATCGTGGGGATCTTGGTGTCGACTACTACGACTTCATCGCCGCCGACCAGCATACAGCTAAGTACCTGCAAAGGTTTTTGTGCAGTTCGCGCATTCCCGTCTAAACGTATACTAAACGTAGTATTGCAAATTAGTGTCCCCCCCACTCCGAGTGTTGTCCGCATAACGTGCGCAGTGTCAATATTGTCACCTATCAAGACGCCGAATTAAGTGTTGTCGGTCAAACTGGGTACTATTTATTAGTGGCCTGACCACCGTGCGGAACTAACCGCTGAAGAGCCCCCACCCCATGCCACACGTGATTTAACTTTTTGATGTTCAAGAATTATATCCAAAGATATAAATATTGCTTTTATTTGTTTCAATAGTACAAATTACATATATGGATCTATACTTTAATTTTGTTTATACATTTCATCTTGTTAAGAAAACCTGTATTGTTGTACATTTTGTTACTGTAATTTTCATGTATGTTTTTCGACTTAGTTTATATAAGTAATCGATTCGTACCTCCACGTCAATATTCGGTGAATAACACGGACCTACCGTTGAGATAATTTAACTATGTTTTTTTTTTTATATCTTACTTTAAATTTTGAGTCAACTGATGGCGGCTCGTCCCTGTTATCCTTCCGAATCAGACAGTGAAATTGTAAAATTAGGATTAAGTTATTTTGGTGATTTAATAATTGTATTTCAATCTTGGTGATATTATATGACCAATCTACGTCAATACGTTTCTTTCACTGGTCAAAACAACTCCTTTCGTTTTCTGAATACTAAATTCACAGACAAATTCAGTGACTTCCACACGGAGTCACAAGGCGCCCAAAACTACATCGCTGGAAGGCCCCCGCCCGTCTGCACTGACGCCAGCCGGTCAATATCTTCACGCAATACCGCGATAATACTTTATCAAGTACAAGCCGGGATAATAGCACGTGACAAATTTGGCGCCCAACGTGGGGCCCAACAGCTTTTTTGTGTCTTGAGTTTAGTAACTTTTACGTACGTTAGTTTCAGCCAATACTTAAGTAACATACTAATACTAGATTTAGATTAATTGGGGGAACTTAATAATATTCAATTAAGAAAAATGGATATTGATGTTTGTCGGTTAACTAGAGATGAATTGGAATACGAACTGGGCATGCGTGGTTTTCTTCACTTACACTCGACGTCGGTTGTAGGGTTAAGAAAAAAATTAACTTCGCTAATTAAAAAGGAAACATTCGGACAGTTAATTAATACCGGAGTTTTGATATTAGAACCGAATACAGAGATATCTACGTGTACAGAAAAAATTTATGAATTACAAAAGATAGTTTCGGAATTTACGGGAACGGAAGAATCTGGAGAGTTTCTCAAATTCACCGCAAAGAGTACGCATGTGTTAGGTAGGCTTGCTAGAATACAGACTCAAGATGATGACGCCGTCGAACTGATTAAGGCATTACGGGCGAAAGTTCATAATGCTGAAACGTTAATGACCGATATTTGTTTGAAATACACCGCCGAAGAAGTACCGACCTCTGTAGTACCAACACAGACCACTTCGAATACCGTTTATCGTAAACCAATTCCCGTCCATCAGTGGAACATTTCATTCAGTGCCGAAAAGGCGAGCTTAAGTATCAATGCCTTCTTGGAACGGGTAGAAGAGTACTGAGTTTCGCGAAATATAACTGAAACCCAACTGTTCGATTCCGCGGTAGAATTATTTCGAGGTACGGCACTAATATGGTTCCGCTCTATCAAGTCTCGGGTACATACTTGGCCTGAATTAGTCGCTCTTTTACGGTCGGAATATGAACCTCATGATTATGAAGTAGAATTGTGGAACGAAATACGCGCGCGAACTCAGGGACCGGACGAAAACATTGGAGCCTACCTAGCTTGTATGATAAATTTGTTTAACCGTTTACCCACCACTCCTACGGAAAAAGACAAGTTGAGCATTCTTCGCAGAAACATAACGCCCTACTTAATACGCGCGTTGGGTCTAACTGAAATAACACGAGTAGATGAACTATTAACGGCGTGTAAACGATTAGAAATTAATAAACGTATGGCTGATAACTTCCAACCCCCAAATAGCATAGGTCGCCGCCCCATTCTTGAACCGGATTTAGCCTATCAAACGCGTACGCGAAACACTATTCGATCGTCGATAACTACTCAAGTAAATGTCACGGAACCTACACGAATAAAGGAAAGACAGTGTTGGAATTGTAAAGAAACGGGACACGTCCAAAGGCAATGCGAGAAACCCCGAAATAAATTTTGTTATGGCTGCGGCGAACATGGTTATACGCGATATTCTTGTCCGAAATGTAAACCGTCTAGTTCGGGAAACTGAGAGGTCGATCAGCATGTCAGAACCGGGTGTTGATCGCTCCGCCTAGAACAACGGTTCAATCAGCGGAATGGAAAGAGTGGCTCATGGTTGTAGAAAAATTTTATCTCCGCTCCAACCTCGAACCTATATTATCTAAGCAGATAGGAGATAATCGACCCTATTTAAATGTTACTATATTTGGGAAGTCTATTCGCGGGTTACTCGATACGGGAGCAAATCGTAGTATCTTAGGTTCAAAAGGGTGGGAAATGCTCGCTCAAGAAAATGTGTTAGTCAACCGTGACGACGAAACGGTTTGTGTAGTGGCAAACGGAACTCAATGTACAAGTATCGGTTCAGTTAATCTTCCTATTGTATTACAAAATAAACTTCGCGTCATGTCAATATTAATTGTACCGTCTATCGCACAAGAACTTATTTTGGGTATGGACTTTTGGCTGACAATGAAAATTCAACCGAATCTGTCGGAAGGTACGTGGTCCTTTCTCGAATCCGTCACTAGTTGTCACTCGGCCGACAAAACCCTGGTGAAATTATCACCTTCACAACAATGCGCACTCGACAAATTAAGGGATAAATATTTTACTTTAATGGGAAATCGCCTAGGTTGTACCGCACTTGTGAAACACGAAATTTTAACATCCGCAACCCCGATTAAACAACGACATTATCCCATGTCTCCCATAGTACAACAACATATTAATGACGAATTAGACAAAATGTTAAAGGAGAAAGTCGTGGAACCCTCACGTAGCCCGTGGGCTAGCCCGGTGATACTCGTTCGCAAACCCGACAAAACATATCGCTTTGTAGTTGATTACCGAAAAGTAAATGCTGTCACACAAAAAGACGCCTATCCGCTACCTTTTATTTCTTCAATCCTGGATAAGTTACGTAACGCTCGATATTTGTCCTCTTTAGATATTAAGTCGGCCTACTGGCAAATACCCATGGCGGAAAGTAGCAAAGATAAAACCGCGTTCACTATACCCGGTCGTGGTTTATTCCAGTTTAGGCGAATGCCCTTTGGACTTCATAACTCTCCTGCCACTTGGCAACGACTCATGGATCGCCTCTTTGGCGAAGAATTTGAACCCTACGTATTTGTTTATCTGGATGATATAATAGTCATTACTCCTAGTTTCGAATTACACTTACAGATATTAACAAAAATCTTTCAACGTTTGTTAGAAACCGGCTTAACGGTTAATAAAGAGAAATGTCAGTTTTGTAGACCTGAATTAAAATATCTAGGATACGTGGTGGATCACTCAGGCGTACACGTTGACCCAGATAAAGTCCAAACAATCCTAACTATACCGAAACCGAAATCTGTATCGGAAATTAGACGCTTTGTTGGCGTCGCCTCCTGGTATCGCCGTTTCATACCAAATTTTGCGTCGTTAACGGCCCCGCTAACTAAGTTATTAAAGAAAAATCAACCGTTTAGGTGGACATCGGAATGTTCAGATGTCTTCAATAAACTGAAAGAAAATTTAGTATCCGCCCCCCTTTTGAAATGTCCCGATTTTACACTGCCCTTTCTCGTGCAAACGGATGCCTCCGGCTATGGTCTGGGCGCCGCGCTTACCCAACGAGAAGGTGATGACGAGTATGTAATCTGTTACGCAAGTCGTACGCTAACTAGCCAAGAATGAAATTTCTCAACCACTGAGAGAGAGTGTCTCGCTGTTATTTGGGCTATTGAAAAATTTAGACCCTATCTAGAAGGTGCTACATTCACGGTGATAACTGATCACGCTAGCTTAGTATGGTTAAACAATCTTAAAGACCCGATCGGTCGTTTAGCCCGCTGGGCAGTCCGACTACAACAATTTGACTTCAAAGTTGTTCATAGAAAAGGAAAAGATCATGTACTGCCGGATTTATTATCTCGCGCAGTCGACACTAACGTAAATTTAATCTCTCTCTCTTTACCAATAAGGGATGCGTGGTATCGCGAAATTACCGAACGAGTACGATCCAACCCTGAGTCATACATTCGTTGGAAACTAGAGAACGACCAATTGTATAAGTTAACTAGAGATTTACGTGAAGAAGACTGGAAGTTAGTAATTCCGAAAGACGATCGCGACTCGGTGTTGCGCGAATGTCACGACCGACCAACCGCTGGACATTTAGGGGTTTATAAGACGATACATCGAGTATCTTCACTTTATTATTGGCCGCGAATGAGAACAGATATAGTCAATTATGTTAGAAAATGTAAAGTTTGCCAAGTACAGAAAGTAGAGCAGAGACCTAGGCCAGGACTTATGGGAAAGAAACCAACTATCTTTCAACCCTGGCAATTAATCAGTATAGATTTCATGGAATTTCCCCGGTCAAAACACGGAAATGCTTACCTCTTAGTTGTCGTAGATTATTTCTCGAAATACGTTACTCTATTCCCCTTACGCGCTGCGACGGGTCAAAAGGCAACTGAACTCTTGGACAAAGAAATCTTTCTCAAATATGGAATACCGCAATATGTTGTATGTGACAATGGAAAACAGTTCGTCAGTAAAGAATTTAAGCGACTAGCTAACGAATATGACATAAGAATTCTATACAATGCAAAATACCATCCGCAAAATAACCCCGCAGAGAGAACAAACCGCGTTGTTAAGACCATGATACGATCATACTTAAATAAAGATCATCGAGAGTGGGACGTTTTATTATCCGCTATTGCTTGCGCTATCAATACTAGTCGAAGCGAAGTGACAAAGTTCACACCGTACTATGTTAATTATGGTAGGGAGTATGTAGCTTCGGGAAAGTGTTTCGGACCTGTAACTTATGGGAACATCGTACCGGAAGTAGATCGGTCTAGGTCGGAAACTTCCGAGAAATATCGGCGAATATTTGAACAAGTCCGACTACGTCTAACGAACACTAACAATAAAAATAAGAGATATTACGATTTGCGCCGTCGTCCCGAGCATTTCTCGGTGGGTCAATCGGTTTGGAGACGAAACTACACCGAAATATATCGGTCCGTTGATCATAACCGGTAAATCCTCTTCGGTTACCTATGAATTGGCTGATGAGAATGGTTTTAACCACGGAGTTTGGCACATTAAAGATCTCAAAGCGGTACAAGAATAATAATTTTTTTTTGGTTTTCTCTCTTTTTTTTGGGGAGGAAAGAGGGAGTTTGTAACGTCGCTAATTACTAACGTTTGCTTGTACTTGAATTTTCCCGTCGTTACTTAATTAACTGATCAAATCCATTTGGAACAAGAAAAGAACTGAAAGAGTGTAGAGACAGTCGTCGGCCTGGTTTTCGAGAGACGAGAACGTCCACGTGTGGTTTTGGGGTACCTTTTGCTTTAGTGGCCTAATAAATAATGTTTTTTTGAATATCAGAAGTAGTAGTGACCATTGGGAGAACGTATATATATTTAACTCTGTATTATTTGTGACCTATCTGTAATACGTGAGTGAAATCACCGCCGGTGCATTATAAGTGAGTATTGTGTCCCAACCTATCAAGACTACGGAAGCCTGGGCGTTGGATATACCGTGTGGGATCCAGAGGTTCCGCTGTCTAGACCTACATCGTGGGGATCTTGGTGTCGACTACTACGACTTCATCGCCGCCGACCAGCATACAGCTAAGTACCTGCAAAGGTTTTTGTGCAGTTCGCGCATTCCCGTCTAAACGTATACTAAACGTAGTATTGCAAATTAGTGTCCCCCCCACTCCGAGTGTTGTCCGCATAACGTGCGCAGTGTCAATATTGTCACCTATCAAGACGCCGAATTAAGTGTTGTCGGTCAAACTGGGTACTATTTATTAGTGGCCTGACCACCGTGCGGAACTAACCGCTGAAGAGCCCCCACCCCATGCCACACGTGATTTAACTTTTTGATGTTCAAGAATTATATCCAAAGATATAAATATTGCTTTTATTTGTTTCAATAGTACAAATTACATATATGGATCTATACTTTAATTTTGTTTATACATTTCATCTTGTTAAGAAAACCTGTATTGTTGTACATTTTGTTACTGTAATTTTCATGTATGTTTTTCGACTTAGTTTATATAAGTAATCGATTCGTACCTCCACGTCAATATTCGGTGAATAACACGGACCTACCGTTGAGATAATTTAACTATGTTTTTTTTTTTTATATCTTACTTTAAATTTTGAGTCAACTGATGGCGGCTCGTCCCTGTTATCCTTCCGAATCAGACAGTGAAATTGTAAAATTAGGATTAAGTTATTTTGGTGATTTAATAATTGTATTTCAATCTTGGTGATATTATATGACCAATCTACGTCAATACGTTTCTTTCACTGGTCAAAACAACTCCTTTCGTTTTCTGAATACTAAATTCACAGACAAATTCAGTGACTTCCACACGGAGTCACAAGGCGCCCAAAACTACATCGCTGGAAGGCCCCCGCCCGTCTCCACTGACGCCAGCCGGTCAATATCTTCACGCAATACCGCGATAATACTTTATCAAGTACAAGCCGGGATAATAGCACGTGACAATATATATATATATATATATATATATATATATATATATATATATATATATATATATATATTATATATATAGATGTCAAGAAGCATTTACTCCCTAGGGACGAAAACACTTTCCCTAAGGGAGCTTTTATTATAACATAGGTTTTTATAAATAAACGTCTGTTGTTGAATGAAAACATTTCCAGAGGCATCTAAATATTGAAATTTCGCCCCGATTTATTAGAATTCATTATTTATGAAATTAAGTGTTTCTATTCTCGAGCGTGGAAAAATAGTATATACACCTCAGGAGAGACAACTATTTTTTCCTCGTTGTATTTGTAGCCCTCTGGCTTCGCCCTCGGGGTTCAAATTACACTTCAGGAAAAATAAGAGGTTGCTCTCGCTTGGTGTATAACGTACCATTGTTGTAATATAATAATAGTACTATATTATAGTACAAAGAAATCCGATATTAATCATTCAAATCAATTTTAATTACTAATTAGCATTGTCAATCTTTTTTTCAAGGCCCGCTTGGTCAAATTTAAATAATTTTTACAATGATTTGAAGTTTGTTAGAAATAAAACACGCACTTCAAACAAGAATCTTCTTGGTAGACGCTTTTTAATGTACTCATTACGTTTTGAGGGGATTCGTAAGATATCCCAGGCCATTTTTCCTGGCTTTGGGTAATCTAGAATTCATTGTTGTTCTATGTCTTTCAAAGGGTTCAAGATGATTAAATAATGACGGTTTGGAAAATTTCGTAGCATATCGTACCGAATTAGCCTAAAGGGGGTAGCATATTGACAAAACGCGGTAAAATTAGATGTTTAATACCATTGCAATTAGTTTTATCAATATCCATTACGTAATTATTAAACAAAATATATGAAACTAGATCATACTGGCCCCAATATATATGGTGATTGAAATGGAATTTAATTGATATAAATGAAAAATTCATTACTCGAATGTAGCTACAAAACAAAGGAATGCGTTTTAGAGCAGAGGTTCACAAACATTAAATGCTATTCTACACAGAATATCTATTTTTTATATTTTTTTTTATAAATCTGGTTAAAATAATTGCAGATAGAATAATACTATATATTAATATTTAAAGTCCTACATTCTCGAAGAACCCTGCATTTAAATATAGAAAATATTTTTTTCAGACCAAAGCAATGATTTTTTTATTCGAAAAAGTCAATTTATAGAATCGTGTCTCATTGATTTAGATATTATTTAAAAGACATATTGTTATTCCATGTAATTGGATATTCCATGATAATATTTCGCCTCGTTGAAATAAATGTATCTAAAGCTGTATCATTCTATAATGTATAGTGCAATATTATTAAATGAAGAACTATGGGAAACGCAGGGCTATCTAACCTTGGAAGAGCCTATGTCTATGACAACCGACATTAACAATTAGTTGGGGAGGCACTTACGTTTACATTAACAGTGTGTGCTAAGTGAGTGCAATGTAGTCGTGCAGATGACAGTGAATATTCTAGTTTAATTGAACGTGAGATGTTCATCACGCAATACCTGATGCAAAGATTAATGCCAAACAAGCATATCAACTTTGCCTGTTTCAAAATAATGACTAATAATGAATTCTTCTGTAACTCTATAACAAATTTTGATTATAACCCCCCGGTCGCAAATTATTAAATACGGTCCTGTATGTTCGTTTAATAATTCTGGTACCTGGAATATCGTTGTACCATAACCAACTTATATTTCAGTTACAAAAGCATGTAATACATTTATAGTTAGACAATTTCATTCCCGAACACTGACAGAAAAACTTGGAATTTTATTAGTCTTAAGCTATTAGACATTTTTATTCGTACATTTAATATATACAGCTACGTAATAACTTTCAAAATGGTACCCCATAATAACATTATACAGACCTGTGCGTTAAATCATTTTTCATACCGTTTTTAAACAAGTAATAATAGTTTTTCTTTTCCGAATAACGTTCTTCACGGCATGAGTTTCGCATTTACGTAGTATGAGGAATTTTTTTAAATTTTCTGTAAAATATCTAAAAGTTTGTGAACATTTATTATAGAAATTCGGCATAAAAATACTGTTATTCATGTCAGGATGCTAAGACTAGATTTAATTCGTAAATTAAATGATTCTAAATTTGTTTATATTCTGGAATAAAATCGAAATTCGTTTTTAAGAATTACTTGATTCTCTAAAATATTATTTAGAATATTTAACTTTGCCTCGAACACATTTAGCCTATTTTTATTTCTCTAAAGAAACAAGAAAAAATACAAAATTATCGCTTCATTTTGAAACCACGTTCCATTTTTCACACGTAACACGTAACACATCAGAAACAAATTTGAAACGCATTTTGTTCAAATTTTCGCACCAGAAACGACTAGATAACGTGTACGTATTTTCATAAATATGCACATTATGATATGTACACATTTACAGGACAGTACTAGCCGAAAATATTATAATTTCGAATATCTATAGAGTTTAAAAATTATGTACAAATGTTAATTTTTTTTTTTATCCCAGCTGTGAATAGTTCTTTGTGTCTGTTGTGCCGTACAGCTAGGTACCCCGCTTAACATTATCTCGATAACCGCTAAATAATTCGTTGTAACGCCGATCATGGAGACGGTAATTCTGAAAAGAAGGAGAACTTCTTACAGGTTTAATAAAATGACCTCGATTAACCTGGTTTTGCTCAGCGCTTGTTTTGAAGAAACGTATTCTGAGCACTAAACCGCGAGGTATTACTATATTTTGATGTAATCTTTATAAAAATGTAGTGTAACGTAATATTTCGACTAACTACCGTCGTAAAACTAATTAGGCCGTCCAAAGCAGTGATTTGCGATGGCGAAACGATTTTCTGCAAAGATTCGTGGTGTAGCCGTGAAACGGGTTGGGTGAAAAAACATGTTGAGCGTGTAGTGTTGAGTTTAGATTCTAGAGATAGCATACATTATCATATTCGCGGAGATTTGGATATATAGCAGTGGAACCGAGATAAGTGTTTCACGAAGTTGTCTCAACTAGAAAAATTTTATTGTGCTTCTCGAAGTATTTAGTACTGTATATCGCCTTTCGTGTGCCAGACCACGTGCGATACGGACGTTCATCCGCTAAGGAAGTTGTGTAGTAACTCCACCGCTACCGTCAATGAAGTACACGAATACACGGACCGCTCCGTAACATCCACTCACCGCGCCTGTGTTCATCTTACCCTTGTTCGTCAGTAGGCACAATGACTACTAGCGGCCAACCCCTTGTAACGTGACTCCGGCCCACACTTTTTCTAACTTTGAAGGACAAAAGCGTTACAGTATATAAAACATCAATTAATTATACAAATGCGACTTAAACTGGAGTCTAGTGGTTTGCGCATATTCTGATTTTTTTCAAAAAATCCCGTATATATACCATATACCTACTGACAAGCACATTCTGACTACGCCACTGGGCATATACATAGATTATCACAAGCACATGCAATGCAGAGTTACATAGTTACGTACATGCATATGCAGAATTAGTTGAGTTACAACTGAGAGTTACAACTGAGATAATTTACAAAGATCCGACACATCAAAACTTATGCTTAACTGGCTTACCTGTGCTACTAGTATCAGTATTGTACTACATAATACCAACTATGAATGCACATCTGCAAGAACAAATATTCAAAGCAAAAGCTACGTGTGCTTACCTGTTTAAATAACATTAATTCTACTAGATAGATTCGATTTTGCGAGGTATTGATTCGAGATATAAAACACTTGGAATATTTGTAGACTCTGATGCAAGAAGGGGATAAGTCAAATTTTTTAGATTTTACAGGAGAGGCAAAATCCTTTTAGTTTTTTTCATGTTGGTTTTAATGTTAATCCAGGAAAAGCTTAATATTTTTGGCTATATGAGATAAAGTTGCTCGCAGAAATAAACTTGATATTTAGGAAATAAGTTTTGTGGGGCAAGAAAGGTATATGTTAACTTCTTTCTACTCTTTTTATATAAGAAGGTGCAAGAAAGGGATAAGTAAAAAAAATACAATACTTTTGTATATAACTTATTCTTTATTATTCTACATAGTACTTTAAGTAAGAATATAACCAAAAATACATTCAAGTTTAAAAATTAAACGTTATAGTCAATAAATGTTTATTCTACATCAGAGTTATTATCGGACTCACTAACGGCTGAATCTTGGTTTTCTAAAGATTTGTCCGATTTAAGAGACAGGTAAAAGTGCATATCACTTTTGGCTACATATTCACTGGCCAACTGCATTACGTTTTTATACTTCAAATCTTTCAAAGGCAACTTATCTAAATAAGCCTTTGTCACGTTAGTTAATGTAGGATTTGCAGCGTTTTTCAACAATACAAAATGTGTTAGAGCAGCATCGGCGCTAGCCCCGGTGCTACAGGCAACTCCACCTGTATTTTTGGTGTACTTAAATACACGATAGGAGGAAATTGCAAACTTTTCTTTTATTTCAGATTTTGGGGTCGGATTAAAAAAAATTTTCAAATGATCAGTGTAGTTAAATACCATAGATTGGGTAACAGGTATGACATGAAATTTTCGGGAAGATGACTTGACAATCTCCATATACTCTTGGGGTAAATAAATTCGATCGATACGACGTTTTTTCTTCTCTATTATCCCGAAAAACCTATCGCAGGGTAAAAAACTATGCCCTGGTTCGAGAAAACGATGCACTATTGTGTCAAATCTGCCTGTATAACACAAAGTTGCTAAAAATCGAACCAGGGTATGGTTTTTATTTTGGGCGCAACAGTTATCACTAAACAAGTATAGAATCTTTACATCTGGATCAAGTATGTTTTCAATGTAATATTGTAAAAAGCTTAAAACATCGTTGGCCCCTTTTTTACAGGTGGTTTTATCATACATGAAGAAATGTCCCATTTTATTTTTCGCCGAGTGTATGCAAAAATTCTGAACCCATAGCTGACGCAAATAAAATGCATCCCCAGACGGCACTTTGGGTAGGGGCATGTTCTGCTGAAAGTCAAAAGACAAAACTTCAATGTGATCGTTTTCTTGCGCCTGTTTCGATTTTTCTTTCAGTTCCTTGTAGAACCACTCAGACTTGAGAATGTGTAGCTTTTTTTGGGTTTCAAAACTTTTCTTTTCTTCTTCTGATTCTGCACCCTGAATCCTGTTTTCTAATGTATCACATTTCTTGCACGTGTCTTTCCTTATATGGCCAAAACTGATATTGAAATTTTCCCGAAAATAACGACCATAATAATCATAGGAAATTTTTGGTTTAAACGGCAGTTTGTCTTGTTTTAGTCTATAAGCTTCTGGTTCGAATTGTTTGAGGTATAGATCGTACATGATTGTAAGATTTAAATCGGGAGACAAATATTGTCTACTGCTTCTTGTTCGAGAATAATGCGATATTTGCTTAGGAAAGCTCTCAATATGGTTATGAACTTGCTTTTTCAAATGTTCCGGAATCATATTTGGCCTATTAGCGTGCTTACCTCTTTTGTCCTGGACAGGGGTTACATTGCTTTTCAAGTGACATGCAATACGTTCTAAGCGCTTTTTGCCGATTCCATGGATTAAACATAGAGCTTGCTTACAGACTGGTAACTCAAATGCACCCTTCCTCAGCTAAAACAAAATTAATATATGAATAATACAAAAATGCAAAAAAATACCTGGATATTTACCCTATACTTGAAGGTGCTATTTCGTTGTGAATTGGCGTTCAAAACATTTTTACGACGTCTTTTAATCTGGCTAACTGTTATTAAACTTGATAGGTATGAATCTTGTTTTTCTTGATCCGCAAGGCCATTAAATGCGGTTAGTATTTCATTTTTTTCACCTGGAGAAAGCTTTTTCAAACACTCTTTGTGACATTTACAGTCAGTGCCTTGCTTGCGTTCTGGCATCATTTTTCCTGAGGTTATGGAGGTATAGCTCTCTCCCTTGGCCCTTTTTACTTTTTGCACGTTCCTTTCCCAACTATTTACATCACGTTTTTTTTTCTTAACACCTGCCTCGCTTGTTTCTTGTCCTTGTATGGGTTCATCCTCAGAAGACGAGTTTGGCGAGTTCGGTACGTATTCGCTACCCGAACTCTGAAAGGGCTCAGTCTCCGTTTTACTTTCACCTTCAGCTTGCTCACTATCACTACTTAGTCCTGCACTCGGTCCTGCACTTTCATCACGTTTCGCCATAATAACTTAATGATAGCTGGCTTACAGAAAAGCAAAAACCGCTCCGGCGATACTATGCACTCGTTAGTTGGTAAACAAACATGGCCGTTTGACAGGTGCATAGAAGGGATTTGGGCGGGGCATTTAAAAAGTACAATTTATTTGTGGTGCAAGAGCGGGATAAGTAACACACCACATATACCATTCTTGCACCAGTATATCATAGGGGATATGTGTTTTTCTGTTATAACTCGGTGGCTACTCATTGCACGTGTACCATATTTGCACCACAGCGAAAGAGCATATTTGGTTACCTATAGGCGGAATAATCTCATTTTTCATAATTTTGCACATATCCCCTTCTTGCATCAGGGTCTTCATTTTCTTTGATTCTATGACTCTATGTTATAAAAGAGGACCGGAGCCTTTCTTCCATTAGTTGCAATATCTCGAGGAGTCAAAAGAAACTTTTCAAACTTCTCAAACCACCTACGTATGTATGTACTTATATATAAAAAAAATTAATTGTGTTCCGCCATTTAGGGAAGCACTAATTAAAAAACCAAACTTATTAACAGCACCCAAATATAAACAATTTATTTCTTTTCTTGACAAAAGAAAAGTCTATTCAGCGATTCAGACCGTTGTAGGCGGGCTTAGTTGCTTATTGATAAGAAATTTCAAGTAAACAAGAAATCCTTAAATATTGTGGTTTTGATTTGCTATCAAATTTGATTCTTCGGATACAAAATCACACTTTATAATTATTAAAAAGAAAAATACAAAATGATATCGTTTGCAACTATACCTTTGTGGACATTCCCCAAACATAGCATACAATATTTCACTCACACATTTTTTCTATGTTAAAAAAACATTTTTTATGATATGCAATATTTAAAAATACAGATCATATTCCGGCACGTACACGAATGACATCACCCTTGGGACACATAATGTCATAGCATCAAAATGTAAAATTATATTAATCGTTCCGGTAAGAATATACTTCGTGCACAATGCATAGAATTATCAATAGTAGTAACATTTTGTTATTTCGAATACCAGAAAGTCCCTCCAATATTACGGGAAGGCGAATCTATAAAAATATATTAGTATTCAGAAGCGTAGAAATCGAAAACATATAAATTTTTGGGTTAAATTGTCGTTTAATTTACACATAAAATGATTCCAACACCTACAATACATCTAATATTAATGAGGGTTTAAACTCTTTTTATTATTATTTTATATAGTATTCTCCAATGAATTTATTAATAGTTCCTCTTGTGCCCGATAGTGGATAATAGTGCTGTTTTAAAGCATGCGGTTGGGAAACTGACAGTTAAAACGATATGAAAGTACAATCTAAGCATCAATAGGATAGATAAAGCAAAATGGCGGTATGTTGTAATGTTTAGCTGCAGCGCCACTAGCTCAATACCAAATATTACAAATGCTAATAGGGGTCTCGGTACGTCACAATATCGTGGAATTTCAGAGCGTTTTACACATACGTAATATTTATTTAGCTTTTCTAGATAAAATCTATGTTTAAAAAAATATGAATCATATTGGTGGTTATACAAGTTACCATATTCATAGTTGATATTTCGATTAACCCTTAGGACGTATAACAAATGAAACCTCGGGTAATTAATTATAGCGTGTATTACATTAATTGAAAAATTACAAAAAGAAATTTTTTTTTACATATTTGTATGTTTTCATTCAAATTGTCTCTTTAATGAAGAGTGAGCAATTAACATTCATCTTATTGACAAAAGGGTGAAAATTGACAATAAAAGGTCTTTAAACACCGATAATGGCATAATTGGCTTACAATGTAACCCCTTAATAAGATTTTATATCTAAGAGCAGAATATTGGATGTGATTCCTGCCATTATTTTCATTCCATTTCGTATTCATTTCATTCTGGAAATATACTGAAAACCGGAACGGGGAAAAAACATTTCTCTTGCAAAGATTACCGAGTAACAGTATGAAATTCTATAATTCATAACATAAATAAGTAAAAAAATATGATTGTTTATTCCAAAATTAGAGCTAGCAAACTTAATACAAAGAAAAAAAAATAGAATAAACCCCCAATCTTGCGGGGCACGATTTAACAAACTTCCGACTTAACAGACAAAATTGCCGATTAATTCTCGGGTCAATTAATCGCTCATTAACAATTTTCAGCACATGGTCACACACAGCATCAGCAACTGTACTAACTAAGTAATTTGTAAATTTTTTAACATACGCATTCAGAAAACATAATTATATAATACACTATCAGTCCGTTCAATCGAGGTTTTACCATAGGTATATAATTTATTAAAATACTATCATTTATAATTTTTATACAGCAAAAATATTTAAATAGAAACTTTTTATTCGTAAGTTGGAGTTAGATCTGAACAAAGGTACGAAAGAGGTATGATAAAAAAATTCGTGCAATTTTTCAAATTTCTGTGCTCTATTTGGCGGATTGATAAAAAATTTTGGTGACATGTTGGCTAACCCGTCTTTGACGGTTGTCTGAATTTGCAGCTATATTAGATGTCTATTTTAGATTTTACAGCCAATTAAACAAGTTGAGTTAAAATTTTCACAATTTGAGATCAAAGAATATGCATTAAATTTTGCGTGAAAATGAAATTAAGTGCTGCAATGTAGTGGATATGCTATAGACGCGAATAGTTTTTATGCGTATGTTGTAATTTTTACCTGCTGCGCCTTTAACACAAAACCAAACATTATACATGCTAACCTAACAGGGGTCTTGATATGTTACAACATGGCGGAATTTCATGGCGTTTTAAACATACGTAATACTTATTTAGCTTTTCTATATAAAATCTAAATATAAAAAAAGGATGATTCTTATTAGTAATCAGAGTCAGTAGTATAGTAATGGGGTTTCTGGACCAGCACTGCGGGTTGCCTACCTCGCGCCTATACTGTAGTAGCGTGGCCTGGATGACGTCATCCAGGAGTCAGGCTGTACTGTTGTATGGACTCTTCTTTCAAGGTCATGTATCTGGTGATCTTCTTCAGGGGGAGAACTCAGAAGAGTCACGGGGTCTGGATCAAGGGTTACGTGGCCCAGTAAGCCAGGCCGTACGTGGAGGTTTTTCTTTAGGTGGAGTACGGACCTGGTGGCGCATGCGCAACGTGGACACACTACGAACTTGTTCAATTCTGTTCCTTGTAGCGTTGTAGCCTTCCGGGTCACGTTTACGGACTTGTTCAATCTTGTTTCTTAATAATTCCACGAATTTTACCCATGATTACGCAATATTACGCGTCATTTTTAGAAACGTTGCAAAATTTCTGGGATTCCCCTTTACTTGTTCAAACCTGTTTCATATAATTCCAGGAAGTGATTACGCAATATTGCGCAACTATTGCATCATCTCTATTTTAGCATATTGCGCAATATTTCATCATGTTTATTTGCCAACGTTGCAGAAAATTAGTATAAATTAAACTCGCACTATACATTTAGTATTCATTTCACCATTTTACTGTTGAAGAGATAAGTTGTAATAAATATGGCTGCAGACAAATGGGTATTCCCCGCACATATATATATCCCATTTCAAAACATCATAAACAACATACACATACACATTGATACGCACCACTCCCTCTTGAGACAAATCCAACGCACCATGATTACAATTCTAAACATGGAAATAACACACACACACACACACAGCATTCAAAAAACGCACTAACATCATCACAGACACCAATAAATACCTAACAAGAATACTACCCGCCAACACACTTGAAAACTTCAATAAACACCAACTAACATACTACAGCAGAACCATAAACCAAATAAAACACACACATAGACGCAAATTTCACATCCTCACAACCACACAGGCCCAGTTCACTAAACCATTCCAAATTGAAAAATCATGGTTACAAAACCATATCAACTACAACATACCAGACAACGTTCAAACACTCTTAAGCCTAGGTCCAAATTTCAACCTACCACCCACAGAAAAGAACATCAACTTCCGCAAAATCCTAACATACACAGAAAATGCCATGACCAAGACACAACAAGAGGACAAGTAATACAGACCATCTCCACACACCACCACCGCACACATGAAAACGCACACCTTCCAAACCAATAAAACCACATCACGCAATACATCACACAGGCTCACACTGACACCATGAAATTCCTCAAACAACATCCTGACATAATTATCACAACAGCAGATAAAGCTAACTCCACCATCCTACTCACAAAAACTGAATACGACAATAAAATAAAATCCCTACTACAAGACCAAGCCACATACAAACCAGTCAAACACAACCCAACCCTAACATTTCAAACGAAAATAAATACATTCATACAATCCTTATACACAGCTAACAAACTAACCAAAGAACAATCTGACAACCTTAAAACACATAATGCAGTTCCGCCCCGAATCTACGGCCTCCCCAAAACACATAAAGAAGACAGACCACTCAGACCGGTTATCACTACCATACAATCTCCCAATTTTAAATTATCTAAATTCATATCACACATATTAACAAACGTCACAGGAAACCATGACGATAATGTCAAAGATTCATTCGATTTCGTCAACTTCATCACTTCCATCAACATCCCTACATCACACAGTTTAATTTCGCTAGATGTAAAATCACTATACACCAACATCCCGCTATCTCTTATCACGACAGTTATAAATGACAAGTGGAATATAATTACCAACCATACTACATGAAACAAAACTCAATTTACAACAGCCATCAAACTTTGTACCACAACTGCATACCTACAATACAACAACGATTTTTTCCTTCAAACAGCTGGAACTCCAATGGGTTCCCCATTATCCGCTCCACTTGCCAACCTCATCATGGAACATTTAGAAAACAATGTATTACCCAATCTCAACTTTCATATACCTTTCTTCAAAAGATATGTGGACGACATAATAACCGCCGTACCACAGGACAAAATTAACACCATACTTACAGCTTTCAACAATTTTCACCCCAAATTACAATTTACACATGAACTTGAAAATAACAACACAATAAGTTTCCTTGACATAAAAATAATTAAACAAGACAACGGAACAATCATCACAGACTGGCACCGCAAACCTACACATACCGGCAGATACCTAAACTTTCTCTCATCACACCCTCTCACTCACAAAATTAATCTTATCAAAAATCTCAAAAATAGAATAACAAAACTCAGTGACCAAACCTTCCATCACAAAAACTTAACCCTCATTTATACAGATCTCAAAAAAAACAACTACCCTCCGAAATTACTCAATAGAATATTATATACCAACCAACCGACCATCCTCACAAAGCCCAACACAAACAACAAAGAATACATCACCATCCCCTACAGCAAACAACTTTCTGAAAAAACTCTTCAGTCTTCCGCCTACACAACATTTCAATCGCACACAAACCATCCAACTTAACCAACCACCTATACAACAGACACAAAACCAAAATACACCCCTTATTTAAATCAAACTTAATATACAGAATCAATTGTACCAACTGCAACGCAACTTACACAGGACAAACGAAACAATACCTTCACAAAAGAATTCAACAGCACAAATATACATGCACCAAATACAAAACGAAACCCAACGACCCCACACTACTCCACCAAACCGCCCTTACACAACATGCCATCACCAATAACCACACCTTCGACTTTCACAACACAAAAATTATTGACACAGAACCCTACTACAAACCCAGACTATTCCTGGAATCCATATACATACAAACAGACCCCACCAGCATAAATCTCCATATCGACACACAACACCTCTCCATTGCATACAAACACATCTTACAAAAAATAAAATAAACATACAGCATCATAAGTTTTCAAAAATCCCGCCAAACCTCTTATTTCCGATCACATCAATTAGTTTCTGAAATACCTGTCAGTTGTCAACAAAATGGCTACCGGCGAAACATGTGTGTTTAGTGCTTAAGTTTGTAAGTATTTTTAATTATTAACATTGATTTGTGTTTTTCTCTCTTTTTGTTCTTTTATATATTTGACCATATTGCTACTTTTAAGTTATTTGTAATTTACATTGTATTAACTAATAATTTCATGTACACATTGTCGAGTATAAGTCTGTATCTTAATCTGTTATTTCACAGTTGCTGATGAAGCTGACATATTCAGCGAAATTATACAAGTCACCATAAATTTAGCTTTTTCTTTCCCCATAACGACTCTCCTGCCCAACATCCATCGCAAATATCTATCAAACGAGTCAATACTTCTATCATCGTTCAAAACAAATTACTTGGTTTACCTGTTATCACTTATGTAGATACGTTTGTGTAATTGAAATTAAGTACATACTCGTATGTATAAAAAGTTTATTATCACAGAAAACTGCTGTGCTGTGTTTTACGAAATTAACTAAAAATGCTCGTTAAATCCGAAATTCATTAAATCGAGATCCGTACAGAACGAGGTTTTATTGTATTGTGTAGAACTGTTTTAAAAATAAAAATTCTAAATTTATTCACTGAGTAAAATATAAATTCCTACAATTTTATGAAATAAATATGTATATAATAAATAAGTATTTGTAAGACAACGTGCTAATGAATATTTATCTAATAAATAAGTATTTGTAAGACAACATGCTAATGAATTCATCATCTCAACAAAGAAAAAATAAGCTAATTTAAAAGAAGAGAATACTACAATTTGATTAATTCTAGAGCATCTGGCGCCTGAAAAACCCAAAAGAAAATAAAAACGAACCGCCCGAGACAGATGTGAAAAATTATGTGAAAACAAGGAAGAAGTTCGGCTTAATAATGTAGGGACTAAAAATGCAATTCATTTAAAATCAGAACAAAAAAAACTTGTTTGCAGAAATATTTTCGACTACTGTATGTATGTATGGTATTGATATGGAATATTCAAAGCCATACAGGAGTGACGTCATGAAAAAACGAATTATTGAAATGCCCCGCTCCTTATGACAACACGATGTACGTATAGATTTATACGAGTCAAATGTGTAAAAAAGAGATAGCTTTATCTGATGTGACGTCACTACTATATCGATTTGAATACTCCTTATAATGTCTTATTCTTATGTATGGTTTACCGAACAACAAATGATTATTTTAAAAGATACTACAATAGCCAACCAACAGTTCCTTGACTGTGTTCAATAAAACAAGTGACGATGATAAATGAGTTTAAAACATAAACAACAAAGTTTTTACATTTTTGTTAAATTGCATTTCTCTTGTGGTACGTACGTTTTAATAAATTTAACGCCGTCCACTTACATTTTACTCGCATATAAGAAAACTAAAACTTGGTGGTGTATATGTTGTGTAATCTTTTATAAAATGAAACCTTAAAAGTTTATAATACATCACAAGAATCTCGAATTTTCTTAAGAGTGTTGAAAAAAAAAACGGAAAATACTTCAAACGTTTCATCAATTCTCTTCATGAATCAAAACACAAGGAGAAATAAATCTGAAGTATATTACATTTGTTCATGGTAACTGGTATTCTGTAGTAAACAATATTTTAAAAAATTTGAGAAAGTCGAGTTTATTTTTTATTAACACGTTATTCATTTATGATTAAATCACAGGACTAATTCATTAAGAATTATTAGTAAAATAACTGGTGCCAAAATGCCGACAATATTAGTCGTATTTAAATTTGCGCTGTAAGCATTTACATTACACGGCAAAGTTCCGTTGCTGTTTTCGTACATTTTACGCATTTTGTTTATTACTTAGCCTTTATTGTATTTTTGATTTATTATTAAACACCCTATAACTCTAAAACTAAGCCATTTTGGAAAGTTATTCATATGAACTTTTATGATCAAAATAACTCCAGGAATCAATACTGAAAGTTTGTCTCATATATTAAGAATCACCCTGTATATGTTCCATAAATTGTTTTAGTTCAAATATATAATAATAATATGATGATAATTGAACACTTCGAAATAAGAAATGAATAAACGTCTGTTATCGATGTTACTAAAAATAATATAAAATAAAATTATTGCTACTACTTCCGTATTTTAAGTACTGTCATTGTCACAGAATTATTTCCAAGTTTACTGGGAAAATGAAATAATACATATTTTTATTTAGTTTATTGACAACAAACTTAAAATGTGTGTAAAATAAACTATGAATTAGATTGCCAAGACCTTGCTATACTTGAAGATACATGATAATAAATATACAGACATAAAATAAATATAGTTTCATTACTACTATTTTGTAATAAATTGCAAGGAACGTTTAGGAAACATAAAATTTCACATAAATTACATGCAATATAATATAATAAAATACATTGCTTTCGTAGTGCTCGAAAGCAATGTTTCAAGAAACGAACAACACTTGTTAATGAAACATAAAAAATTAATATAAATGACATCTAACATAATATATTAAAACAATATTACATGACAGAATGTAATGCCCTCAATATTTGCAAGAATACCTAAAGATATTGCATTGATAAAAACAGAATAGTCGAGACCTTGGATTGTGCGAAGTGTGCTGTTCTATCGACCTGCTTTTATTGTTGCCAGAGAGAGCTTTGATTCCCTTTTGGTGTTTGTTTTTTTTTCCTATCATCGGTGTTAGTAGTGAAGTGCGAGTAGAATGAGTTTACCTAATTTATAGAGTAAACCACTGTGTATTCTATTTAAATTTTTAACTCTTGTTCCATATAAAATTCTCAAGGGCTCAGTAACTATTTACCCAACTGATGGATTCGTCAGACAAAGTTTTCATTTAAACTGTGTTTAAATAAGAAAAAAACAAAGAAGCAAAAACCTTGTTATACTTTCATTCCCGTCCAATAAAGACATTACTCTTATTTTGATAATAAAGGAGAATAAATTAAAGATCCAAAAACAATATTAAATTTCAAAACGAAATTTTTCTGAAAATAATAAATTCTGTTGAATGGGAATTCCCTCATTTTACAATTATACGAATTGTTTCATTCTTTGTCATTGACCTCTTTTTTACAAAATTGGAACAAGTCGCATTTTTTAATATAAATGTACAAGCTTTTTTTCCTAACAAAAAACAATACAAACTCAACGTGATTGGATACTAAATTTGTAGAAAGACTGTGTAATCCGCTAAATAAGCAGTATGTTGCTTCAAAAATTAGCAGCGATATAAATTTTCAGTGGTACACTGAGTTCAATTCAATATGTTCTTTTTAGTTTAAAAACATCATAATTCTTTGATTAATTTTCGATTAAAAACTTCTCTGAATCGTTTCTCAAAATGATTATTACATTACATAAATTACATGTCATATAAATCGCAGATAATTTATATTGTGTATCCCGCAGAACATTATTATATTCTATAATCAATCATTAAACGGTTAGATGAGGTTAAATTCTAACCTCACTTTCATGTTTTAACTTTACAAAATTAAATGTCACATACAGCGCTCACTGCAATGAGCACAGCAGCTTCATTTGTTTCCACAAGGATAAAAACTAACACTACGTATGACAATTAGTTTAAGTACAAAAACTTATAGTTACGTAATGGATGTTTGCATCTTCCAATTTACAGTGACTCAAGACACTATTATGTTTCTTTCAAGTTTGTAAGATTAATTTGCTTGCCTCGAAAGTGATGTAATTATCAACTAACACTGTTTTGTTCTATTGTAAATATACGCTACGTTTTATAAATTATTTCTAAATCCCAATAGAAGTGATCAAAAAGTGAAAATCACTTGCAGTGCAGTGAACGTGAAGGATATGCACTTCTACAAAATAAATGCTAAGCGAAACCCCCTTAAACGAGGTCGTTTTAGGAAACCTGTAAGAAGTTCCTTACACTTCCCAACTTCAGAATTACCGCCTTGATGAACTGCGTTTTAACAAATCATCGGCTTAGAGTTTAAGAAAAACCACATTATAGCGAATCAGCAATAATTGAGGTGACGTTCAGAGGGGATTATTCTACAAAATTAACCTCTACAATCTTTCAAAAAAAAAAAATACAATCGCAGAATTAAAATTACATTCAAGTATTTCAAATTGGATGACATTTTGATCTCTTGTGATATTTTGATATCCCATGTGAATTCAGATTGGTGTACAGTATACAGTGCTTTGATGAGTCCTCGTACAATCACTATAATGTAGACTCCACATATATTTATCTAATAGATTTATGTCGTAAGAAACTACAACTTATATAACGGTGTTCCCTTGTTCTCTTTCCCTCTTCAAAAACTTTCCGAATGAAAATATTTGTTGAGGTCAGAGTAATTCATTGAAGCCATTATTTTAATTTGAGTTCTACATTATGAATTGTTCTACTCATTATTTCTTTTTTGCTTGAAAAATGTTTGTTTCGCATTGTTGTTTTCTACTTAGAATGAAGAAATAAAAAATAAGAAATACATTTGTACTCGGAGTTATGGACGTCGTTATTACGTTCACTGAAAAAACGTCAGATTCATTGTACTACTGAATATGAGCATGGTATTACTTGTATCAAGATTTTAATGCAAAATATAAAAGCTCTAAAAAAGATATTCTCAATAAGAGCCAGAATTATTTTTGTATCACAAATATTCCTTATTTAACGACCTACGTGTTTAACGACCGCTCGGAATTTCGATCAAACTTTACAGCGCGGGGAATCCCCTGGTCTGTCTGAGGCTGGACATATGAATGAACTTTTACAATGCTATCATAATATCTATGAAGACAAATAGAAACTCTTGAAGCAAAACTGCATTAGACTAGGTCATTTTGGGATATATGTAAAAACTTTCCTGCTCTTCCCATTTTCAGAATTATCGTCTTAATGAACGAATCATCGTAAATTTAGCGCTTGTTCGGGATTCAAGAAATATTGCGTTATGGCGAATCAGTGTGAAACGTCGTGAGTTATGCACGTGGACTTATTATACAATATTTTGTAACTTGTATTAAATAACATTCATGCTACTTAACTTAACTATTACTACTTAACACAATATCGAATTGTGGGGTTTTTATAAGAGATTTAATCATATCGTCCTAGGAACCTCGGCATTTGTTGCTGCTCAGTGGTTAATAAAAGACTACCTTGAATTCAGTGAAATATTACGAAGAATTGTCGTATTTGATTGCACTGAATGTTAACCCTCGATCTTGATATGTACATCGTATAATGTAATATTATAATGCAAGATCATAAATTATAAACATTGCCGCATATGTTTTTGTCAATACATTTCACATTACAGATAAAAAATTAATTTTAGATTTAACCCGAATGAATCACATGTAATTTATGTACATAGGAGATATGTAGTTTCAATGATTCTAGAATTAAACCATGTTGTGAGGACGAAACAATTTATTTGTTATTTTTGAGTTTCAAACGAATGACAAATAATCAACTGATTTACGTCTTATAAACGAATCTCGGTTTAATTCTACAAACAAAACAAATTTGGATTTATTTGATTTTAGAATTAAACTTCGTCTTAGCGACCGGGTATTAGTATAACTATATAATTAAGTATAACTAGTAGATATATAGTAACATATACATGGACATACTCATGACGCAACAGTAAGTTGAAAGGTTATCATTTAGTAAATGAAAAGTTCCGAATTTTAAAATTGAATCATTTAGTTAATTCTGCAAACACTCACAGAGAGAATGCAATTTATATTATTTGCCGTTAAATCACGAAATAATTACCAGTAAAAGAAGTTTAAATTTAATAAGTGTGGAAGTCATTAAAAGAGTTTCACAACAACGACATTGAAAGCTCAAGTTATGACTTTGAAAGCTACTGCTGATATAGAAACCTATTTTTATTATTCAATACTCGCGTTACTACGGTAACACTATAATTGTCACTTCAACGCATCCAGTGTGCCAAATCTATAGTGAGCGTAATGATACAATCGATGAGACTGGAACGAGTTTAAGAACTTACTATACGATTTCTCAAATCGATACAAGTATGCACATATACCTAAACGTAGTGCACAGACGAGTTGTTACCTTAACGGGGCCCCTGAAGGCTACACAGCTATCGCGGAGAGCGTGAGAACTGTTACGCTGATTGGTGAAACATGTCAAAAAATGTTAGCAGGATTTTCCACTCTTCGATAAGTTCTGTGCAAAATGCTACATTTTGTCCTCGCACACAAATGTCTCGACGAAATTTACACGTAGATTCACGTCTTCGAAAACTTTCACCAACGTCCCGATGTCCCATATATTCGTAATCGTAATATTGTTAGGTTGTACTCGGATTTATTTTGTGCTCGTTGTGGAGTGATACGTGTAATATTACAAGCTGATTTGTGTAGAACGGTTTATGGGTAACCTAACGGAATTGTGAATAGAATTTGTTTTATAACGTTGAAATGGTTATGTTCATGTAATTCTCTAACGAATTAATTAATAGATGGCGTTACTGTAATTAAAAATTTTATTTTCTTTTATTACACAGTCTAGTTTAGACTATTTTGTATGTAAACCTTTTATATAAAAGTGCAGCATGTGAACAGCATTACTTGCCCAAAAATTATAGGAAACGGGCATAGTACAAATAGTAGAACTTGATGCTGATTTCTATCGAACAAAACTTATATACATATATATTATATTTGTGATTAACTCAATGAAAGATCCACGTGATATTAAAAATCGTATAAACTACGTACAATATATTTAATCCTAATTTAAACCCCTGATTTAACCCACGATCTTCCGTGAGCTGCAAGAGCACATGTAATGCCTTACTATGAGACAAGAGAATTTTGCGAAGAAATCTAAATCAAAGAATAATACACTACACACATTTTATATTAACCACAATGAAACAATCCATTAAATAATGTTACTACACAAAAATACATTCCCAAGTGCAAAATAATTACCAAATATTTGCGACTATGGATAATTAGAATTATGTTGCATTTACTTTGTGAACATAAAAATATTTTATTATATTACTTTATAGCTGCACGTGAAATCTCAAAGGTTGTGTTCGAATGCGACAATTTTATATATTAATGTACCATGTGACTAGTTATTGGAAAGACGCCTGAGGTAACCGATGAAAAATATGATGAGTTTTTTTTTGTTTATAACAGTTGATATGCATTGTAATTGCGACAGATTAAAAAGATTTATTTTGATTAGGTGTTTGTGCTAATAAAAAACTGCATTTAGAAGTACCCGAGTATGTAATTATTTAGCGGGTAGCTTTTTGTAACATACTGTTAGGGGTTCGGGAATATTGAAATAAAAAGAAGAGTTTGTGCTTATGATGAAATGATAAATATGTCTTTATTCTAAGGAAGCTGATGTACGACTAAACTATATATACATTTTGCACAGTGCGCGTAACATAGATAAAAGCAGTTTTTATCAGAACTATCCCACGGAGCTTCCCTGAGCGGAAAGTGTCCAACAAGCAAAAGTAAAAAATGATATGAGTAAAGTACACATATATGTTGGCTTAAGAATTAAAAATATGTATTTAATGTAATAAAAGTAGCGGATTACATAACACCTCCCTCCGGAAGATTGAAACGGTAGTTTCAATTGGAATGGCTGTCCCATGCGGAGGCAGATCGACGGCAAGAAAGTCGTTGATGTGGATTGGCAGGTTGTTGGTCATGAAATTCTTCTATATCGTCTAATTGAAGAGATGGTCGTCGAGCTTCATTGTGAATATTAGTGATAATACAGATTTCTCTGCACTTTGTACAATTTTTGGGAAAATATTTTCTAATGAATCTGTAACATGGACAATTGCAACATTTGCAAATACAACATATAGTTATAAGTACAACAAATATAATACCGATAACGTAGTAAGAAGAATAGCGAGTAATGTGCTTAGCCAATATTATATCATCGAGATTTTCCGATAATTTATGTAATTGGTGCTGAGCATATTGCAATTCTTCCAATTTTAAATTAATTGGTTGAAGTGTGTCAAAATGTATAGTTTTTGAATTTTTGAAGTTTGCATTATCGCAACAATCTTCTTGAATTGAAATGATTGGAACTATATCAGTTATATTATACATTTCCACAGTTTCTGTTAACAATTGGATATATGATATATAAGCTTTACAATTTTTTTCTAAATGTAAAATGTTCGTATCTTTCAATACAAATAATTGTACGTTTTTATTTTTACAATTTAAAGTTACTTCTTGACTTCTAGAAGTAGCTAATATCCAGTTGTTATTAGGTAGATTTTGCCATAAAAATATTTCTTGATTTACAATTTTGACATTACAATTTTTTGGTATGTACTTAATATTATTTTGTAACAATAATAATTCACAATTATCTCTTTCATTTCGAGTGACAACACTTTTAACAGTACAAAGATATTCCTTAGGAAATATTTGTTTACAATTATCGTTAAAATTTTTATATTGAACATAAGTTCTTCGATTCTTTGTAATTAACAAATATTCATAATCTGGTAATATGAGTTGATATTGATTTTCATCTATAGGTATAGGTAAAGGGTATAAGTGAAATATATCAAATGTAAGAATTTCGGTTAAAGGAATTATAATGATGAATATTAATTTAGATTCTGAATAATACACTTGTAATGTAGAGATTTCTAATAACGTATGTCCATTACTTGCTGTAAGAGGTATTGGAAATTCTCTTTCTGTAGGCAAAGAATGAAGTATTTCTTTTAAATTTGCAATGAGTTTTGATGGTTTTAACACTTGTGGATGAAGTATATTCTGTTTTGCAAAAAGGATTGAATTTAACAATGTATCTACTTGCTCGAGAGTGATTAATATGTCTAAGTTTAATTTTGAAATGATTTCTTGTAATGTATTGGATACTTCGGCTTCCATAGTTAATAAACTAATTTGGGTTGTTAAATTATTTAATTTCGCAAAATTATTATTTATTTGATTCGAAAATCGCTGGATTGAACTAATTGATTCATTGAAATTTGAAATGGTATTGGAAACAATTTGAATTTGTTCTTTCATTAACAATTCTAGTTTTTTATTTTCGTCTTCGTGTTGTTTAATAGCTTCGTTGTAATATTGTGCATCATCGGAATCTGGAATTCCAGTTATATATTTAATTGCGGATCCTAAGAAATTAAATAATCCACGTTTTTCACGCTTGTTAGCTAACAATTCAGAAATATGATCGAATTTATATTGTATTTGAGTTAATACATTTTTATATTGTTGAAAATTCTTAGCATTATAATGAAGATAATGATTATATTTTCCAAAAAAAATTTCTAATTTTGATTCATATAATTTTAAATTATTAATATTCTGTTCGAACTTTTTTAATTCGATGTAAGTTATAACTTTCCATTTTGAATCCGTAGCTTTAGCTTCACCCATTTGAGAATAATATAGTCCTGATCCTGAAGGTATTTTGGTGACTGTATAATCTTGTCCGAAAATAGATATCCCGTACAGAATTAATCTGCAATAAAAGGTTTTAATCTATTTAGATGTACTTTGATATTTTTCTTATTTTTTAATATAACAGCGTTTGTTTTAGTTAATTCAAGAATTTTATAAGGACCTGTATACAAAGGAGATAGTTTTTTATTCAATTTTGCTTGTTCATTGGTTAATAATACCATTTGGTTAATATGGAATTTATATTCTTTTGTTTGTTTGTCATAATTGTCTTTACTTTTTATTTTAGATTAGTTTATATTATTTTTAGCAATATTATTAATATGTGCTAATTTTTCCTTTAAATTAATAAGGTAATCATCGTAATTATATTTTATTGATTGATTTATATTTGGAAGTGCAATTTTATTTGAAAATAATAATTCATAAGGTTGAAATTGAGTGACTGAATGAACATTAGAATTATATGCGAGAGTAGCTAATGAGAGATATTGATCCCAATCGTTTTGATTTTGATTTATGTAATGTTTTAAATATTCTTTAAGTGTGGAATGTGATCTTTCCAGCATCCCATTAGTTTATGGATGATATGCTGTGGTAAATTTTTGATTTATCTTTAATAATTTATTAAGATTTTTGAATAACTCCGATTGAAATTCTGTTCCTTGATCGGTAAGAATTGATTTTGGAAATCCAAATAAAGAAATATATCTTAAAAATTCATTTGCTACGTTTTCTGAAGTATGATTTTGCAAAGGTTGTGCATATAAATACTTGGTTAAATCGTCCTGTATTGTCAATATATATTTATTTTCCTTTTCTGTAATAGGTAACGGACCTACTATATCTAGAGATATACGCTCAAAAGGTTTAGAACTAGTAGTTGTTATTTCCATAGGTTGTTTTCGTTTTTGTCGATCACATTTGTTTTTCTGACATTCTTCGCATGATTTTACATATTGCTTAATTATTTTTGACATATTTGGAAAAGTGTAATTTAATTGAATTCGTTTTAAAGTTTTATGAAATCCGGGATGTCCTGCTAATGGAGAATTGTGATTTTCGTGTAAAATTTTATTAATCTCTTCTGTAGTTTTGTTACGATTTTGTTAATTTTGTCTTCCCTTTTTGTTAAAGTTTGTATCTTGTCTATTTTCGTTACCTGTTATTTTCGTTTCTGTTAGTTTAATCTGAAATATATGTTTGTTGTTAGTTACTCCTTCAGAGTCATATTATAGTTTAAATAGTAGATATAAATAGATTTAAAATAGTTTACTTACTAGATTCAACTTTTACTTGCTTCAATAACCCACGTGCTAGATTTCAATAAGATAATTTAGGTTATAATTAGTTACAATAACAAGTTTGACGTTTGCCGATAATAAAGCTATTGTTTCACTTACTATATCAGACACGTTCACACCTACCCATTGGCGTAGCGCATGTAAAATTTCGTTCTTATTCAATTTTAACTGTTTTTAATAATATTCATAAATTCATGGGAGTTAGGTTTCATAAATAAATGCGTAACTAAATTCATAGTAATAGTTTATCCGCCTGTATTTCAGATTATTCCTTTGTTGTCTTGTGTAAATGTTTCTTAATGTCGACCTTGGCGTCACTTGTCTTCTTGGCGCAATCGTATGATCTACTTTCTTTGTTTTTCCGACTTATCGGAAGTTTTCCTTCTTCTTTACTTAATTTAAGTAATGAGTTTCGTTTTGACTGGGCACAAGTACGCATCTTGAAAGCCATCGTACAGTTTAATTTTCTTTTGAATGTCACGTTTTGGTTCGTGCTGAGTGAATTTTTGGTCATTGAAGACAAAAATCACCCCTATTGTAAGGGATTTTCGACCATCAAGTGATCGCTGTGGAGAGTTCGCGAAAGTTCGCGCTTCCACGGTATACCTGCGTGCAGGGATTATCGAAAGAAACGACGGTACGAGATTTCCATTTTGTCCGTACAATTTTCTTCCAACTACCTGTTCTGCGTGGTCCATGTCCACAACCGGAATACCGGAGGAGACGTCGCGGCGAGACCCCGTGCATCGCTGTTGAGCCCGCATCCATTCTCGAGGCCATCCGACGCTAAGGACCCGCTTAGACCAGTTTTCGGGAAACACGTGGTCACGCAGATAAGTGCACCAGCACCCCTATCGAGTTTTGTTTCTTTTCTTCCCCTTCTTTGTTTCGCTCATTGTCGTCCACGTGAACGTGGGACCATTTTTTTTTGTATTAACTTTCTTTTTCCCCCTTTATATTTAATATACTTATGTATAGAATCTTTGTTTTCTGAAAAACTGTTATTTTGTTAACAACTAAGCGCCAAGCGCACGTATATTGTAATCTTTATATTTTTCTGTATTTCGCGGACACGGGTGTATTCTTTTACTTTATTCTTTTTTTTTGTCGCGCATTGTGTTTTCGTGTTCTCCCGCTAGGCAACGTGTCTATTCCCACCTTTTGTGAGCCGAAGTTGATCAACCGAGGACCCCGTCCCCCCCTCACGCATTGTTCTACCTGTGCGGATTAGACGCACGCGTAGTCGGGCGACCATACACTAGCGCCGTCTATCTGGTCATTTTTTATTTTATTTAACATTGTGCTGACATTTCTGTTCAGCTGTGTTGTTTGTGTTTTTCTCTGAACACCCCGTATCCCCGTATTTTGTTTTTGTTATTTTGATAATCTTTAATTTAATTTTGCTATTTCACATTTCATTATTTTGTTTTCTTACGATATTACTAATTTGTTTTATTTTTGTACTTATTTATTTATTATTTTGCTTACATCAAATTAAATTCATTTAACTTATACCTTTTTGTCTTTTTGTATTTTAACGCCCCTTTTTCCCGTGACTTGTTGCGTTTCGAACATTTTGTCCGCACCACCATCGCAGTTTGGTGGGTGCAGGTGGTAATTTTAATTGCGTGGCGCCCAAACATAGTTTTTCTACCACACCCTTCTCCACTGAGAAGCTGGCAACCTCACCCTCGTGAGGACAATTGTTCGTGGCCAATCAGGCACGTAACAAATTTGGCGCCCAACGTGGGGCCCCCGACTTGTATCGCGATATCCTTATTGTTGAGACAAGGATTAGGAAAAGGAATTATTTTGTGTTGCTTTCAGAAAATTTTGTTCTCTTTTGTTTTGTTATACTTTCTTTGCGTGTATTCTTCTCATCGTTAGTTGTGAATCGTAACATGGCTTTAAAAATGGATCCCAATCGGCTCCGTTCGGACGAGCTCTCTTACGAACTGATGATTCGTGGAGTCATGACTACCGGCACCGTTGCGGAAAAACGAATTAAACTCCGTAACTACCTCCGCGACGAACAGGATGGACATTCACCATCGCCACCGGACTTCCCACTCCTTCCAGAAGCCGAATTAGACATCTGCGAAAAGAAATTAAGGGAACTGAAGGATATGATCGACCATTTCGACGTGGATAACTACCAGAACGAGTATGCACGTATAGGTAGTCGTCTGACTCATCTTCTTCAACGTTTGGGACGCATCACCGCAGAGTCAGTACAGCAGACACGCGCGACCCTCATCCGAGACTGTGAACGCTATCTTCTTGACATCAGGATTCGATTCACAGCGGAAGCATCCGCCACCCTCTTGGCTGAACAAGAGAGTTCACGGACAGATGAAGTTCCGGAAGTAACAACACCCATTGACGAGCCACCAACCCCGACCGCGACAGAACCGGCGGAAACTATTGAAGTACGCCTGGCCAGAGCGCTAGAGCAGATCTCGTGTAACCTCTCTTGCGCATCTACGCGTACAGCACCCACTCGATCACACATGCCCATACACAAGTGGAATGTGACTTATGATGGCGGACCAGGACTTTCAAACTTCCTGGAACGCATCGATGAATTGAGCTCTGCGCGAGGAGTGACGCGACCACAACTATTTGCATCAGCCGTGGAATTCTTTTCTGGTGCCGCATTAACCTGGTTCCGAGCAAACAAGGGAACCATGAATACTTGGGGAGACTTAACGACAGCACTGAAGGAGACATTCTTACCTTCAGATTATGACTTCAGCCTCTGGGACGAGATCCGTAATCGCACCCAGGGCACGGACGAGAAAGTCTCAATTTTTATCGCGAACATGGAAGGGCTGTTCAACAGGCTGAGTAACCGACCCAGTGAAATGGAACGACTAACTTACATACGCCGAAATCTCCAGCCATACCTGCAACAACGTCTAGGGTTGCAGACTGTTCACACCGTACCTGATTTAGACCGTACCTGTCGACAGCTGGAGGACATCCAACAGCGTACGCTACAATTTAAAGGACCCCCGTCCGCGAGCCAAGCCATCGAGCCTGATTTAGCGTATTACCGCCCCCGCACGTCCACAAGGATCACCGCCATCGATTCCGAACCTGACCAAGTCGCAGCCGCCGAACAATCACCGCGCTCGCCCCTCCGATGCTGGAACTGTGACCGAACTGGCCACCGTTCAGCCACCTGCACGGCTGCCAAACGTCAGCATTGCTACAGATGCGGAAAGCCGAACGTAACGACGAGGACCTGCCCCAAATGTTCGGGAAACGGGCGGGCAGGACACTGAACGGTCGCTCCGTGCCTCTCATGCCAACCCCAGTAGCGACCAAACCCATCGACAACCATATGGCTGTCGTCAACTACATCTTGTCCCACCTGGAAGGTGACCAGCGACCATATTTAGAAGTATCCATCCTCGGCATAAAACTCTGTGGTTTGCTTGATTCAGGAGCTACACGCTCTATCTTGGGCAAAGAAGGATGGAATATGCTGAGAAGTCTGAATCTGCGCCTGGATGAAACCGACAACGCATCCTGCAAAGTAGCAGATGGGAAACGCTGTCGCAGTTTAGGATCAGTTACCGTACCCGTACTGTTGTCGAACAAAATTAAACTTATCACCCTACTGGTAGTTCCAGACATCGAATGTACCCTCATACTTGGGATGGATTTCTGGCGAGTGATGGAAATTATTCCCGATCTCAATCGAGACGAATGGAAATTCTCTGCTGCCGCCCCTATAAATACGGAATCTGGGGTAGTGCCGCAGTTGGACCTCACGTCAACACAACAAGAACAATTGGGAATATTCCTGGGCAACCATTTTACTCAACTAAATACCTCTTTAGGTTGCACCACCCTCGTAGAGCACGAAATCACCACCGAATCGCCACCCATTAAACAACGATACTATCCAGTGTCGCCGGCCATGCAGAAGCACATTGACTCTGAGCTCGATTCGATGTTGAATAACGGAATCATAGAACCGTCACATAGTCCGTGGTCATCACCCATCTTGATGGTGCCAAAGAAAGATGGTACATTTCGCTTTTGCGTAGACTTTCGCAAATTAAACATGGTGACAAAGAAAGATGCGTACCCGATCCCGTTTGTCTCAGCTATCCTCGATCGCTTGCGCGGTGCCAAGTACTTGAGTTCTCTCGACATCAAGTCAGCCTACTGGCAGATCCCTATGAGCGAGTCCAGTAAAGAGTACACAGCCTTTACGATACCAGGACGCGGATTGTATCATTTTCTGCGGATGCCATTTGGTCTAACCAACGCTCCAGCAACATGGCAAAGGTTAATTGATCAAGTTCTCGGCGCTGATTTGGAACCGTTTGTCTTCGTATATCTAGACGATATAATTGTGATCTCGGATGATTTCCAACAACATCTAGAAATTTTAAAGAAAATCTTTCAGCGATTGCATAAGGCTGGCTTGACTCTAAGCCAAGACAAGTGTCAATTTTGCCGCCCCGAGTTACACTACCTGGGATATATTGTTGACAAGCAGGGACTTAGGGTAGATCCTGAAAAAGTGACAGCGATTCTCAATATACCAACACCCACTTGCGTCGGAGACGTACGTCGATTTTTGGGCATGGCATCGTGGTACCGTCGCTTTGTGAAGAACTTCTCAACGACAAGCTCACCACTTACGGACCTCTTGAGGAAGAACCGCAAATGGACTTGGTCAGAAGAGTGTGAACGTTCCTTCCAATCTCTAAAGGAATGTTTAGTATCAGCTCCAATATTATCATGTCCCGATTTCACTCGACCTTTCGTTGTCCAGACGGACGCCAGCGCCTTTGGGTTAGGAGCAGTACTAACTCAGGCTTTTGACGATGGTGAACGAGTAATATGCTATCTGAGTCGCTCATTGAATAAACAAGAGCGAAATTATTCAACCACCGAACGCGAGTGTCTCGCTGTCCTATGGGCCTTGGAGAAACTACGTCCATACATAGAAGGAGCGCACTTCACAGTGATAACCGACCACCATTCCCTTATCTGGCTCAATAACTTGAAGGACCCATCTGGTAGACTATGCAGATGGGCTGTGAGGATGCAACAGCATGACTTTAACATTATTCACCGAAAAGGCAAGGAACATCTGGTTCCCGACTGTTTATCACGCTCCGTCACCATAGTTGAACCAGTCATGATTGTCCCTGCCCATGACCAACCACCGACCACAGACAAATGGTACTCAGACCTGAAGCAGAAAATTACGAATAAACCGTGCCGTTACCCGAACTGGAGAGTAGACAACGGCGTTCTCTACAAGTACGTACATACTACGATTCCACAACTAACTGATGACGAAGACAACTGGAAGGAGGTCGTTCCCAAGGATAGGCGTCGTGACGTATTCCGCCTCACCCATAACGCACCCACCTCCGGACATCCTGGGGTGACCAAGACGTACGCAAAACTGCGTCAGCGGTACTATTGGCCTAAAATGAAGTCCGATGTAGTGGCTTATATAAAGAATTGTGTTACCTGTACCGAGCAAAAAGTTGTACAGAATCGCCCACCAGGACTCATGGGATCCCGTCCTCGAGTTTTTCGGCCGTTTCAACTTATCAGTACCGATCTTATCGGCCCTCTGCCTCGATCAAGTAAAGGATATAAGTACATTTTGGTTGTAGCGGACTATTATAGTAAATTTGTGTTGACGTTCCCATTAAAATCTGCTACTGCTCAAGCTGTTTGTAAACATATAGAAAACGATGTCTTCCTGCTCTTCGGTGTCCCACAATTCATCATTTGCGATAACGGTGTCCAGTATAAGAGCACAAATTTTCGCAACTTATGCGCCAAGTATCATGTATCTATCTTGTTCAATGCGCTGTACCACCCTGAAAACAACCCATCTGAAAGAGTGAACCGAGTAATTAAAACTATGTTATCATCCTACGTCAAGGATAATCATGGACGTTGGGATGTATTTCTACCTGCTATTACGTGTGCCATTCGTACGCTCACCCATGAAGCGACAGGATATACGCCGTATTTTATTAATTTCGGCCGTGAACATAGATTATCGGGCGACAATTACCCGAAGACAGCTGCTGTGCCTGAAGAATATGATCGGGAAAACATATCAGAACGCCGAGTACAAGGATTTGCTCAATTATATGAAGATGTTCGGAAGCGACTTGATCTAGCTTACAAACAAGGTCAAACTCATTATAACCTGCGGAGAAGACCAATTGATTATTACCTGGGACAGGTCGTATGGCGTAGAAACTTTGCCTTGTCGAATGCGGCTGACAACTTTGCTAGCAAGCTTGCCCCAAAATATGTTGGTCCTTTCACTATCCGGAAGAAAATCTCAAGCACTACTTATGAACTTGGAGACCATAATGGGAAAGAAAGAGGGATATGGCACGTAAAAGACTTAAAGACAGGACCAGATAGGAATGATGATGATTTTGACAATGTACAATGACAATGTGAATTAGTTTACTTACTTTGTGTTTCGTAATGAGGAAAAATTTTAGGAATTTTCCCTCACGGAAGTAAGGGGGAAATGTTACGATTTTGTTAATTTTGTCTTCCCTTTTTGTTAAAGTTTGTATCTTGTCTATTTTCGTTACCTGTTATTTTCGTTTCTGTTAGTTTAATCTGAAATATATGTTTGTTGTTAGTTACTCCTTCAGAGTCATATTATAGTTTAAATAGTAGATATAAATAGATTTAAAATAGTTTACTTACTAGATTCAACTTTTACTTGCTTCAATAACCCACGTGCTAGATTTCAATAAGATAATTTAGGTTATAATTAGTTACAATAACAAGTTTGACGTTTGCCGATAATAAAGCTATTGTTTCACTTACTATATCAGACACGTTCACACCTACCCATTGGCGTAGCGCATGTAAAATTTCGTTCTTATTCAATTTTAACTGTTTTTAATAATATTCATAAATTCATGGGAGTTAGGTTTCATAAATAAATGCGTAACTAAATTCATAGTAATAGTTTATCCGCCTGTATTTCAGATTATTCCTTTGTTGTCTTGTGTAAATGTTTCTTAATGTCGACCTTGGCGTCACTTGTCTTCTTGGCGCAATCGTATGATCTACTTTCTTTGTTTTTCCGACTTATCGGAAGTTTTCCTTCTTCTTTACTTAATTTAAGTAATGAGTTTCGTTTTGACTGGGCACAAGTACGCATCTTGAAAGCCATCGTACAGTTTAATTTTCTTTTGAATGTCACGTTTTGGTTCGTGCTGAGTGAATTTTTGGTCATTGAAGACAAAAATCACCCCTATTGTAAGGGATTTTCGACCATCAAGTGATCGCTGTGGAGAGTTCGCGAAAGTTCGCGCTTCCACGGTATACCTGCGTGCAGGGATTATCGAAAGAAACGACGGTACGAGATTTCCATTTTGTCCGTACAATTTTCTTCCAACTACCTGTTCTGCGTGGTCCATGTCCACAACCGGAATACCGGAGGAGACGTCGCGGCGAGACCCCGTGCATCGCTGTTGAGCCCGCATCCATTCTCGAGGCCATCCGACGCTAAGGACCCGCTTAGACCAGTTTTCGGGAAACACGTGGTCACGCAGATAAGTGCACCAGCACCCCTATCGAGTTTTGTTTCTTTTCTTCCCCTTCTTTGTTTCGCTCATTGTCGTCCACGTGAACGTGGGACCATTTTTTTTTGTATTAACTTTCTTTTTCCCCCTTTATATTTAATATACTTATGTATAGAATCTTTGTTTTCTGAAAAACTGTTATTTTGTTAACAACTAAGCGCCAAGCGCACGTATATTGTAATCTTTATATTTTTCTGTATTTCGCGGACACGGGTGTATTCTTTTACTTTATTCTTTTTTTTTTGTCGCGCATTGTGTTTTCGTGTTCTCCCGCTAGGCAACGTGTCTATTCCCACCTTTTGTGAGCCGAAGTTGATCAACCGAGGACCCCGTCCCCCCCTCACGCATTGTTCTACCTGTGCGGATTAGACGCACGCGTAGTCGGGCGACCATACACTAGCGCCGTCTATCTGGTCATTTTTTATTTTATTTAACATTGTGCTGACATTTCTGTTCAGCTGTGTTGTTTGTGTTTTTCTCTGAACACCCCGTATCCCCGTATTTTGTTTTTGTTATTTTGATAATCTTTAATTTAATTTTGCTATTTCACATTTCATTATTTTGTTTTCTTACGATATTACTAATTTGTTTTATTTTTGTACTTATTTATTTATTATTTTGCTTACATCAAATTAAATTCATTTAACTTATACCTTTTTGTCTTTTTGTATTTTAACGCCCCTTTTTCCCGTGACTTGTTGCGTTTCGAACATTTTGTCCGCACCACCATCGCAGTTTGGTGGGTGCAGGTGGTAATTTTAATTGCGTGGCGCCCAAACATAGTTTTTCTACCACACCCTTCTCCACTGAGAAGCTGGCAACCTCACCCTCGTGAGGACAATTGTTCGTGGCCAATCAGGCACGTAACAGTTTCTAATATTGTTTTATTCAGATATAGACAAATTTTATATTTTAATTTGGCGAAAAGATACTGAAGCATTTGTTTAATATAAGTTAAATTGAGATTATTGTAAGGATCATTAGGTATTGATATAGAAAATGTAGTAATTTGACTCAATTTTAAAATTTGTTTTAAATGTTCTAATAGAGTATAAAATTCAATATAAGATATTTTATCATAAGAATTGGTTTTATAAGGTAATATGAGATAATCATCGATCCAATAAATTTGGTCTAATTCTAGATTTTTAGGAAGTTTTTCTTTTACGTTTTCGTTATTAATTAAAGTAAATGTTTCTATCGTATAAAAACATGGTAAAAATGCAATTTTAAGTTCTTCTGATTTGGATAAATGATCGTTTAACACGGGTATATTTTTATTTAATTGATCAGAGTTTAAAGATTGTAAAAATTTATTAAATTTGTTACTTGAAGTAAGCGTATTAATTTGAATTCGCGAAAGTGCATCTGCGTTTGAATTGATTTTTCCTGGTTTGTATATAATTTCATAATTATATTCTTCTAATAATAAACGTCAACGCAATAGTTTTGCACTAGGATTTTTACACGTTTTCAACCATGTTAAGGGTCTGTGATCGGTTACGATTTTGAATTTAGTGCCATAAAGATATGGACGATAGTGATTGATTGCCCAAATTATAGCTAAGAGTTCTTTTTCGGTGGTAGAATATTTTTGTTCAGTAGTATTTAATGTTCGCGATGCAAATGAAATAGGCAAATCTTTGTTAATTTCGCCTTGTGATAAAACAGCGCCTATTGCGAAATTGCTTGCATCTGTCGTTAACACAAATTCTTTTGAAAAGTCTGGATATTGTAATATTAATTTATTTGTTAAATAATTTTTCAATAAATTAAATGAATTTTGTTGTTCTTCTTCCCATAAAAATGTATTGTTTTTATGCAATAGAATAGTTAAAGGTTTAGAAAGTTTTGAAAAATCTTTTATGAATTTTCGATAATATCCAATAAGACCTAAAAATGATTTGACTTCAGTGGGAGTTTTTGGAATAGGAAAATTTTGAATTACTTTTATTTTGTCTGGATTTGGTTTTACACCATTTGATGTTATAATATGACCTAAATATGTGACTTCTTTTCTTAAAAATTCACATTTATCTGGTTGAAGTTTTAGATTATGTTGTCGCAATCGATCAAAGATTGATTTTAATTTGATTTCGTGATCTTGTAAATTTGAAGCATATATTACTATATCATCGAGATATGTAAAACAATGTAAACCCTGTAAACCGGTTAAAGCTAAATTCATAAGACGAGAAAATGTTGCAGGTGCATTTTTCAGACCAAAGGGCATTCTAGTGAACTCAAAATGACCTTGTGGAGAATTAAAAGCTGTTTTTGAAATATCAGATTCTTTTATAGGTACTTGATGAAAACCTGACGCTAAATCCAAAGTAGTAAAATATTGTGACTGACCTATTTGATCTAAAATTTCTTCGATATTTGGAACAGGATAAGCATCACCAATTGTAATTTCGTTTAACTTTCTATAATCGACTACCACGCGCCATTTTGTTTTTCCGGACGCATCGATTTTTTTCGGTACAACCCATAAAGGAGCGGACCATGGAGATAATGATGGACGAATTATTTGTGAATCTAACATGTTTTTTATTTGATTTTGTACTTCTTGTTTATTAATTTCTGGAAATCGATAAGTTTTGGTATTTATTGGTTTGTTTGAAGAAGTAGTGATTTCATGTGATATTAAATTAGTATTAGATAGTTTATCATTGGGTAATTTAAATATGTCATGGTATTCGTGACAAATTGAAGTTAATGATTTTCTTCCTTCACAATTGAGATGATCAATACGTAAATTTTGATCAAGAATTTTTAATCGATCCGAATCTTGTGTGTTCTCATTATTAGGAACATTTAGAGTGTATATTTCCTGAGGTAAAGGATCTAATTTTATTAGAGATAGTGTATATGTATAATCGTGAGATGTTGTATTTAAGATAGAAGCTACACATTGTTTATTTCGAACTTGAACGATAGCTTTCGAGGGATAAATACCTTTAGGTACTTCAATATTTGGAATGATACCTTCCATTATTTCTGGATTTACAACTTGAAATGGTACATAAACTTCAGTTCTTGCTTTGATAAGGTAAGTTGATTTTATTTTAGGTGATTTTGAATAATTATATATTGGTATCAATGAATTAAGTAATTGTACTTGTTCTTTTTGATATGAAATTATTGCTTCGGTTTTCTTTAAGAAATCATTGCCTATGAGACCGTCATATGATAGATTTATGTGATTTGGTATGACTTGAAATTCGTGTTCGATTGTTTGGGAATTGATTTGGAATTTGAGAGTACACGTGCCTAGTGTATTAGTAACAGATGTTGAATTGATTCCATTGAATTGGATTTGATTTTGTAAATTAATTTGAGTTTGTGAATTAAGAGAATTATGTTTTATTAATGAAATATTAGAACCTGTGTCTAATAAAAATGTTTTGATTTGGTTTTTATTTGGATTTGAGATGATTTTTAATTGTAAATAACGAGCTTGTTCTTGACTTTGTTTATTGATATCAGCAATTTGAGTTGGATTTGATTTAGATGAATTGATATCTGCAATTTGAGTTAGATTTGATTTAGATGCATTGATATCTGCAATTTGAGTTGGGTTTGATTTAGATGCATTGATATCTGCAATTTGAGTTGGATTTGATTTAAATGCATAGATATCTGCAATTTGAATTGGGTTTGATTTAGATGCATTGATATCTGCAATTTGAGTTGGATTTGATTTAAATGCATAGATATCTGCAATTTGAATTAGATTTGAGTTAGTTGATTTTGCAGAATTAATATAATTGATTTTTTCAGTTGATTTTTGTTTATTTTTATTATTAAATTCCCGTTTTCGACATTCATTGATTAAATGTCCAAATTTTTTACAATATTGACATTGTTTGATTTCGTTTTGATTTTGCGTAGAATTTGCTGATGATGAAGATTGAGTTTCATTAACGTGATGAACATGAGTTTTATTTTTATTTTTAAAACAATCTTTGGTAAAGTGTGTATTGTTATTACAAGTTGAGCAATGTTTTTGAACAATTTTATTATTTTTAATCCCATTGTAATTTTGCATACGTAAAGCAGATTCTTCAGCCATTGCAATGGTTATGGCTTCATTTAAATTTTCTGGATTTGTAGTACGAAGGCGATCAGAGATTTTTGAATGTGTAAAGTGAATAAAACGATTAAGAGCAATTTCATTCATTAAACATAATTTTCCTTCTAAAAGATTTTGTTGTTCAGTATTTTGTTCAATACTTGTAGATGTTCTTTTTATTAAAGTTTCTAATCTTTGCACAAAATTTGAGATTGATTCACTTTGTTTTTGTGAAATATTTGTTAGTTCATTGAGCAATTGAGAATGATGTTTTTTATCTTGATAAAGTAATTTAAGATAATCTTTTAATTGTCCCCAATTTTCGAATTTTCTATTACAAATAGCTGCTTTTGCATTACCTTTGATTTGTGAAATCATATATTTTAACAAAATTGGTCTTTGATTGTCGGTAGCAAGAGATATTGCTAAATTTGAATCATGAATGAATGTGATTAATTCCTCGCGTTTACCATCAAACTCGGGAATGAATTTAAATAAATCGGATAGATTTACACTTGTTGAATTAACTTCGTTAGATGATTCTGGCATTTTGTATTTGAGATATTAGGATATTAGACAGGATTATAATTTTTTTTTATTTTTTTTTTAATTATTTTAAACAAAGAATCGTAGAGAAATATGTGCAATACTTACAAAAATATTGACAGTAGCATATTGAAGAACACTGTGAGATGATTTTGATGACGAAGTAGTTGAGATTTCGGTGTAGAGAAATTGATGACGTAGTTGATAATGGATACTCGTTCGTTCTTCTTGTTTGATGAAGAATCACAACACACGATGATTGAAATGTTCGGCTGATGTTGATATTTTCTATTTAGCTTTTGATGAAGAATCACAACACACGATGATTGATATCTTCGGTTGATGTTGATATTTTCTATTTAACTTTTCACTTGTGATAAAGAATTACAACACGCGATGATTGAAATCTTCGGCTGATGTTGATATTTTCAATTATCTATTCTCACTTCTGACACCATTTGTTAGGGGTTCGGGAATATTGAAATAAAAAGAAGAGTTTGTGCTTATGATGAAATGATAAATATGTCTTTATTCTAAGGAAGCTGATGTACGACTAAACTATATATACATTTTGCACAGTGCGCGTAACATAGATAAAAGCAGTTTTTATCAGAACTATCCCACGGAGCTTCCCTGAGCGGAAAGTGTCCAACAAGCAAAAGTAAAAAATGATATGAGTAAAGTACACATATATGTTGGCTTAAGAATTAAAAATATGTATTTAATGTAATAAAAGTAGCGGATTACATAACAATACGACACAATACTAGTTTTGTACCTCGAATGGCGTCATGATTTTAGAATAGTAGGTATAGTCATTCGAGTTTTTCAAAACCCACATTGTGAAATGTACACCCCAAATCAATCGCCAATAACCAACATTTGCAAATATTTGTGTCATTCAGGGTAATTTATTAAAAATAACTTATGTGCACAGAAAAATATATTATTATCTAATATATTAGATATCGCTGTAAATGTCGAGAATGTTTCTGTCGAATTGGTATCAAATAAGTTCCCAAAATTAACACTTCAATTTTGCTCCCTATAATCCTAACATCTTCATTCCAGACACAGCTATAATCGGGTAGAGACACCGTATGCATAAAGTAGAATTCAGGCAGAAAAACAAATAAAAAATATTATTATTAACTTTTAGCAGAGGCTACCACCTGCATTTCAAGTACATGATTCTAGTTGTCTACGGGGGATTTTGCTCGAAATCCTTACGGTACTCAATCACCGAACGTGTCTGATAAAAACTCTAGGGAAAGTCTGTCCTTACACCGATGTAAATAGACCATGTGTTACCGTTAGTGATGAGGGGACTCACAAGATACACGAGCGAAGATTAGTGGGGTGCCTGGCTATTTAAGCTTATACGTGTTTCCTTTTATTATTTCTGGTATATTTCGAGTTTTTATTTTTGAAATATGTCGTGGAGTATAAAAATGATACATGTTTGTCATCACGTACCTCTTCAGAAGCAAAATGCTAAAGTTACAGACTGGAATTATCGTTTATTTTTTATAATAATGTCTGTTAATGTTTTGGTTATTTTTGATCACTTTTCGTTTACTTTTTATTCTTATTCAATGCTTTTCGTGTTGCAGACCGCCCGTATGAGGAACGTTTACTGAATTTGCATTGTCTGTTTCTTGAAAATAAAATTAACAGAAAATATGTATATATGAAAATATGCAGGCAAAATTTAAAATTCAATTACAATAAATTGAACCAAATCGTTATTTTTAATATAATTTTAATAGAAATACTTTTTATTGTAAATTATTGTACTTTTGAAAAAAGAGAAGAATAGTAAATTGTAATAAGTATTTTATATAACCTCTGATAAAAAAGTCCGCTTTCAAAAACGTCTTAACAATATTTATCTTTAATTTTTGGAACTGTTATTTTGTTACTACTGGTAATTCCTGCAATGAGATGTCGTATCATGAAAAGTGTAGATATAAACTAAGCAAACAATATTTAGAGACAATTAAAGCAAAGTACTTTGCCTAGAACTTCAGAGGTTTATTGTTAGATTAAATTCCGTATAAAGTTAACTAAAAGTGAAACCTTAATTAATTATCTGCTACCTGCTTCTACATACAATGAAGTATATTGTTGCTAAGTTTGCCCGAAATCTGACAAGCAATATAAATAAAATTAACGTTTAATAACAACTTCCATTAATACGTCGAAGCGTATGTAATTTATTTATACAAAAGGTTGAATATTACTTCATAATTAAAAAACACAAAAAATTTCTTAAATTCATATATTATTTATATTCTGTATTATATGAATAATTAAAATTCCAGTGAATTCAATCAGTTGTATTCATTTGAACAATACATAATGTAATTTTTATCAGAAATAAAAATGATGAAAGGCTATGTTTTCTTCTAATTTATGGTTTTATTTGATGCTAGTATTATTTAAGATAGCGTTAGTGTTATTTATGATAGTGAGACGTATGACCCCCAGTCATAGTACCGTAAGGGATTCATTGTGGAATATTCAATACCATACATATTTATTGGTCGAGTTGGTATTGAATCCATGTACAATTGTTGCAGTTCACTCTCTATAAATGGTACACAAACGTTTGCAAAACTAGTAGCAACCACACAAACCGGTATAGATTCACTGTACAATTTGTATTTTGATATTAGTATGCGTATCCTTGGCATCCAGTTTTCCAATTTTCTCAAACATGGACATTGCCACGGATTTCCTTCGATTGATATTGTTTTTATGTTTTTTTTTTTTTTGAGTAAATCGTCGGACAAAAAACTCAATCGATTATAATCAATACGAAATAGTTCCATAGTAATTTTTTTTGCAAACATATTTGTTGAGATGTGTGACAAGTTGTTGTAGCCAAGATGTAGTTTCATTGGTGAATGGTAACCAAAAGCAGCTTTGCCAATAGTAGTGATACGGTTATTGAATGAGTTAAGACTATATAATTTTGTTAACAACGCAAAATCACCTTCTTGTAGTTCTTCAATTCGGTTTCCTGATAAATCCAACGTATCTATTGATTCAGGATACAACGTAATATTAGTTTTTCAACTTTACTTGGAAACACACGATTAGCAATACTTCTTATTTCATTGTATTCCATATTAATGACAACTAAATGTACTAGTCCACTGAATGCACCTCGAGATATAACTTTTATTCCGTTACCAATAATAGCGAGTGACCTTAGGATTGGCATATTCTCAAGTTTTGGCATTGTTCGTAATGAAATAGAATATATATCCAAAGTCCATAAATGTTGAAAATTCATTATGGATACTGTAATAGTTCCTTGGTTATCAAACGTTCGTAGGGCTAACGAAGTTGCATTTTGGAAACCATGTAGTTGGTGTCCATCAATGTTATCTGATAATTCTTGATATATTGTTCTATTGAATGTTCCTTTGAACCGCGAACTCTGTGCGGTACAAATGAAGTATAATAGGTTTGTTCCCACAGCAGTACAAAACTGTCCGAGACTGTCCGGAGTCTGCGCAGTTTGATTTTAGGTGTTCCAACAGCAGTTGTGAAAAATCCCTGACTAAAAAGTTTTCTGTTCCAACAGTCCATGAACCAGTTTGCTGACAGTCAGAAAAGTTTCCTGACTATCCACAAATTCTAAATCCCCGCATGCGCATTGCGAGGTTGTTGACAGTTATCAATAAAATTGTATGTTCTGTATTGCAATACAATTAAATATGAGTGATAGTGATTTAAGTAGCGATTACGAAATTTTGAAAGTACTTTTAAAAGATAGAATAAGACCTAAAAACCAAAATTACTTAACCTTCATTGAAAATTATAATGATGTAGAGTTTGTTGAACACTTTAGAACAAGTAAAAATTGTATATACCTTCCATATTATTTTATAATCATGCTGACAAAAACTAAGTTACAGGTTAAATCTCAATTGTTCACAAACGTCAAACGCGAGCCAAAAACCATGAGGTTCTTCTGACTGTTGATCATGAGTTCCAACACATAATCACTGACTAGTTTGAAATCAGTCATAGCTCGCGCATGCGTGCAAGAAATTAGTACGGGACTGTCAGCAACTAGTCAGGGATTTGCTGTGGGAACAAACCTATTATGTATATTAACCAACACATGTACAATGCTGTCATCATTACTGTCTTTCGGTGAACACTGCTATGTCCAGACTGCAGGAACATACTGGATCAACATTGCGGTTTGGTTAGATCAGCAGCCGTATTATCAGCTCACCAAACTTGAACTGATAACTATAAATATACATTCACGTACATTCTGTTAATGACCTTTCCTACAGGCTGTTCTTCATTTTACTGTTACTTAAATCATATTTTACAACTAGAAAAAAATATAATGTGAACATCCATTCTCTCATCAGAGTTTAATGCTATTTCAATGGCATAAATGAGACTAGATCCGGTCGGAGTTTACTGGTAGTTTCATACTAGAAACATGCGCAGTAAGCGCTTTTGCAGTACCAATAATACGTTAGTACTGACAGCTCTAATATTAAACGGTGTATACCTAATTTCCGCAGTAAAAATATAAATTGACATTTAAAAACTGTTTTATGTTGGTAGTGATGTCAATAAATCAAAGGCAAAAATGAATGTATACAAATAATTTATTTGGACTTTCTTCTATTATGGAATCATAATGCAGGCTTTATAAAAATTCGTATACATTACGATAGTTGAACAGTACTGCTTGCGTAGCAAACGTAACCTGTGAGCCAGTGACATGTTAATGAATTTGTATTTTTTTTACGTACGCTCTTTTTTATGTACGTCTCACGAGTTACTAAGTTCAGTACGAAACTTAATAGTTTATAGTGGATTATGGGGCGTACTTGAAGTTGTTGTAAAGGAATTTTTTATCTTGTTTTGGATCAAGATCAGAGGGCTAGTGGTTGCAATAAAGTTTCGACAGGCCGGTAGTATTGAAAAATACGGTAAGAAGCTCACAAAAGGAAACGTTGTTTATTTTGTTTTGTATTCGTTTTCAACACTACGGAGTGCTATTCACATAATCATATCAATATGATTTGTTGGGCAAAGATCGAAAAACAGATCAAGCAATGGTTAATAAACAATTAAATGGCAAAAATTATAATAAGTAATTGTGACTATTGAATTTACGTATAGTATCCGTACCTAGTAGCAGCAAAAATATTAATTGATATTTACAGCTCGATACTAATGGCGCTAGTTATGCTCACTTGCCATGATAACTTTTAATTCGCGAATGTAACTTTGATTTTCATTTTATATAAAACTAAGAGAACATATAATTAAAAATATAACAATTTTAATGCATGAATATAAAAATAAAAAATACATACTAAGTTAATAATAGTAAATTTGTAATATCTGTCATGCGATCAATAGAAATATTTGAAAAATAATCGTAGACAAGTGGTCTGTTTTCCACACGTTTATTCAATATCATTTCATACTTATCTATTGATGCATGAAAGCCACTAGTTTCCACACGACATCATTCGGTTTTGCTCAGTTGATTCGCATGTCATTCTTATTCATATATTCGTTCCGTTCTCACTGACAGACATACCGGCCGAGCAAGCGATACAAATTGCATACGCATTCTTCAGTTCTCCAGGTTCCTAATAACGTTTGGCAAAAATAAACAGCGACAACAACACTCGCAGAACGGCATAACTCGGACTTCGCAAGGTAAGTGGCTGTAGTGTTATTTAGGTAGGAATATTGTATTATTATCAAAGAGGAAATATTTCTATACAAGTACAACCTTGTGCCAGACATTCTCTTAATTTTTCTACATCATATTTTGTATATTATCTGACAATAAAGTGCGTTTACATCTATCAAATTTTCGTTAGAAAAATGTCAAATTTATAATTCTGTCACTGTCACTGACTCGGTGACTATGGACTAATGTGAAATACCTGAAATTTGTGTCCATATTTTGATTAATAAAGTTCATTTGATAAAACTTTTGAAACATTGTCAATTTTTTCAAGGTGAGCATAGTCAAATTTAAATGGTTTGAAGTTTGATATATGGAAAATACAATGAAAAATGTCGCTTTAATAACGAATATCAAATTAAGATCTAGTTCCTAACAAATCCAGCTATTAATTCTATACAAGCAAGGTATTGTTAACTCGTAAGTGCTAATGACGAATTTATTCGTCGATCGCTTTTCGCTACTATGCAAGTATGACGAATATAATCGCTCAACAAAAATTGAAGCGAATCATAATGGCGGGGCCGCATATGTCCGCTTGCGCTGTTTTATGCGCTTGTCTGTACAGCATTATTAACATGCCACAAATTGTTTGAACTTCGTTGATGAAATGGACACTTTCAACGTGAAGGTAAGTGAAGGGTTTTGGTTTCAGTTAACAGGCTAAGTATTATAGTAGATTACTAGATTTTAACGGTGTTTTCAGAAGACACAATAAGTATTAGTGCGCATAAAGCTAATACACATTTAAATTTTGTTTCATTTAGTGGGTACGACGAATATATCCGCTTGCGGCAAAATGATGTTCACGCCTAGTAGTCCACTTTTGAATAAAGGACGTGGCGCTTAAGAGGTTAATAATCTTCCTTAATTGATAACTATAAACAAAATAATAGCATAGTCTCTTTTAATAGAGCCGCTATAGACTAATGCATTACGTCATTTTCCATTGCTTTTCACTATCAATGTCTTTGATCTTACCACTTGAGATCAAATGTAATTCGTGTTCAAACACTGATACACCAATTTATACTATTAGTTCTATAATATGCCGAATTCACTGTGCCACTTCATGCCCGTCTGACACGGTACAAAGTTTAGTATTTAAATGTAAGATAAAATAAATGGATCCTGCCATGTACAGAAAATGTATGAAAATTTTTACGATGTCTGTTTATATTAACTTTTTGTACAAATTATTTAGGATATGTTATATTTTCTTGTATGTAATCTGCACCGTAGCGTGTGTCAGACCACGTATTATTGTGATTTCAATACATTTAATACTAAATTCAGTACTACATTTTGTATCGTGTCAGACGGACTTAATATAGTATTTTGTATTATAATTTAATACTAAATGTTAATGTTGAGTTGCCGCATGGAAAATCCGATGCCGAATTAAACGCGCACGGATAATCAAGGTATATATATATATATATATATATATATATATATATATATATATATATATATATATATATATATATATAGATAGATAGACCTGCAATAGTATTCGGTATTTTCCAAGCAAAAATACGTATTTCATGTTGTAGCTATATACAATTACGTCTAACATTTTGAGAATGCTTGTAACACCCAACAAGTATATTATTGATTCACGCTTTAACCCTTGTGTCCGCGAAGAAAAAACATTACGTAAGTCTGCGAAGAACTCACCCGGGTGATCCCATATAGTTTGTATAGAAATGTATACGTTTTTAGGACAAAACACGTGAAACACATGTTTTATTCGACTCAATATGTATAGAATTAATGATTTCTCTATCACCCATTGTTTCTCTGTGTATATATGTATATATGCATAAATATGCACACATGAATGTATCGATGTATGCTTATGTAACTATAGAATTATGTCGGATAGTAGCCAATACACTTTAGTTTCAAGTGTTGCACTGAAGCAAACGGTTGTTTGTAATTATTTTACTTGTTGTTCGAGATGTCTGATGACGAAAGACAATGTTTCCGCTGTGAATTTAGAAGGTAATATCATTTTTGTGATATGTTTGACATGTTTTTCAAAAATCTTGTTTTCGCTAAAAATGAATTATGGGCAGCAGATACAATAAAATCTGGTATTGAATGTATGCTAAGACACTCTCTAACACCCCAACAGTCAGAAGCTTCAGAAAGTGGACGAAAGGATTCGACTGGACATCGGGAAATCATTGGCACCTGCTATTTATGTCGCTCATTAGACGGCAGGAAACGTAACACTAAAAAGTCGTGTTGTATATGTATTGTGCACACAGAAACAATTTCTAAATGTTTCACATTCTAATAACATTTATTATACCTCATTACTTAATTTTTTGTTTTATTATTATTTGGTTTTTGTTTGTTATGATTTCGTTTTATATTTATAATAGTTATATGTATACTTACGTGTTTTATTTGCATTTCGTTAGATTGTACTATTATTATAAATATTTTTGATATATAAAATACTAATTATTTATAATATACCTTACCCCAGATATAATACTTATTGAATTTTTTGCGACAGAGCCGATATCCACATTAATTCCCATACAAAATATAATGGATCACCCGGGTGCTTCTTCACAGACTTACGTTCGTTTTAATGTAGACTTAATTTTTTTAACTATCTAATAACATTTTTAACATTTTTTTTGCTTAATATGTTCTTCTTGAATAGTTCTTGGATTTCACAAAAGCTCATTCAATAATATTAACAATAATATGTCGAATTGTTTCATCGAAAACGAAAAAACCACACGGGTGGTCTGTCGCGGACACAAGGGTTAAGCAATAAATACGTGTGTGCTACGTAATATTTTTCGCGATAAGCACACAATTCCTGAGTTGCACACTGGAAAAAATGAATATACCGTCCATTTCTCAATTGTTGTTATCTATCCGGCCATTATATGGTTTTATCAACCCATACGTTACGTAGACTATAGCAATATTATACGAAACATTTATTATTGCGTAATGAAAACATGAGATTTCGTTGAGACTATGGATAGATATATCTCGGTTTGAAAAAAAAAAATGATTTGATGAACAATTCGAATATAAAAACACATTTTAGTTACTTTGTAGCTTATTCTTAATCATAATTAATATTAAAAAAATACTGAATAATGTTTTTATTTTAAATAATAGTAATTTACGGAGTACAGAATTATTATATAGATCTTAATAAATGGCCTTGAACCATTCTCAGCACGAAATGCAAGATTCAAGTAGTAGGGGGGATATATTAAGGTAAATTTAATTTTAATTTTGTTTATATTTTAGAATCAATTGGTTACTTTTACAGGCCTTTATTTAGTCTGTTTATTTGCTGTCTGTCTGTCTGAAATCTTCAGATTCAATTTTGACACACTTCTACATGTCTAACCGACTTGAAACTATGAACACAGACGTCGTAGCACCGATGACAGTACAATATACATATTTATGAATTCTTTTTCTTAAACAATTGTAAAGCCTAAAAATTCATTTATAGATTGCGGAATGCAAGATGGAATAAATGAAGGTATGTCTGTGTTATGATATTGTGGTCAATATACTTAATACACACTTTTAAGATGTATTTGCATATATTTCATTGATTTGAATTTTATTTTTTCTATTATATTCCTTATCATATTGTCCACAAATAAATATACTCGTCTTTACTTGCATATGTGGCCCGTAAATACAGTTTTTTGTTGTTGTCGATCATTATTACGTTGCCATAATTAACAGTAACAATGAAGTTAAATGAAATTTATGCACTTAATATTTAATAAATGTATAGTATACACTTACATAATTTATTTATCCTAATATCATTGGTATGATTACTACATTTTTTTAAATATCATTAACAAATCAACTCTTCTGTGTTTGCACATACACGAGGTCCGCATTTAAAGTTTTATTTATAACAATATGTGTTATGATATTGCGGTCAATATACTTAATACACAATTTTAAGATGTACTGACATATATTTTATTTACTTGCAGATTAATTTTTCTATTATATTCTTTATAATATCATTAACAAATAAATAGACCCGCCTTTGTATACATATATGGTCTGTAATTAATGGTTTCTTTTTTTAAATTGTAATATACATTTTAATATAATCAACGTGTTAAATACACATAATTTAGCAATAATAAAAAAATAATATCCTGTGCACATTCGTACGAGGCCGTTTTTTTGTATAATAATTCTATTTTTTATTTACTATAAAATATTAATTTATTATATTAAAAAATGTACCGAAGCGCGGCAGTACTTGTGTGATTATACCCATATGCAGACTCTTCCGTTAATATAAAATACAGCTCCGGATTGAGGTACCGACTGGCACGGCCTGTGCATCATGAGAGTGTAAAGTGTTAGTGTGAAAGACGCCCCTAAAAACGCACCGTATCTGACATCATCAAGTATACAGATTATAAAATATCATAAATAGATAAAGCAAAACTGTAGACAATATTTACTCAACACGATTTGGTTTATTTTGTATCCTTCGCCAAAATAATTAAGTCACATCCTGTTGTTGCCATTGGCATGTACCACAATATGATTCTACCGTCGGATACATAACTTGTTCCCACTATGTACGAGAAATATCGGTGAACGACTGGTCGTGCCGCTGTACGACGTCAATTTATACCCGGCTACATACTGTAATGTTAATGTGGTATATATAAAATCGACAACTAAATTACATCATTGAATCTCAAATATATTGCATGCACATAAGAATAACTAAAATATTGAATAATTATATTATAACATATTTATTTTATCGTAAATCCTACTATAGTCCTACTATACGTGTTATTTTTTTTGTTATTGTCATTCATTATCACGCTGTCATAATTAACAGTAAAAATTAATTATTGTTGACACATAGTATGTATTAAATAATGGATAAAATAGAAAATACTGGCTTTATCATATTCTACATACAGTCGGTTGGTCAAAGATGGAAGAGCTAAAAATACGAAAATACCCCATGTATTTTCTAACGAATCCGTAGGATATGATATCTAAAAATCGAAGTTAGTTGAAAGTTAATGCACTTCATATTCTATATTAATAAGTGTCATAATATACAGTATATACCTACATAATTTATTAATCCTATATTGGTATCATTACTATATTTCTTAAAATATCATTATCAAATGAATCTGTGTTAGCAGGTTCGGTGACTATTGGTCCCCCGACAGTTGATCCTCCGACAATTGGTCCCCGTCAATTGATCCCCGCGACAGTTGATCCCTCTGCCAGTTGGTCCCCCGGACAATTGATCCCCCGGACAATTGATCCCCCGGACAATTAATCCCCCACAATATCTAAAAGTATTTATATTCGTATTTACATATATTGTAAATATGATAAATATATTATTTAAATAAGGTGGGTGCAAATACAAAAATTGGTTTCGTATGATAATATAATATGGTAATATGCAATAATGATACATAATAGAAAGTTTTCTTTTTGCTTTAATACATATACAATGGTATAATTTATATTTCTTATAATATGTTACATTAGTGTCAACCAGCGCTTCTCAACGACCCCATATGGGGTCGCGTAATTAAATTTGGGAGTCGCGAAAATGTTATCAAAACTAAAATGTATACCCTAGAATAGTTTTCAGATAAATTTTTTCTATGATTTATTATTAGCAAATTTTTGAAATCACATTTATAATTTATATTGCTTTATACCCGGGGTCGCGAAAATATTTGTTCAAGTAAATGGGGTCGCAAGTGGAAAAAGTTTGAGAAGCCCTGGTGTAAACGAGGAAAATCAGGCTTCGTCTTAGTTACTGTTACATGTCAGATGACAGCTGCAAATGACATGCGCAGATCAGCAATACACATGAAGTGGCCCTCAACCGCAAAATATTATACAGAGCGATCGAGATATAATGTCCGTCACGTGACTTGAAAATTTCCGTATTATGATCAAAACTATCATCCACCGAAATAAAATTATTATTTGTTGGCTACATGACCGCGATCAATAAACACTTTTGTTTTTGAATCAGTAACAGCTTGAGTTTTCATTTTATTGGCATATTTTGAAGTTAATTAAGTTATTTTGAAATTAGACTGTATTAAATAAATGTATTGAAAATGAACATTTATTATCAACAATTTATTTTAATGGTTGTTTTACTTATTCTTTATTTAAAAAAAAATTACTGTACGCCAATGTGATATGTCAATCGTAGTCAGTATGATAATGATGCGACAAACAAAAAAATCAGAACGAGGCGGCACGGACGGTTAATCTCGATCGCTCTGTATAATTACCTCAGTTGCATTTCAGCGAGATATGTTTTGAAAATATCATTGTAATCAACGGTGTTTGATTAGCTCCCGGTATTTTGTCTAGCAATCTAATTCGTTATGTTATATTTAGTATTTGAATAGAGTTTGTCCAAGACAGTTGTGCAGTTCGTGTGTTTAAAATTTATAAACAAAAAATTATTATTTTAAATATTAAATACGTTACATAAACTTTGTGTAGAATTTATAAAAATGGAGCCGGCAACAGGAACTACTGAAAAAATGAAAAATTCATTAATTTATAAAGATTTCGAATTTTGGCGACATAAAGTAAATATAAACGGTTCAATTCGTTGGCGGTGCACAAAGTATAAAATTTTTAATTGTAAAAGTGCAGTTACCACAGATGACCAACTACACATATTATTTGATAATGGTGCAGAACACAGCCATGAAGGAAATCCGGAAAAAGTGTTGTCAAGAAAAGCTGTAGGAGTTATGAAAAGAAGGATGGAAGACATAAATGCAACTAAAAGCACGGTAAAGGCAAATGTGTGTGCTCCCTTGAACGAAGGTGTACTAATGGCTCTTCCCAAACGACCTACCCTAGATAGAACTTTGCAACGTTATGTCAAGAAATCTCGAATTGAGAATAATTTTTTGGAGCCAATCCCTATCAATCTTGATTTTTAACTTACCAGAAAAGTTTAACGAGTTTTGCTTGTTTGATTCTGGTGCAGGTGATAACAGGATTTTAATATTTGGCGATGCCGATTTAGTAACCGGCTTGAGAGGATCACACGTGTGGATTGCGGACGGAACATTTAAGATTGTGCCATCATTATTTTTTCAATTATATACCATACATTTTCAATTTGATGGTGGATGTAATCCTGTGGGATTCTATTGCCTGCTACCCAATAAATCCTTAGCAACGTACAATAGATTATTTGATGAAGTTGCACGTTTAGTAGAAAATGCTAATCCGCAGTTAATTTTGGTCGACTTTGAAAAAGCTGCCATGACGGCGTTTCAAGGGAAATTTAGAAATGCAGCTGTTAGTGGTTGTTACTTTCATCTAACCCAAAGTGTTCATAGGAAATTAAGAGAACTAGGTATGAAGCAAAATTACAGCGAAAATGCTGAATTTCGTACCTTCGTTAAAAGCATAATAGCTTTAGCTTATGTTCCTGAAGATGACGTAATAAATTGCTTCGAAACATTATGTGAAACCGCCCCAGAACATGATCGCATGGAGGAATTTATTAATTATTTCGAAATAACATACATCAGAGGACGATTGAGACGAGGTGGTGTACACGCGCCCGCATTATTTCCCATTGAAGTGTGGAATAAACGTAATGCAGCTGAAGATGGAATTTCCAGAACAACAAATATTGCAGAAGGTTGGCATAGCAGTTTGCAGCATTTATTCCAGTGTCATCATCCGAATTTATGGACATTTTTAGATGGTATTTTAAAAAATTCTATAAAACAAAAAACTGTTTACTTGCAAGCTGTTTCGGGTGTTGTACTTCCATCACAAAAAAAATATCGTGCATTGAAAGAAAGGTTTTCTCGTGCGGTTGCGCTATATAATAATGTGGAAATCCGACTCTATCTACGCTCTATTGCTCATTTGTCTTATGAATAAAAAAATCTATCTTTATAATAATGCCATTTTTGTTTCATTTCAATAAAATGTAGAAAAACTATTATAGTGATTTATTTTCCAAAAAATATTACAAATTCATAGAAGCTTCTTAATGTTCACACAATATTGGGATGTTCTATAATCAATAACAATAGGATGCAACAATATTATATTGCAATTATTTCAAGATCTTAATTACAATGTGGTAATAAATCAAATTAATTAATTAAATTTACGAAAACACTTGTTAATTATGTAGAATTATATGTAATTTCATACGAAACCAATTTTTGTATAAATTTGCACGCACTTTATGTAAATATAATTTATTTATCATATTCGCAATATATGTAAATACGAATTTAAATACATTTAAATATTTTGGGGGATTAATTGTCCGGGGGATCAATTGTCCGGGGGATCAATTGTCCGAGGGGTCAACTGGCAGAGGGATCAACTGTCGCGGGGATCAATTGACGGGGACCAATTGTCGGGGGATCAACTGTCGGGGGACCAATAGTCGGTGCACCTTTAAACTTTTATTTATAATTATGTGTTATGATATTGCGGTCAATATACTACATACAAAGTTTTAAGATGTATTTATATATATTTTATTTACTTGAATCTAACATTATATTAATATCGTTAACAGATAAATTGACCCGTCTTTACATGCAAATGTTTTATTTTAATAGAAATATACATTTAAATATCATAATCAATGTATTAAATATACATTTATAGAACATATTTGGTTATAGCTTTTCTTGGTCAAAATAGTATTTTTTGTATTCCTTAACGGAACGTTAATATGTTTTTAAGTATAATTCAGAAGACTACAATTAGTTATGTGTTTTAATATTATAATCATTATATTAGTACCTACTTATTTCTAAGACGAATCTATCTAGGAAAGGGTAGCGGCGGGCTGGGTAAGGCAGTGGTTCTTAATATGGACGTCCGCAGAAATATGTCCAGGGGAGGGCAAACATTTTTTCAGGGGAAGAAATTTACAAATTTACATATGATAAAAAAATAAAAAAATTAACATGCGCACATAAATACGTAAATAATAGTAAAATGGTAATATTTACCTGACAATCAATACAAATATTTGACAAAAACACAATTTAAATAGATAATTTCGTATATACCATCTTCCATCTCGTGCCTCCACGCCCCACCCCACCGGATACCCATAGTTATTAACCTATTCGTAGTCGCGGTCCCCTACATATGCAAAAATATTTTCAAATAGTTTTGTACAAATTTATTTGAAGTTAATAATATTGTTTACTGATTATGACAAAAAATAAAAAAAAAACAGAAATTAATTTTCTTAAATGAAGACAGGCCCGGGGGGGGGGGGGGGTATGTTAGTTCTTAAGAAATTCCTGTTTGGCTGAATTTCTTATTAATGCTTTTCAAGCCAAATCACATTTACGTGGTTAATAGCAGCCTTTTTTGAATTTGTCTAACAGTTACAATCAATTAATGACGATGAATGACAATATGAAACATTTACAATATTTTTTCATCAAACGTTCACTAGTCGGATTTGTCATTTATTTAAAATTTAATTTTTAGTTATGACTGACAATTTCAAAACCATTCGGAAATTTCCGGAATGTGCATAGCTGCTAATTCCAAACCGGGACCATGTTACACTGCTGAATTATACTAGCATTAATACATCTTACTCTAATAGTCTGACTCATCTTCCTTGTACGCGCGGGAAGTTAAAATCGTGTATTATAAAGCGGTGCTTCTTAAAGGACTCATTATTGTTGTTTTTTTTTTAAATTTAAACCAAATATTAAAATTCATTATAATGTTATATTTAATTTCTTGGGTTTAACACGGACTTCGTTGTGAAACGTCAAAGTGTGCTTCGGGCGTCTTCGGCAAGCATGAGTATTGTTGCTCCCGTGTGAGCGCACTTAAATCAGCTTTGTTGCAGTTACAGGTTAGACCTCTTGAAGTTATGCTATCCGGGTACGTGAAACGAAGGAATTGATCAATATTTGAAAAGCAATTGAAATGCTTAAACATTTAAATAAGAATTTTACACTATTAAATGAGAAAATAGACATTAAAATTTCAATTTCATTTACTAATTGAAAATGAAATAGTAATATTATTTTACACAATGTCAATTGATTTATTTTTAATTTAATATTATTTAGATTTTTTAAATATTTATTGTTATAGAAGGTTTGGTAAATATTTGTTCAAATGTTGCTTTATTTGTTTATAGGTTTTTTGTTAGCCAGAAAATGTCAAAATGTGGGTACGAAACCATTTACATTTAGTAAATATTGTGATTAAAAACAAAGTAAATAAATAAATTATATTATTTTATTTATCATTATAATAATGAACTATTACAAAGCAAGTGAAAATATTGTTATATACTTGAAGAAAACGAATTAATTATAAATTTGCCCGACCCGTTTAAATTTTTCCAGTCCGTTCCTGCCCTATTTGATGATTGCATGTACCTGTGAAATATATAAGCGTTGCACATAGTAGAAGATATGCAACGTGCACGGTGCTTTAGTAGCCCATATTGAAAAGAACTTTATTCTGGACAAAAACCATCTTTCTTTAGTACCTATTCCCGCTACAGTGGCGTTAAAAGAGTAGACCTCAATGTGCACATTACATAAATACACCGTTTGGGGTCGGACCCCAAAGTACCCATTTCGACTCCAAAGTGCACGATGCATGAATTATCGAGACCCCAAACGACGCGCTGGACATGGCAGTTAGAACTCATTGAAAGAAACAACTTCTCTTAGTTAAAATTTTTTATTTGGAGCCCCAGTTCATAGTTATTGGCGTTTTTTTATTTTTCGAAAAATCGTCATTACTCCCTTATTTGAAGGAATATTCAAAAAACAAAAAAACCCAACATTTGCTTTCGGTTCTCTAAAATATTTGTACTTACAATTGTTTTCTATTTTATCAAATAACAAAATGGCGACCGATCAGTAGGCTTGCTGCCATTAAACAAGAAAAATAAAACAATAATGAACAATGAAACAACAAGGGAGGTACTAAAATTGATTTTCAAAATGGCAAGCCTACTTTGTTTTAAATGATTGTTGCAGTTTATTAAAATCTATCTTGTAATTCAATTCAAATAGAAGCTTTTTTTTGACAGATCGAAAAAAATGTTTCATACAAAATGTTATGTAGATAGTTTAAGGATTTTATAAATGTTTTATTTTCAAAAATCGATCGAATAGTTTTCAAAATATTTTGTTTTTAAATTTTTGATCGGCCGCCATTTTGTTATTTGATAAAATAGAAAACAATTGTAAATACAAATATTTTAGAGAACCGAAAGCAAATGTTGGGGTTTTTTTTCTTTTTTTGAATATTCCTTCAAATAAGGGAGTAATGACAATTTTTCGAAAAATAAAAAAACGCCAATAACTATGAACTATGGCTCCAAATAAAAAATTTTAACTAAGAGAAGTTGTTTCTTTCAATGAGTTCTAACTGCCATTTTCGGGTGTTACAACTTAGTATTAACACCCTGTATATATACCACAGTTTATGTATCAATTGTAAGCAAAATTTTAATTGAATATCAGCTCAACTTTGATGTTAAAAGACAACAATATTATTAAGAGACAGGAAGTAATTATGTTTGTATTAATTTAGGACCGGGACAGCGCGTACGCAGTCCCGACTACCAAAAATTACGCGCCCGAGTTATCCGCATTAGGGATAATCGCAGGGATCAGCTCAGCCGTAGTGCAATGGTAGAGCCTCATCCTGGGGAAACCGCCTTGTTGATCACGGTAGCCCCTACGCCAGGTAAGTATGCTTTCCGCTGACACTGTGGGGTGCTATATATACATCTGTGATAGTCAACATACGCGAGTCGTTTCACGAGAACTGTGGCGCCATCTATTAATAAGGAATGCAAGTTGTAACGAAAATCGTTAGCTGTCAAAATTACAGTCAAATAGGGCTGGACGACTTTGATTTTTTATAGTCGACTTTAGACTTTGGAAATTAGTCGATTTAAGTCGACTAGTCGAATTAGACTAAAGTTACTTTGGTCGACTATTATTGACTTTAGTCAACTATAATTGACTCTAGTCGACTGCAAACAACTCTAGTCGACTAGGGTCGATTCTAGTATACTTTTATCGACTTTAGTCGATTCAATTAGACCGTAATCGACCTTCGGTGTTGCTGCAAAATATGGAAATATTTGGAAAATATTCCGAAAGAAGATAATCAGTATGATTTCCTATAATTTTGTATTTATTTTCAAAATTCCCTAATTCGCAATATTTGCCAAAAAAATAATCTTATACTTCTAAGCATATAATTTTCTGAATATTACGCAGAAAGATAAATAGTACAAATTCCAATAATTTTGTAAATATTTTAAAAATCGTGTTCATTTGTTAAATACATTTTACTATTGTAATTTATATAAGAACCTTTCGAAAAGTGTGTACCAAATAGTAAGGCAACATTGCAGAGAGAATTATTCCTTCCAAGTATTATCACAAAATTTTTATGGCCCTGTTTTATAAAATTGAAAAAAGTGTTGCTTGGGTTGCTTCCATTTGAAATTTAGGCGTTTTAAAATATTTCAGATACGAAATAAAATTTAGGTAAACGATAGCCTTAATATAAACTCGGGCAATGCGTTTGTATAGTCTTGTATAGTCAACTAAGTTTTGCGGCAAGGTGTGCAGAAGAGGTGATCTGATTTTCAGAAGCATTACGCGTATAAAATTTTTATTAATAATTTGCTCCGCGAACGTCAGAGATAAAGAAAACTGAATAATTATTTTTTTAATTTGAATTTCTCTTTGCTAATAAACACATATACATGTTATAAATGTACACAATAATTTCATAAGTATACGTATGTACTACATACTACATATCTACACTTTTTCAAATTTAAATGCAAAAATGTTATGTTTATTTTTAATTTTTTAGTTAATTTCATACTTTATTTATTGTTACATATGTATTTTAAATTAATTAATAATATTTTGTATTTATGTTTTTTTTTTCGGATATTATTATCAATCGGTTATTGTTATCAAAAACCTCGAGTCCCAATGTGATCACATTAAGTGGCGTGCACTGTATTATTTATCTAGATTAGAAGCGAGAAAGGTAGAACTGATTTAATCAAATCAAAAATTAAACTGATAAAATAAATTTTAAAATACACCCCTGTAGGTCTCCAGCACCCCTTATATTTTTATTTTAACTTATGCTTCACGTCTTCTCTTAAAATAACTTGCAAATTATCCGTTGCCGCACCCTTATACTGTATGAGCGCCCCTTAGTTATTTATATATAACCAGGCCTGGTATTCAGATATTCTCTCAGCTGAACACCCTTCTAACCAAGCGAGACACTAAGTAGGTTCATAAAATTAACCCTTGAATATTTTTTCCTTCTAATTTTAAATTCCTTCAATCTAAAAATACCTGTTAGCAAATTAGCCGAAAACAATCCCTGAGAAAAAATAAATGTAGAACTGGTAATAAATTACCAGGTTAAACTGAGTTCTTCTTTTTATTACCGCTAATTTGCTCGAAATAGAATATATGCATTGCTTTGAAACTTACTCAGGAATTTGTATTTGAATCGAAAGATGAAAATAGAAATGTTCAATTTGGAACAAATTTCCGATCAAGTGCCAACTCAACGTGCATGTTACACTACGATACGCTTGCGTAAATAACGTCACTTTGAAGTTGAAGTTTCTCCTCACAGATAACACCTACAGAATGATTTCTATATATAACACATCTGTCTTAAAACTTCATAACTTACATCCGGTTCCAAGCAACATCCTCCCTCTCCCTTCGACTAGTGCATCATTTTACTATTCTCTTGGGCCTCATGCAATTGCAGTCGTACTCGCATTACAGAAAATATAAACTTTTATGACAGAAGTAATAAAAATTAAAAAATAAACGTAAACGCCTTCAAAAGTTTCAATAGGAAAGACGTCTGTTCCTAGTCATTTTATTATTATTTTTTTTCATTTTATTTTGTGTATTTGCTCAGCTCTTGTGTGCATTTTATTTTGTTATTTTATTGTCGATTACAGTATAAAGTTTCTATTTGATAGATTAAGATTGAATCCGTGAAAGTTACGTTAGGTTGTTGTACATTTTGTAGTAGAAAACTGTATTATCTGCAAGTGAGTTGTCAAATTTGTGAGGTTATGTCCAAAGTTTTATATACATTCGTATGATATAAAGATATATTATTTGTAGAAAATGTGTGCGCCGATTTTTCTATAAATGTAAGAGAAAAATAAAAGTACATTTATCGGTTATGTCAGAACTTGGAAGGAAGTTTCTGATCACATCTTTTATCCTTAAGGTTGGAAATGAAAAAGGAACAAAAGTTTAGAAGCCTGTTTCAAATATAGAAATTTAATCTTGATCGAAACGATTTAAATCATTAAAAACGAAAATTGTATATACAGTAAAGTCGCGATTTAGTGAACTCTCGATTAAATGAACAACCCGATAGAGTGAACACTTAAATTTTAGCATTACGTCCCGATATAGTGAACAGCTGTAAACCCCGATACAGTAAACTATGGTATTTGCGATACTTCTCTGGGGAATCCCACTAAATATGAATCTAGATGGCATGTAAACGAAAATACTTGTATTTAAAACAAACAAAATTAAATACTTAATGTCTGGGTACAGGAGAATGTGTGACCGTGTTTGTTAGTAGAATATTTCAGTTTGCTCGTGTTACATGATTTGTGACAAAAATTAGTTCAAATTAACCTGAAAAAAGCGTAAACAACCCAACATTATTTATTTTTCAAACAATTTTTGTACTTTTTGAGTGTAATTCTCAAGAGATTTTGTTTATGTTTTTTTGAACTAGAATTTTGTTTTTTGCTTGAAAATGACCAAAAACCATATGATCGAAACGTCGTATATCTGTTATCATCTTGAACTATAGTCATTTATTCCAATCATTTTGGATTCAATATTTCTCTTTTTCAAAATCTACAATTGACTAAAGAAAATCTACAATAAAATAACACAAAATCATATTTATGATTAAGTTTTAAAACAAACACACATTACCTTGAACTAACCATTTTGGATTCAATATTTTTCCTTCTCTTTTATTATTTTACATATACATACATAATTTTGTTGATTTAGGTACCTAGAATAAAAGTTGTTTCTCAAAATATCTGAGTGAGACCAGAACCCCGAAAATGTAAACACCCCTAAAGAGTGAACAGGCTTGGCCGGAATTAGTTCACTAAATCGCGACTCTACTGTATTTTTATTAATAATTTAAAGTGTAGCATCACCTGGATAGTACTGTAACAATGAACACCGTTCTCGAGAAGGTTGAAATTTGTAATCTATATAATGGTTGAATGTTTTGATGAAGTAAGGGTTTAATACAGAATCTATGTGTTTAAATCCGCAGTAGTTTCATTTATTATGAAGTGCGTTTTATATATATCAAATTTTTCATGAAACCAACGTCAAAGTCATGACTTTGTCAAGGACCGTGCATTAATTGCATTGAAGCATTGCCCGTTTTTTTTTTTCAAGGCCAACATGGTCAAAATTAAGAAATAATGTTCTACTTTTTTTTGCTTTAAAATGTGTTGAAATTAATATTCATATTTAAATTTTACAAAAAAATTTTAAATAAACAATGTCAATACATAAAATTCAATTTTGCTTATTGAATTAACTATTATTATATGTATTATTCATTTGAAGAGAAATTTGTTCTGACTAAAAAATTATAGAATAGAAACAAGTGACATTTATATAAAAAATTCCATTTTAGTTTTTGAATTAACAATGGTACGTTTATTATTTATGTACGTACAGTGGCGGGCTGTTTTTTTTTCTTTCCTTTTACGGATTTACAAAAACACATATATTTATTTATTGTTATATGCAGAATCTGTATGTTGAACGGGCCATTACTAGGATCTCGGAAAGTACTGTAAATCTTAAATTTTGCGTAGCTCAATTAAGCGGAATCCGAAATTAAAGAAAAAAAAAAACTGGTTAATAAACAACGTTGTACAGCGTCACACTCTTCTTTAAAATTAAACCTTTCATATATGTTTAAATTTAAGTACAAAAACATATCAACATAAATGAAAAAGGGATAAACTAACAAATTTGTAAATTTGTTAACATACGTATTCTGAAAACCTACTCTATTATAATGTACTTTCGGTTTTATCGGCTCACCCCACTCTGTCGGTGTTATCGAGATTTTTTGTATAAAAATATGAAATTAAATAAAAATAGCGTAATTCTCTTTCTATATTGGTGATGAATAATTTATTTTTCCTAGAATTCCTATAATTCTCATAGTGATCTATTGTAAATTTGTTTATTTTGAGCCCCCCTAAACGCAACACTATGTATTACAATATACAACATATTTACATGAATTGTTTGTTGTGTTCGATATTAATACAGATTATTTTATCAACTTTGACAATTTCATTGTCAATGTTTTGTACAGTAGGTTTTCCTTTTTATATGTTAGAATACTACAATTTCAATTTACAATTTTTGGTAGGATTCTGTAACTCCCTAACGGTCGGACTTAACGGAGGTTCCGTTTCGAAACGGACAGAAACAAACCTAGCGATTCTGTAACTATTGACGGCCGTTAGTTTTCGGTAGCAACCGTTAACGTTCAGCCGTTTCGTAACGGTTGGTGTATGTGTCTCGTTAGGCTAACGTTTGATTGCGTTTTCGTATTGAAAGAAGTTAATACGTAAATAATATTGTATAAAAGTGTGAAAATTAGTGTCAAAATGTCTTAAGAAGAAGAGAAATTCTTGCGGATGCGTAAATATATCATAGAACGTATGTCAGTGAACCAGTGCTCGGTTGACATTTCGAACTGACTTATATATTAGTTTTTTTAAAGAGAATACAACTATTAATGAACTTGGCAGTACTTTCACCCATTAATTCATTTGTGTTTTGTATTTTTCTGTGTTTAGTATCAACATTGTGAATTAAAAAATTGTCAACTAGAATACTGCTTCTATTTGTAAATTACCGCCTAAATGTCCCGAGAAGAAGGTAGAGTCACGTAGAATTTTTCTGTGTTTAGAATCAACATTATGAATTAAAGAATTCTCTACTGTTTTTCAAGACCTGGAATTGTAGCAAAAATTTACTGACAAATTTAGCTTTACTAGCATCAGTTTATATTGCAAGGTATCAGCTGTCAATTCCGTACAGATGTACTTACATATAATTCCAGTAATATATATTGAAAATATGAGTGCAACTACTTACATTTTTATTCTAAATAACTTTTTAATGCTAATTGGCAAATTATAATTAGCTAATATAATTACAGTTATAGGTGTAAATGAGTATGACACTTCATTCGGCTGTCAAATTTAAAAATATTGTATAAGTAACCATAGTTTCGGCACAAAAATACAGTGTTGCCGATGTGACAAATTTGACAACTAAACTACTCCTGTTTCATAACGATAGCTGAAACGGGACCTGTTACAGAATGCCTAGGTTACGGTACTACCGTTTACTTACTACCGTAAACTAACGATCACGGTATCTAACGGTTGAGTTACAGAATCCCAGCCATTGTGTGTATATTCGCATATCATGGAATGGAACATATAAAATACAAATATTGACACGTGTTATATACAATACGTAAATACACTTTAAATACGTGTGTTTTTGTAATAATAATGCCAATTTACAAATTATGCACATGCTTACATCAACACACCGGCTTATTTATATTATACAGGGTTTGTCCAATAAATTTCCGTACTGATATTCTCTCGCCCAATGGAAGCGCTGGAGGCCAATACCGTTGTGGCTGAGTGGTGGTGGGGGGCATCTAGTAAGCAGGAAAAATGCACAAATACACGATGTCTGTATACGATATGATACGACATAATACGAGCATGCCTGTTCTTAGTTCGTAACGTTGTGCTACACTTGTGTGCAATACATTTGCGGTTAGTGCAATTTATAGATTTGGCTACTTTACCCTACCCCCCCCCCCTAACCCGCCCTACTCTATCCTACCCTACCTGTAATAATAATTAATGTGGTTCCACGACTTCCCGATTACGCACATTTTGGACCTACTTGTTCGTGCGAGTTCGAATCAGCATTCATCGAGGTAGCGTTAAGGTGATTTAGTAATAATTAAATATGTTACTAAAGTATGAAGAGACTTATAGTTTCTAGAATTATGCATTGATTACATATTCAGTAATTAATTATAGACAAGTTCAGATTTGAACTTAATTCCCTAGATTCCAATGGAACTTCAACGGTAACTACTGAGATCCTGTGAATGGTTCGTTTCAACTAACTCTCACTATACACCAGTAAATCCAGCAAGCAGATGTAAGTTCGCTGTTTTATGAACATTGTAACAATTATAGAATTGTTACTATTTTTTTTTTGTGTCTTCGTAGTTCATTTCTAATCTGAAATGTCAATTGCATTTATCTTCCACTCCTGAGTTCCAGTCAATATTATTATATATTATCACCTCCCCAAGTAGGAGGTGGTAGAATGAGGGCAGGAAAGCCCGCTTAAGTTGCCGACTAGCCAGTTGCGAAGAGGGGAGTGGGTTACAACAGAATTCTGAAGGCGCCACGTATTTTTGACAATCTGATGCACTGATAACAATCAAAATACGAAATCTGTAATGAGATGGATGTATGGAACAGTGCATTCGGTGAGGGTGTCGCTGCTGATCGAACTATGATCAGAATAATACTCAGTACTCTCAGTAAAAGACAAAAACTTATATTGAACGTATTGTTCGTATGTGCTTACAAGAGATTCGCTTAACCTAAATGAGGGGTGAGATGGTGGATGAGATGAAATGACGTTTCTTAACTTAATTGAACAAAAATACATGTATACAATCGAGAACATTCAAGAACAAAGTTGCAAATACGCGTTCTTGAATACTAGTAAAAACAATGAAATGCCAGTGGCGTAGGCAAATACTTTAAGATCAAAGTTTACAGTTGCTAATATACTTTATACAGAATTTTGCCACTGACTATTCGAGAATAACATTCAATTGTAACTTTAAATAGAATAAACACTTAAACTAATAACAAACGGGAAATCGTAAATGAGGAACGGTGATTGCCCGAGCGGACGGTACGCCACTGTCTGAACAGCACGTTTACGCGTGAGACACACAAGCGCCACTAATGGCCGATTCGAGCACTGATGAAAGATTGTATGATAAAGACGTGATAACGTAATTCGATACTCATCTAAAGGGCACGTGGTCAATGTCTGAGGATGCTCTGCGTCTAGGTCGTCCGAGGTACGGTGACGCGGCTGAGGCTGATCAGCGGCTGTAGAACCTCCACGATCGGGTCACAGGGTCTGCACGTGAATCGTAGGAATCGCTGGCGGCTACGCAATGTCGACGGTAGACGGGGACGGTGGTACACTAAAAAGCTGCGTTCACATATATAGGGCTCGGTCCGGCCTAGCCGGGGTCCGGACGGGGTCTCGTTTTTAGCGAGCATTCACATTAGGCAGCCGCGGTCTCGGGTCTCAGTGCGGTCTCGCTTGCAAGGTGTAGTAGCGAGGAGATTATATTTAATTTTTTTCTGTGAAATTAAAACTTTTCTAAATAGTTAATTCTAATTACACAAACGTATCTACATAAGTAAAAATAGTTCAATTAGCTAACTTGTCATTTTTGTATTATATTATGGACTATCGGCTTTAACTCACAACCGGTCACACGAATTATTCCATTATGTCAAGGTATTACATTATAGTATTAAATTGATAGTATTCATTATAAACTTATAATAATCAAGGGTATATATAGTTACAATTTTATGTAATGAATTTAAATACTCAGCTTATAACATAAGTATAACAATTCACCTTATACTGTAGATATTTTTCTCCTGTATTATGTCTTAGAAATACAGCATATCACAAAAAAACTACGTTCTGTTATTGAAATACATCTAGGCATATGTACCGAAGACGTCCGAGTGGTATCGAGAACAGACGATTTGAGTTTTGAGACCCAAGCGAGACCCTTGCCTTATTCACACATGTCAACCGCGGTCCAGGCGGGGCCCGGTCTCTCCTATTCAGATTCTCTGCCAGGCAAGCCTCATAGACCGGGCGAGACCCCGGCTAGACCGCGGTCTACAAGTGTGAATGCTCTCATTGAAATACATGGAAAGAATCTGTTTTGTATGAGACCGGCGAGACCCGAGCCCGCGACTAGCCCGGACCGAGCCCTACATATGTGAACGCAGCTTAACTCCCCAAGTAGTGGGAACACTCCACACAACTACTCAACCACTCCACGTGGTGACACAACGCAAAACGAGTAACTGGGAGACACTATAAGAAACGCGTCGCACTTTTACTTGGATCCCCGTTGGCGGGTACACTAATCAAAACCACGATTGAAACCAACTAAATTGGCAGATTAGCCATAAGGGTGCGAACAACGTTCTACCACTAAATTCCTCACGCCTTTTTGCCTGCGCAGCGTTTTTGCGACCTACTTTCACCGATCTTCGAATCCGACTTCCTTATTTTTCATATTCTAACCCGTAATGAACAAGTCCGCGCGGAATCATTAGCGCTAGGCTAATTAAACCGAGCTATTCAGCGTAGGGTTTGTTACAATATAATTTAGAATCAATTTAAATAAATTTCAAATTACTTGCTCTATTTAAAAATAATACATGTTTTTTTTTTGCTATTTTTTGTCAGGTTAACGATCATAATGTCATTTAACAAAACAATGAAGTTGCACCTGTCCGTACTGCTAATTATTTGATGTGAGACTAGTTTACACGTTCATAATATTTCAAATCAATTCCTAATTTTTAAATAAACCTTTTTTTAAAATATCTAGATTTTGTTAATTAGTTGGAAAGGTTTTACACGTAAAAGAATAAAATAATATAGTTGTCTGTTTACTGTTTTATTGATATAATTTATTTTAGTTCAGATTAGTAAAGTATCTTCTCCTGTGTAAGTGTTCCTTCTTGTGACCTTGTCGACTGGCTATACCATTGGCGCCGATTGAATTAGGTTTGATCTTTCCTCTTTCTTTAAAGATTCTCTCTCTCGGGTTCCCGACTTAAGTCAAGGAGAAAAGGGAGTAAGATTTTGGCTACCGACCTTGACGGAAGGGATCAAAGGTACGAGAGACGACAATTTTTTTTTTGTTTCGCTTCATGTTGATAGAGTTTGTGCTCAAAAAGAGTGTTGCGTTTGCAAGAAAAATTAGAGTGTCAAAGTTTGGCTGTTGCGAATCTCGATTCTTCGACGGACACTCATAAAGTGCATTGAGTGCGTTTCGCTGTAACCAAGAGCATCTTCGCCTCAAGCCCTATATATGTGAACGCAGCTTAAGATTTAGCGTAGCGGATATGGACAAAACGATAAGAAACTAGGAATGTATACAGACATACATGCCTGCAGCTCATCGACGTATGCGCAAGTCTGAATATATCACAAATTATTATTTATTAAGATTCACTTTTAAAATCCTAGGTGCCTAGGTCGCAAACAAAACAACAAATTTAAAACAAGTGTAAATACATTTTCTTCTATTGACAAAAGCAAAGCAAACTAGGTCGACTATAAATGCATTGATCTTCTTTTGTTCAATTTTTAATTTAAAAATATTTTTTTCTCCAATGGCCTTACATAATTTTTCAAAATAAAAAATATGGAAAAATATTGTTCCATTTCCTGCATATGCATGAAAATTTTGAATACAATTGAATAAAAAATAATGCAGAAAAAAAAAATTGGAAAACATTTTTTTTCTCAAATACGAAGAAAAATTTTGAAAAATAATGTGTACCTTGCACAACTAGACCATAACCCGTATATGCAGAAAAAAATTCATAAAAATCCGTTGGGTAGTTTAGGAGATCTAGGTGGAACAAAAAATCTCGTACGAGCGAGCGAGCGAGCGGACGAGCGACATACATACGGACATATGTTGTAATAGTCATTTCGTGGTCCAGGGGTCTGTCCGGGATTTCTGTGCAAAATATTTTTAAATCGGAAGATGCTACAGACATCGTACCGAACACTATAGCTCTTCGACAGGAGGTCGATGAGCTAAAAAAGAAGTATACTTATAACAATAAATGAACATTGCGTATTAAAAGTAGGTTAACGAATGAAAGATGATTGGTGGAATGATAATGTGAAGGAGGCATAATATATGCTGAGGTTATGATCAGGCTTGTCAAACTTTTCGTGGTACATTTCAATAAACATAAGAGTGAGACAACTGAAATAATATATAGGTAATAATATTGACCATTATTTTATACATTCATTTCACAATTACATTCAACTATTGTCAGCGAATAACATTAGCGTCATTTCTAATTTATTTTTTCTGCAGTGGGTATATGTCCAGTCAATTTAAAACATTGTACATAGAAGACGTGACTCACCTGTCGCCATACTATGCCCAGTGTTTCGCCCTTGTTTTTTCACAGTTCCACCACCGTGACGACGGTGTCGCGCATCCCGGCGCCATATGACAGGGCTCCTCCATGACTCAATGTATCGGAATGAACACTGGGAGCCGAGTGTTTACCGGTATCGTCCGACAGGGTCAGCGAACGGCACTTCAGTTTTGCGAACAAATAACAAATATGAATCTAAATTAGTTAATTGACGAGAGTGTACCAACGAACAGAGGGAGAGCACAACCAGAAACACTGATGGAAAATACCGAGGGCCACACTTGGTTACGGTGGCGAGCTGGTTGTGAAAGGGGATATTTACCTAATTGGGGAAATGGATGATGACTTGCAAAACAGGGAATCTATAAAGTTATTGTTAGACGCTGAAATGTGAACAAAGTATAATGGAAACAATGACCTCAGGCAAACAACAGGTACCGGTGCCCAATTTACGTGAACAATGCGGTCGACTTTCATGTAAAATTGGCATTAATTTATTCTGATCGTTAATATAAATTCTTATATTATATTCAATATTCATTTGGTAGAATATTAAACATATTCATGCTAATTGTAAGATAAAAATCAAATCTCGAATAAAAATCGACAATATCGAAACGTAACTATGCCCTCTGATATGTCCATATAACATTATATTGTGCGTTTTAGCTTGCAATTTTAAACTGAATCCACATCCTTCAAAAATCCGATATTAGTCATTGAACATTTCGAACTGGTAAATGAAGCAGGTGATCCAGAATCACTACCTAAATTTGTCGAATATTTCCCTACAGCAATTTTATCCAGTTAGGTTTGTCAATATCAAATATAGGACTACATTGAATTTTTAGTCAGGTCTCTAATCATTTTATATACGTGTGCGTGCGTATCTATGTATGTGTGTGTGCCTTGAATACACAAACGAGTTAGTGAAAGGAAGAGAGATTCTTGAATCTGTATGGAATCGAAGATTATCTGCTCTACTTTCGGCTTTAGTGCAAATTCCACAGAACCACAAATAGTCAGGAAGATAAAACCGATTCTAGTTATTCGCTGTCTGCTGGTATGTGCATCACATTGTCACCGCTAACAAACATGTTTTATACATACATAAATAAAAATTGTTCATTGCATTTTATAAAAAATCGGAATAATTTGAAACTATGATAATTTACGAACACTTTCCCACAACATACATATTATAAAAATATTCGAAAATCGTACTACATGGCTGTTGAATATTTGTATATCTCATTTTTAAAAACCCAATTCTGCTCACCCTTGATGAATTTGATTTCGGAAACAGTTTGTTCGATGACTTATATGAGACACATTTACAAATTTTTTGGAAGAATTCCCTCTACAGACAAATACATAAAAATACAATATTTTGAACTAACCCTGGATGAAAATTTTTAACAATCTTTTAATTGCAATGTTCTAATACTCTGTCTGGTTATAAGGATATTTAATCTAGATTAGTCGAGCCCTTTTCAATTACTTAAGCTTTCCTCTTTGACCTATTAGGCTCTAAATATTTCAAAGGTTACCGATCATATTAAGTGGGATCCGGAAAGGCGATATTAGTAAACCGCTTATTATTGCCTCTGTTTGTAATAGAATTATCGATCAGTGATTCTTAAACTCAAACATGTGACACAAATATTAATTTAACAAATATAATTAATGAAGGAACATTTTTAAGGTGATTACGGATTTCTGGAACTGTTGTCGTTTTAATACATTTCCGTGAAACTTTCGGGGGAAAACATTTCTTTTTTCACGAAAAAACTATGATCGATAACTAAGTTTTCCAGCTCTTGTTTACTTGTTAAATGCCCATCTAGTCATAAAAACACGAATGTTAGTTTATTTTTTGTATAGTAACCTATACACGCAAGTTGCAGGTCTCGACGTGATTGGATTGTGGAAGAAAAAGTTTACCAAAGTGCGTTGTTTCGCAGAGGAGAATATTGCGAGCCAATTTCAGAAACTACAATGTCCGAAGCGGTGGTTTTTGTTTTATGTTGCTTTGTATTACATGGCCGAAGAACTAGAGGTGAAAGATACAAAGCCATATAAGTTTCTTGACGTTTTCATATTGAAGAATTAAGTTTTGTAAAAGTCCTGTCTTGAATAGTTTGCTTTTGTACTCATAATCCTACAAATATTGATCTGTTTGACGACAAAATACTATGTCAACCTTACTGCATATCCAAAGCTTGCAAATGTATTTTTTCCCTGATCAATCTTACAAGTAAATTTCCACGTAACAACCTACTGTCTTCAAAGTAAAATATAAATTCTTTGATAAAAAAAGATGCCCGTTTTTTTCACATTTGAAGAGGCTTTATCTGTTGGTAACCTAACATTAAAATGTCGTTATTAAAGTAGGAATCTCAGTTATAAGTCAAAGATGGCGCCCGTAGTGGTGGGGGGATTCATCGTTGTTGTGAATATTAATGTATCATGAACATTCGTGCTTACTTGCAAGAGCTAGTTTGATAGAATTCAGCGTAGCGAATTTTTACCATCGTTTAAAAGTTTTCGTATCGTCGCGTCGTTACAAAATCAGGAGAGACGAAGTTTCGTAACAGATTAGAATTGTACCGGCGAATGAAATATAATAATGCGACGAAACGATAGAATCTGCATGTACAAAATTTTGCTCTATTTTTGTCATTTTGTTTTCAGATATACGCGAGCGGTTTTTGTGCATGACGTTTACCGCTTCTAACGACGCAAACTAGATCGAACCGGTAAAATTACACACTTCTAACCGGTTGTAAAAAACACATCGTAAGTTATATTCAAAACCGCATGTGAGGTCAAAACGACGGTGATTTTTGTGCACTATTACAGCCAGTTTTTATTTTTTTGCTATTAAAGTTAAATGGGAAAATGCATTGCTGTGTTTTAAACAAACAAATCTTTAAAATCGGTTAACAAATAATGGCGGATTACTGTCAAGGCGCACGACCTTCTCAATAAGAGTGTACCGTATATGCTGTTATCGAGAACGTCATGTGAGAAGTTCAATGTAAATTTATGCAACAAAACCAACAATAGTATATCTGTCTAGTAACATTAATCATTGTTCACTAATTCACATCTTGGAAACGAATCCCGGTTTAAATACAAGATTTTATTTAGCTTCACTTGTTAGTCTGTTCGTCTGTTGAACTGTTAGTCTGAAATCTTCAATTTTAACCTGCTTCTACATATTCCATCGGCAAAGCCATAAAAATCGAAAATACCTCTTGCATTTTTCCCTACATCATTTTAGTTTCCCACAAAATGAGAAAAACAGGAAACAGTCACCTAATATTCACGTATCCGGATAGCAAAAATTCAAAAGGTCTTTACTGATTTTCGTAACAATAGATGAAATTTATTAATTCTCACGTACCAGATTTTGCATACGGCGATCCCGGGCCCTTAATATATTTTGTTTTGATGCAAGATTTCAGTAGTACCGTGTCTTAAAGATTTGAGATTTAAAAATAAATAACAATTAAAACTTAAAACTTTTTTTCAGCATTCTCGATACTAACTGCCGCTACTAAAAACTGCAAAAAATGTCTACTAAATTCTACACTGTTACTGCAGAAAATTCTGTACTTTCGTAGCATAGCTATAGCAACAGTGTCAATTTATTAAGTAGTATTTAATAAGTATTTGCATGTGCATGCCGGTATAAGTTTAAAGACGTAATTAAAGTCTATTGTAATCTGATAAGCGATCGTTTTAGGATTACCATTTAATAACAACTCCGATTAATTCCTAACTATGAAATTTTTATCGCCATCAATACTAATAGTGGTAAATATAACTTTATAATTTTAAAACTAAACATAATATTCCCGTAATTTTCTAGAAATAGTAATATACTATAAGTACCACATATTTTTTTTCTGAAAGATTACAGTTGGTGTATATTTTCTAATTCAGTAAACTCACAATTTTGCGAACCTCGATTTAACAGACAACATTTCCGGTTAATTTAACCGCTCGTAAATAATGTTCTGCACATAATATACACGTGATCATACAGCATCAGCAACTCTTCTGTGAAATTAAACTTTTCATACATTTAATTCCGCAAAAGTATCTACATAAATAAAAATTATTTGTCAATTTTTTAGCATACGATTTGAATAACCTACTTTATTATATAACGGGCTCTCGGTAATAACTTCCATTTTTCGCCCGCATTAGTCCGTTATATCGAGGTTTTATTGTATATTAAATTTATCTTTGGCTGCAAGATAATGGATGTCAATTAGTTTTCATATTTCGAAATATTTTGCACACAATTTCCGACCATTTTTCTTTTCGCTGAAGTCAAAAGAAATTGTCTTTAAATTCGCTTCCTCTGTTAAAAACAACTTGTTTCATGTAAATTATGTTTTTCTTTTCTTCGGTGTGTGCAAAAACGGAACTGTAATAACGATGCAATAGAAGAACCATGTGCATGCAGTAACGATGAAGAAGGATAATAAACAAAATTATGTGCGAAAACATGACTATATGAGTAGAGGTAAACATTTAAATTTTATTCAACCAAATAGCATAACATTTGCTTCGGAAACAGGACGGAATATACATGTACCAGCAGGAAAGAGATGAAATGATAAAAAAGAAAAGAAGAAGAAGTTCCAACAGATCTTTACATTTATGAATAGCGTATATACATTATACATGAGGAACAGGCTATGAAATTTATGCGGCTGAAGATGATGTAAGTTTAGGAATAAATTCCTGAAAGAGCTCTGAAATATTTAATATGACTTAAACGAGGGGCAAACTATGGTCACAATATGTAAAATACCGACGCAAATATCAAATGACAAATTTGAAACGCAGACTGTTATTTAAGTGATGAATCAATGATTCCAGAATTCAACCGTGTTACGAGCACGAAATAATCAATTTATTTATTTTGTCAATTATTTGAGTTTCAACAAATGATAGAGTAGTAACTGATTAGAGCGTGCTATAGATGAATCTTCGTTTAAAAATAAATCAAGAGACAAATTTCGACTAATTCGACTCTGTAAAAGATTTGTATTAAAACTTTTGTTATTTTTATGGAAAAGGAACGTTTAATCAATAAATTCCCAATGTAACGTAATTTGGTGAGACAGACGGTATATCTTATGTGGGTTTGAATCGAATGCAGGTACGAATAAACACACAAATACAAGTATTTATTATATCTGGAGGCAACGACATTGATCTGTTGGAGGTACATACGTACAAAATGATGATGAAAACATCTCAGGCAGACATAGTTTTACAAGTTGGTATACCTGACTGACAAGGGTCCGACTACAGCATGAGCCCGTAATCATACAAGTCATAAATTGTTGTCATAGCAACGGCATGTCTCACAAGGAGACATTGTCACGACCGGAACACGGATTTGGCTGAAATTTTTTTTAGTAGTAGGTGGACACTAGTAGTGATTTGTGGTAAAGTAATAGCGCGCAACGTTTTGTCCTTTTCGAGAAAAAGGGCTTTAAAAATATAGCAGTGTTTATATAGCTCTTTAAAAGAGGCACTGACAGTTGGTGCAGCGTTGCCGAGTGGATAACGTCCTTATCTGCCCCGCAATTGGTCTGAGTTCGATTCCCGCCTAAGTTGTTTTTATTTTTATTTTTTAATTATGAATAATCACTAATAAACACTGCTATATTTTTCAAGCCCTTTTTCTCGAAAAGGACAAAACGTTGCGCGCTATTACTTTACCACAAATCACTACTAGTGTCCACCTACTACTAAAAAAAATTTCAGCCAAATCCATGTTCCGGTCGTGACAATGTCTCCATGTCAACTTGCAAGTATACAAAGGAATATCTTGTAATAATCACAATTATACCACGTAGTCAATTGAATTAAAAGCTTTAGCATTTATCGTTCCCATTTAAAGAGATTACGCAGATTTCAGCACACTTCATTAAAATGCGTTCTACATCTGTCAAACTTCAAATCATAGTTAAAATAATTTAAATTTGACCATGCAGTTCATGAAACAAAGGACAATGCCCTTCGTGAATCAAAACACAGGGACAAATAATTTAAGATACTTTACATTAGTGCACGGGCACTGATATATTTGAATAACGTGGAAGGAGCTCGAATGATTCATGAAAAGGGATATTATAGATCAATTTATAGAAAATGATCCAGTGTTAAATTGAAATCATTCAAATGCTGCTCCGCATAGCATTTGTTTTGTAGGAAAGTATTCTGATCGCTAACCGAGCTAATATTGTATTATTAAATAAGCCAATGGTTTTATAACGTTAAATATGAATTAAAGGGAATAAATCATAAATCGAACTCCTTACACAAGCGAGTTTCTACAATGAGTTTCAAAGTAAAACAAAAATCAAAACAAACAATCCACTCACGTTTGTATGTACATTGAAATAATAAATGTAAGTTAAACCTGTTCTTCATATTTACATTCCGCAAAAAATCGTAATTTGATACTACGAGCAGAAAAAAGTATGTCACTAGTCGTTCCCGTTATTTGTTTTTACTTTCGGATTTTTTCATCAGTACCAACTTCAACCATTATCTAAATGTTATTTTAACAGTTTAGGTGTACAATATTTGAGCTGTCAGTACATACATGTTGGTAGCACGCGTGTTTGTAGCAGAAAAATACAAGTAAACTCAGACAGAATCTGATATCATTTCTAGCATCGAAGTAACATCAATCTCTGACGATAAAATGGATAACACTATACATTTTTTGCGTATCTACTATCAACATGATTTTTTTTTTAGCATGGAAAGTTGAAGAAATATGTACCCGATTTCATTCGCTATTGTCACATACATTTTCACAAATATAAATATTCAGTGCAGTATCAGGAGTGCTATTAACTATTCGGAACAGAATCGTCACGTTTCTACAAGTATTCCATGGCACGCATGATGTAAACACGTTTGTAAGAATACAACACCTATGGTTAATAGCTTCAGTGCTTTGAAATTGCACGAACACATACAGCTGAAGACAAAAAGTGTCGAAGAAGCACACAAAGCAATTCGGCGAAAATTTATCGGTCGCAACAGGACTTGAACCCAATTAGAGACAGAAGCTGCACGGTTCAAGACATTAGTCGTTTGTGGACTTGTTGCTTTTACACGACGATAAGCTCGGTCTGACCTAATACCAAAAGCAGTTAGTTCACAGTGAAATTGAAGCTCTAATTTCACCTTGTCCCAAGTAATATACACCCACGCGGATATATAATGTTGGTTTCTACATTTTATTATTCAAATTGGAAAATAAAGACTTCGGATAAGAATAATTGACAGAAAGTTCAGGTGTTGTGAGCTACTGAATATTAAAAGTTAGCATAAAGATAGTAAAAGATATGCTGACGTTTCGACCATAATGTTTTGGTTATTATGGAAGCAACATTAACATCTGAAAACCACAGCAATACAGTATAAAATATTTACAAATTAAACAAAAATTATAAAATAATTAATATCGTTGATGCATTCATTACCTGTTAAGGATAGGAATAAATGCTCAGATAAGAAAAAATAATTATGCGAGTAAATATTGATTATTTGAAATGTCTGTGATTCGCAAAATAAAACAAATATATCGTATTTTTTACAAGCAAATTATTATTAACCTCAGATAAACAATAATTATTCGTAAATTTTTGACGGACAAATAATTTACTCAATATATTTAAAAAACTATCATGAAACAATAGAAGCTAAGGCAGAATAAATGTCGCAGGAGTGAGAAAAAAATCGGTTCAAACTACAAGTTAAAAGGTCGACAACGCATTATTAAATCAATTTAATGAAATTACAAGTGAAACCATTACACCGGTCACTGGCAGAGCACTAAAATGCCGAAACGTAGAACAACGGACATTGACTGTTCATTTTTGCCATCGTCAGTAGAGTGAACCAGCTATTAAACGACAAGTAAACCGTGAAAGAAGATTCCCAAAGCTTACGCGGTCGCGATTAGTTGTAATAGACATCCTTGTAGTAGTCTAATTAGTAGCAATAAACCATATTTCAATCTCAGCCATAAGATATTATTCGTGAATGTCACCTGAACTCCGTCAAGTCCCATGTTTGCATTCTGAACGGGGTGCCGGTAACGAGGTAAGTATACTTTCTTATATATTCCATATCTTTGTACGCCCTGCGGTAAACAGCACGTACAATAGCAGTGCTCGTTGCCACGCTATCTGTTCCGGATATAAGAGTGTGCATAGAGACCACGACGATATAAAGCAAAGAGTAAAAAGCAGAGAATTGTATGGAAAAGATTATGCCGGGTCGTGCATTAAATATGAAAAGACCGAGGTAATTCTTTTATGGACGGAGAAAATGAAATTCACTAGAAAAAAAAATCCGGAAAAATTTACCGTAAAATTACATTTATTCTTAAAGCATTTATCATCCTATTAAAAAAAAACTAGATAATGTTTAAATTACAAAGTCTGTTCTACATTATATTATTTCCTCATATTTACATCCTAGAAAATAGTTATATTTTGACACTAGCAAAATATGCAGAAAAATTTATGGTGTGAACACCCATTCTGTCATCCGAGTTTGATGTTATTTCGATGCTAAAAGTGAAGCTAAACCCTGTCCAAGTTTATTTGTATTTTGCTTCAGCAATACTATCAACATGTTTCTACTGACAGCTGATATTGTACACCAAACCTCTTTAAAATGGATATTTAAAACTGTTAATACTGTCATAATATGACGTTTATCTAGTGTGAAAATATGAGCAAATAGTATAATGTAGAACGAGATTTACAACAGATTATTTCACAATGTAATCAATGTTTATTATCAAGTTTCCTCTATTAGCAAAGGGTATATATAGAGCTGTCGTTCGTGAAATCTAATTTCCCGTTTGAATTACACCAACTTTAACGTTAATCTCCTAAAACAATTGAATTTCCAGACAATTTCTTGTCTGAAATTGTTCCAGACTGTTAGTCAACGCGGCGCCACTGTTTGACAGCCGCTGACATCCTAGAAGAAACCAAACTGTCAGTTTCCAGTAAGAGATTAGTGGTGCCACTAGTTCAGAATACCATTAGTTCTAAATGACTTTGGAGTTTGAAATACCACTAGTTAAAAACATTAAAAGCTTGAAATAAAATTAGTTCAAAATAATACAAGTATTTAATCTAACGTATCACTGCCGTTTAATGGCTAGTAATTGTTCGTTCTACACCTTTCCGAAGTGATGCACAGTTTGATTGATTCGATTGTTAAGTCTTTTTCAAATTCAAAGATTGCTTAAAATGCTCTCACGTTCGTACTAGAACAGATTATAATCATCCCTCGAAATACTACAAATTCCAACCAATGGCATTTGGACCCAATACAAGACAGCACACGGGTATTATGACGCAGTGATACGAATGCACTTGGCAAGTTGCTGTTTTGCTCTTTAAAACCCAATGACACTCTAGTACGCATGCGTGTCTGACTGTAAGCGATGCTGCACTTGTTACTTTGTTTCAATTGTTTTTGTCACGTGGTTTACAGCGCTCTTTCATGTCGCAAGTTTTGTTTCAAGACGGATGAATGAACATGAAAGAACATGTGTTTTTGTTTAATATCGGTTTTAAAGAATCAGTAAAACGAGCAGGTATATACGTATGTATGTATGAATATACAGTAAACTTCGCTTATAACGAACCCGCTTATTGCGAACTTTCGCTTATAACGAACCAATCTATAAAGTACGAACTAAAGTATCATTAAGCGTGTGTTATTTTTTTCGCATATAACGAACCCGTTTATAACGAACTTTCGGGTATAACGAATCTTAATTTTTGTTATAATCGCAAAAGTTTTCAGTTATAACGAACTTAAAACGGCATTTTACCAAATAATCAGGGGATTCCTCGAAATCTGTCAGCTCCGCATATGTAGGGTCGCCGTAACAGTTCTTGCGGTTCTTGTGTATATGTGGTTAATTGTATGAAAAAAAAAATTATCGAACTTTCCCGCGATTGGAACGGCCCATGCGGAAATTTCAGCATGCTCCACATGGGCTGTCCGCCCCTGTTCACTGTATTTAATGTGTTAAAGAAGTACAATTATGAGTTACTTAAAATAAATAAATTAAAATAATATAAAATAATAATAAGTATAAACAGTAAAATAAACGTTTTTTTCAAATAAGATTCATAAAAACTATTGTTATTGTACAAATGTATATGTATTTCAAACCAATATATAACTCAATTTTGAACAAATCTGGATTTGTCTAGTTTTGCAAAACAGTTCTTCATATTATGTGTCTACTTGAAACATGTACCTACGCATTAATAAAAATAATAAATTTCTGATGTTTATCGTTTATTACGAACTTCTCTTATAGCGAACTATTTTCGTCGGTCCCTTGAGGTTCGTTATAAGCGAAATTTACTGTATATAGATCAGCATATATACCCACATGTATGAAAGTGTACATATATGCATATTTAGTATAAGATATGGAATGTTTGTTCCGATATGCATGTATTTCAGAACGGATGAATAATAAAGATGCCCTGTGTTTAACGTCTTGGCAGCCTGTAGTTTTATATTTTTATTCCGAAATTAACTTATAGTTTGTTCAGTATTTATATTCCTGACTTTTTCTTGGTAATGATTAGCATATTCTGTGTGCTATAATTCTGGCATTAAAAATACTGTGAAATATTTCAACAGATAGCAAGAGCCAAAATAAAATTGCGATTCAGTACTGACCTCAAGAATGATTAAAATTACTAAAATGCAGTAATTTTAACTCTGTTGCGGGGTCCTGCAACGGTCAGTTATACTGTAGGATACTACACGCTCAGTACGGTTATTGAGATTCATTCTTGAAGTCAGTATTGAACAGGAATACAATATTTCTTTTTCTCAGGGTTTCTATTGTTACCGTCAGCAAACTAATATTAACAAATAAAGAAGTCAAGAATATAAACTTGAAATATACTATACTTATATATGCCTGTAAACTATACAAGGACCATATATACGTGTTTATTAGCACTGACAGTTACTTTAGAGCTTTTTTTGAAAGATTCGGTCTTCAGCCGTCGTTGGTTTCTGCAGATTATTTTAGGCCCATGGTAGTGGTTTTGTTTTTGTTTTCCAAGAACCTAGCGTCAACTTTGCGCTCCAATAGAAGTGTTTTTTTTTTTTGTTTTTTATTCTCTTCGGTCATTTTCTTCGTTTACGATCTCAGAACATTGATCAGGTTTTTGGGAGGCTGATGTGGCGCCGACGGAAAAAACAATTGCCATTTAAACAGGAAATTGATGTGAAATGAAGTGAGAAAAGATGCTTAACTGAGCACAATTATCATTGTAATTTCAACAATAACATTCCTAAATGTTATAAGCTAACTGTTTTATACATTTATTTATAAATACAGTTTGTTTACATTTTATGAATTTCCCACGAATATTACGACCAAAAATTAGTTAAAATATAAAAATATACTTATGTCTGCTACTGGATAATTTGTAAAGAAACGAAGATTTTCTCGAAAGCAAAATGCAATTAAAGATTTTCTACGGACGGGTACTGCAACTTGTTCTGTTTCTAATGAACACAAAAGTGTGCAGCCTAAGTTTCAACAAGAGAAGCATATTTAAAAATACAAGATGATGATTTTGCGCACTTCAATTAAAGGATTTAATGAATACAATTTCCGATCAATGTAACTGCTCGTAGACTATGTTCGTCGCATGATTAGTACGTGAGCTCAGAGCATCAGCAACTTTTCTGTGAAACCAGACTTTTCATACATACTTAATTAATTACGCAAATGTATCTATATTTAAAAACAAGTGAACTAATTAATTTGTCAATTTTTCAACATGCGTATGAGGAAAACCTACTTAATTATTAACGATAGTTTTATTGTGATTTACTGTACCGTAATATTGATAATTCAATGGTAATAGTTGTATTGTGTCAGCAAATTCTAAAAATAACAATCTGACAGTTTTAAATTTGATTAATTCAATTACCTACTGTTTAATTTGTGACAATCACATGTTTAGAGACAGACACAGCAATACTTGATCCTTACATAAATTCCTAATGTTAATTTTCCTATGTATGGTAGACTATTAGGCAAATCAATGCCGGGAAATTCGTATCATAGCGCTTTTGAATTTAATTAATTAATTAATTAAATTTTAATTTAATTATAATGTAATAGGTCTTACGAAATTCCAGAAGCGTTTGAGCTTCTACTACATTATACTATTTCTTCAAATTTCGATGCAAGAAAAATTGATATTTAATACCAGAAAATATATGAGAAAAAAGTATAGTGTGACCACCCACCCATTTTGTCATTTGAATTTGATGCTATTTCGATGCTTGAAATGAAATTAGATCCCATCTAAATATGCTTGTATTGTCAGACCAGGAAGATGCGCAGGAAGAGCTTTTATAGTACTCCTTACTCGTTTGTACTAACAGGCCAAATATGGTACAACTAAAATAGATAAAATTAAAATTGACATTTAAAAACTTGTTTAAATTGTTACTATTAAAAAAAGCCGAAGATAAAAACGAATATATACGAACGATTCATTCGCATGAGGAAATATTATAATATAGAATAGGCTTTAAAAAAAACTATAACCGCTTATTTTTCTCTATAATCCATTTACCTGGGGTAACATCAATTAATCCTGTAAATCTTTTATAATTTAACAAATCACAAAGTATCAAACTAGGAGGCGTATGATTTCATTGGTAATTTCAAATACACATTACTACTGGATAATATCTGATGAATAGTGATTAATATTTTATGTGGCAAACGTTTATAGTCGGTTTTCTAGGTTAGGTGGAATGAAATTCTGGATTTATGTACACACTCATTGGAAGTTTTGCGCTGAAACTTTACCCATAAAAATAACATTATTTTCCTCTTTACTTCCTCTCTTTTCTTCACATACCATCATATATTCACTGTTATTAACACATTTCGTATTTTTCTTTACTTTTGTGTGTTGTATTCATTCTCTGTTCTTGTTTTTCTAATTCTGTATCTCATATTCTTTGTTATGTTTGTAGAAACAAGACTTTGCTGCGCTGGAATTCGACCGATAAGCTCTGAATGACAACAGTAACTTGAACAGCTACAGATTTACTGCACACACACATTTCTAGATGGGTAAATGCTCCGCTCCACATAAAAATAAAGGCATTTCAAACAAAGCGATGTTGTCACACTCATAAAACAAACCTCACGAATAGTTCCAGAGTATAAGAGATTAGAATGTGATAATGCGGTGCTTGAGCAAGAATTATCCAAAGTAGAAGACAATAGAGGGAATAGTTTGATCCAATGTTCAAGAGCGCTGATAAGGAAGAAAATGTTTAATTGAACTATGTGTAGTATTTCAATTACAACTAATTATCTAGCATCTGAAATATTAAAATTTATTATAAACAAAACAAGACTTATACAAGACAGTATTTTGTTTCATAATGGTTAGTCACCCGCTTTTATCCATGCGAATCAGTCTTTCTCACATTAACATCTACATATTTCAATCACGGTCTCCTATTTTTCTCAATTTGTTCTTCCAACATTTAAAACCATAAATTTGTTGATAATTAACAAATGAAATTGACGACCGTGCGAGAGAAATGAATGTAATAATTGTCCTGAGCAAAGGGTTTTAACCCCACTTAGATTTGTCACTAGTGCATGTACGGTAAAAACCTAGATTTAACGGTCTAATTCGTACGTAAGGGTTTATCTAGTTTTTTTATAGAGATCATTTGTATAACTAAAATTAAGTATGTATGAAAAGATTAATTTCATAGGAAAACTGCTAATGATGTGTGATCACATGCTAGTCTTGCGCTGGACTTCGATAAAAAGCTGTTACACTAACTAAAATTTTTATATATAAATATACGATGCGACATTGACATAGGTTTTAGATTTGGATTTTCTCACATTTCGTATTGATTTCTTATTATTATTTAGTATATTTTGCCGCTAGGATTCACTAGATACAAAGTACAACGGTGATAAATCTGTGAATGAAGATTTTTATTTAGGTTTTTGGGACTGCTATTTCCTAACAATACAAATTCTATGAAACATTTCAATAGATAGTAAGATACAAAAGAAAACTGTAGCTCTGTTCAATACTGACTCCCAGTACCCATACTGAGCGAGCAGTATTTATCTCTAAATTTCTCTGTAACTGACCACAGTACGTACACCTGCCAACAGAGTTCGAATAAGTGCTATTAAAATACAATTCACCCATCAGACTAGTAATTTAAAATTGTTTTTGTTATCTAAACATTCTGCTAATTTAAAACATATTGATAAAATCGGATTTTATATATGTATGCCGAAATGGTTTAATGTTAAAAACACCGGTTACTCAAATTCACTTATTTTATTACTATTAAAAATACCGGTATTACAGTGTGCCTACAGTGTTCAGTTAAACGGTGCCTTTTTGCACACTCGATTCGCTTATTGGAATTAATTATTGAGTTCATTATTTAAAAGAGTTAAAATTTTATTTTTTTTCTCAGAATTTATATGATTAGGATAGCATATAGTAATTAATCATTACCAAGCAAAAAGCCAGGAATATGACCTTGGAACACATTATATTGGCTGGGATCCAGTTTTTTTCTGAATAAATCATACACAGTTTTTGTATTTTTCTAAAAATATTGAAACATTTTATATGAGGAAATATATTTCTACCTTTGATTTATATAAATGTACGTGCACAGAGACTTTTAACTTTGCAAACCACGTTTCCATTTGAAAAGAATTCAACCTAGAAACAAACTTTGCGTGGACGTTTTACAAAGGATCCTTTTAAAATATAAAACTGACATATATCACTATCTCTAGTTAAAGTTTTGCGGCAGACAAACTGCACTTGTAATTAAAGTTAAAGAACAATCTAATCGCACTAACGCACAAAACTCTATTGTTTTTAGGAAGATGAGGTGGAGATAGCCCCTCCCCATGAACGTCAGGATGGGTAGGGCATGGTGGGCACGTTCTGCGGACATCCACGCCTCTCTCTGCCCTAATGCTCATTCGTCATACGCCGTTTCAACTTCCTATTTTTATAAAATTCACGCGCAATATATCAAAAAAGTTTTAACGGCGATATTCAATTCTAAAAATCGTTGTAGTGTGTTGAAAACATTTTGAAGAAAATTGAGAACGGAAATACGAGCAAATAGTTTAATGTAGAACATACTTAAATAGTAATTTTATTCGTCAAATTCAATATTTTTTTATTTGTTACAATATTTACGTAGATTTATCCCTAGCAAGTACAAAATTTAAGTGAAACAAATTATTTCCACTATATTTGTTTCTATCAGGAATTTCACATATGCATCCGACCTAAACATGTTTCGCAAATAAAAAAGAACACGCCTAATTCTCGGGATTGAAAGTTGTGGTATGAAGTACATAGTTTGGGAAACAGTGTTAGAATTGGAAAGTGAACGAATGTGATTCAAAGAAATAAATGGAATGTAAAATAGCGAGGTGCTAAGCAGAACTGAGAAAATCAGAAGGGAATGGACGAAATGTAGAGCGCGCGGTGGGTGAGTGATGTGGATGAAGTGAGCGAAGAAATAAATAAAGTAGAAACTAATGCCGGACAAGCCAGTAAATTTAAGAATAAAGTGAACAACCTAGCACTTGTTCTTTTTACAAACTGCCGCTGTCGTTATTGTGGTATAATAACTTAAGAAAACACGAAGAAATTTCAATTTACGAAAACATAAGAACGCCTACATTTAAGTTAATTATTTTCAAGCATTATTTACCAATGGTCTGTAAAATACGAGTCTTTTACTAATGTATTGCTAAGGCCCGAATTCTAGTACAAGGTTCGACTTGAGTGTCGATATTGTTCTTTTTGATTTAAAATCGGAATTGAACCAATTTCCTAATTTTGATATCAAAACATACGGTATGTTCAGTATTTTGAAGAAGGTAAAACAACCAATTTTTATTCGCATGATTGTAATTTATTAAGTCAGATCCTACTTATTATTTCCGAAAGTTAGTATATTAGTAAATTTTTAGATTTCGATTCAGATTGTATTAAAGAATTGTTTGCTTTAAAGATATAAATAAAAAAAAAATAGAATAATGATTTATTGTAATTAAGCAACCTTTAAAATGAATATGACATTTCATTTGGTATTTTTTTCCTTTACATATGTGTAGGAATAACTTAATATTCGAATAAAAGATATTTTATTTTATCTGGTCTTTTGTATTCATAATAGATTTATTTAAGTCGAAATATAATATGAAAGGATTTATCCCCAAAGGGTTGGAATGATGACTTCAACTTCAGATGTAAAGAAGTTTATTCAAAGTTCATGTAAAAACTTATGCCGACGTTTCGATGTTGTAGCCTTGATAATGACCTCATACCTCAAGGTCGAAACGTCGGCATAAGTTTTTACATGAACTTTGAATAAACTTCTTTACATCTGAAGTTGAAGTCATCATTCCAACCCTTTGGGGATAAATCCTTTCATACTGGTCTTTTGTATAAAACTTTTCTTTTCAGTGTCCGTATTCGGAGAAATATATATTTTATTCTTTGTGATCTTGGTATCCAGCAAAAAACGGCAATCTTTTGTTTTCATCGAAAAGTGACAAATTATTTCCATGTTGGAGATGAATGGGGTTAAGGTCCTATATTACAGGGGTGGACAGACCATTTCTAACCGCCCGTTCGATTGATTTATGATTATATTTTGTGTGTTTTATTTGATTGTTTTTGTAAATCCATTTTATTGGCTAGTTTACTAGGAGCTCGGTATTGGTCATTGACTTAAAAAAACAAGTCGCTTTTAGAGCTTAAAGATTTGTCCACAACTGCTGTAGAATATAGAATTAATAATTTATGGTACATGCTCCTTTGGTCATAATTCATTGCATTTTTTGTGTTTTTTTTACAGAAGTTACCGAAATGTGTACACTTTGTGGTCCATACCATTTTTAACACACTATAATAAACATTTTCACAGTTTTAAATAAAGAAGAGGCAGAAAAGTTTTATACCCGAGTATCACATTGATTTCAACCACGAGAACTGGTAACAAATGGAAAAGTTCAGCAATAGATGGATGTCTTAGATAACGTACCCAGAAGTTCGTACTAGCAAATTGTTTTTCGTGGTTTATTTTTCAAGACGTATTACATTCCATGTGTATAGAATCGATGTGACCAAAATACTATTCTGTAAACAAAACCAATATTTATAACGCCAGGAAAATTGCATTATGAACGAGTGGAGGCACATATGTTTACATGTTTTTGTATTACGAATATAGTGTAGACTGCTAGTATTTATCAACTGTTTGTATTTCTTCTTATTCCCTAGCACCAGCAGAAGCAATGCAGTCATCCTGCGGTAGAATTTATAGACACATATATATTGTAAAGTCGTTAAGATTCACAGTGAGCAATATTTTATTATATTCATGTGTCGATCTCGTATGAGTAGGGTTGCCAACAGGTCTCGTGTAAGGTGAACATGTCCTCCTTTTACAACATATATTTTTTATGTCTTTATTTTTTATTTATACTAAAATTGTTCTCTTTTTAAATTTTGCCAACTAATAATTATTTATTAACGAAACAAGGAAATAACATATTGATGCACAACAGATAAAGTTCCTTGCTAAACACTATTGCAACCCCGCACGACCGCAATCGCACTATGTATCATGCGGATCATGCGATGCTGCATGATTCATGTATGTAGTTTGGATCGGAATTGTTGGCATATATAAATATATATACGAATAAATATATACATTTTTATGTGCAATTAGAAGCGTAGTTTTTAAGTTACCAATGTTATCCAGTTGTAAAAAACGTATATACGAATAACGAATCAATATATCGCTACCTGTATGCAGAACTAGTCTGAGTGTATATTTAATACATTCGAAATAAATGCAAATGAATATTTTGAGAGAAAATATTAAATTAAAAATTGAACAACAGAAGATCAATGCATTTACAGTCGGCTTAGTCTGTCACGAGAAGAAATTGTTTCGCACTTGTTTTAAAATTGTTGTTTTATTTGCGATCTAGGCACTTACAGCCTTATTCATAGTGCGAAAATTCTGGTTTAGATCTAGTTTACACTCGCACCATCCTAATCCGCATATTTTTCCTATTCATAGTATAGGTTTAATGGTAAACCTGTTTTAATACCGGTCTAACATTTAAACTCACTAGCACCCTAGTTTACAGTCGGTTTAAGATAGTGACAGACGTATAGAATTATGCCAATCATATCAAATATATAGAAGTAAGTATATATTATTATATTTGTTATATTTATAAAGTAAATATTCTTGGTGTACTTAATAATTTATTAATGCACTACTTGATATTAATTTGATTTTGTGCAAGTTTTTGACAAATATAGGTTATACCAATTTTGTAGGTATATTCATCAATTATTATGGATGACATACAAGATATTTATAATAATATTCAGGATATTGAAGATGTAGAAGATGTAGTAAATCGTCAAAGGAAAAGAAAAATATATTTAGAACATATCAATCCTTTTCACAATTACGCTGAAAATGAATTCAAAAAAATATATAGGTAAGAAATATTACAAACATTTGTATCTAAAATATACAAACAATTTCTTTTAGATTTCGCAAAGAAACACTGCGAAAATTAATAAATGAATTGAGGCCCATTTTGGAAACACGTGCTGACAATAAAGGACGTTCAATATCAGTAGATATTCAAGTTCTCAGTACAATTAGGTACCTGGCAAAAGGAAATTACCAAAGTGAGGCTGGTAAGTTTACAAATATAATATTGCAGATATATATATATATATATATATATATATATATATATATATATATATATATATTTCAAATAAAATTGTTTTAGCTGATTTACATAATTTTTCGCAATCTACTATGTCCAGAATAACAGCAAGAGTAACAAGAGCCATTGTTTCTTTAATTGACCAGTACATTTACTTTCCGACAAATGATAGGGAATTATCAGATATAAAAGAAGAATTTTATAATGTTGCTCATATGCCGAATATCGTGGGTGCGATTGACTGCACTCATATAAAAATTAAGAATCCTGGCGGTGCTTATCCATTGTTATATATTAACAGGAAAGGATTTTACTCGTTAAATGTTCAGGTGTATATTTTTTAATATGTCCTTTACAAGTATGACAATAAAAGAAAAATATGTTGTAGGTCGTGTGCGATGCAAACGCAAGAATTCGAAATATTGTCGCTCGTTGGCGAGGCAGTGCACACGATTCGAGAATATGGAATGAGTGCAATTTAAAAACTCAGTTTCAAGTAATATTTATTATTTCAACATATTATAATTTATACTCTTATACCATTCGTTAGACAGGAGAAATTAACGGAATAATTATTGGTGATAATGGATACCCTTCATCAGAGTTTTTATTAACTCCTGCGTTACATCCGGTAACAGTTCAAGAGCAACGCTACAACGATGCCCACATTAGGGCCAGGAATGTAGTGGAAAGATTATTTGGTCAGTGGAAAAATAAATTTAGATGTTTTTTTAATGGTATGAATATGTCGTTAGATACTGCTAAAGCAAGTATCATTGCATTAGCTATTCTGTATAATTTAGCTGTAGAGGAAAGGGTTAATGCTGATGAAGGTATAGTTCTATGTAAATAATATAATATAATGTATTTAATAATAACTTATTAGCAGAGTCCTCCGATGAAGAAAATCCAGATGAACCTCAAGACGAAGAAGAAATAGCAGAACCAAATGAGTTAAGACAGGATAATGATCAAAGGAATCAATTTAGACAAAATTATATTAATACATATTTTTAATAGAAATATAATTGTATAAAATAAAACAAAACATACATTAAGCAGTTCAATAAATTAAAATAAAATGTATTCATAGTTTAACAAAAATTTATAAACCTGTATTTTGATTCTTTTTTAATATATTATATTTTAGTTGAAATATTTTGTCCTCCCACCTTTTTCTCATATTATGCATTTCTTTTTCATTTCTTATTTGCAATTTAATTTTTTTTTCATACATTTCTAAACATTTCTCTTCGTATAGCGACATTGATTTCTTATGTTCTTGTTTATTTTTCTTAGATCTAGAAATTGGTGTTGATGATGTCCTGGTTATAATTTCCTCCGGCTCTAATGTATGTGTCACGGTTGACAAATCGTTGTTTAATGCTGACTGAATATTTTCTGTATCTATAATCTGATAAGATAAATTTGTTTCTTTTATCATTGACTCGGGGCAAGAGGTAGGACCCTGTGAGGAACCTGGTGCGCTAAAACCTTTTATTTGTGTTAGCGCTATCAGGTGAACTGGTTATAACAACAAAAAATATACAAGTTGACTAACAAACTATATTCAGGCTTCGATTATTAAATTTTAAATATAAATATTCAGTGAATTATGTACTACTCTTAAATATAAGAAAATGAAAACTTTATTTGATACCGTTTTTATGAATTCTAAAACAGATGATTATTTTCAATTGAATTTATTTAAAAATTATGTATTAATAATACCAGCCTTGCAGTTTAATCATTAAAATAATTGAACCGAGAATATGTAGTATATTAAACGTATTATACCCGTTTCAATTCATTTTGTATACTAAATAATAAATTTTAACTTTTTAAATAAAAATATAGCAAAATTAATTTTACCTGATGTTTCTGTCCGAATCGTAAAAACTTACGTCCGATATGAAGTCCATTGGTATGATTTCTTGTATTTCATAATCTATTTCATCTGGTGACTTGACAGGTGGGCCTCCTCCAGTTCCTTGGCAATATTTTCTATATTTGCCAATATTCCCCTTTTGCAGCTAATTTTAACCTTTTCCATTGTTCCTTTAACTTCTTTTTGTTTCTTTGGAAACCATGGGCTGCAAATACAAGTTGAATTTTTTCCCAGGCTTCTTCTTTTTTGCTATTTGCATTTGTATTGACAGATTTATTTTCTATATCTGTTGCGAATATTTTTATTTGGTCAAGAAGTAACCTCTTCTCAGCTACTGACCAGTTACTCTCACGTTTTGCCATATCTGCCAATTATATTTGTATTTTCAATTAAAAATTAATAATATAAATTCTTACAAACATGGATTTTAAAAGTGTATCTAGATAAATAATAATTTGTGATATATTCAGACTTGGGCATACGTCGATGAGCTACAGACATGGATGTCTGTATATATTTCAAGTTATTTTATCTAATCTATAGATGAATATACGTATCTAGTCACCTGCGAGGTTTGTATTTGTCGAGACCTGTTCATTCGCGCTTGAGAGATTCTATAACGTGTGAAAAGGCGCCAAAAGTGTATGCATATCTTTCGTGCTGTCACCATGGTAACGTGTAATAGAGTCGCGTTTGTTCTGCCGAGTACATCGATGTTTGTCACATATAGCGAATGGTTGAATGGATCTACAATCCAGTTGAAAGAATATTAAACATTCGCTGGCTGAATGCGTGCAATATCCTGCAGTTTCAGTTGCATTCTATTAAATGTATTGACTTTTGCAAGAGTAGACTATAGTTCACAACAGCGGTGTACACCGTAATTCATATTATCCTGTTGACAGACCGAAATAGACAATTTATTTGTTGTCACTTGCTTTTGAGTTTCAACGAATCACAGTTTCACGTGGATTTAGAAACAAATTTCGGTTCAATTCCAGAAAATCTAAACATATCTAGAATCGTTTCATTCTCGTATTAAACCTCGTTTTAGCCATAAATAAATGCTTTTATTTTTGAGAAATTTGAAATATAACTAGCTTTAAAAATGAACTCTAACGTTGCCAATGGAAATTGGGTTAATCCCGGATTAAACTGTGACATTCTCTTAAACAGATTAAGTACTTACATGATGCAAACGTACATATTTGAATTAGAGATAACAGCCATAGCGATTTGGAACAAGCAGTAGAATTTTCTAGTTTTAACCTAGATTGTTTGCAATAAAGATGCTTAGCACTGCACTTTTAATTATATTAATTTTATACTACGCAGTAATTATTTAATACATCTAATGACTTGTGTAGCTCACTACAGGATATAATCTATCTTTAAAAAAAATGGATACGGTTTCAATCAAGTTACAGCAAGTATTGCAAAGTAATCCTCGTATAATTCAATACCGTTACACTGATGTAGGTTCATTTATTATTTTCTACATATCAACTTCATATCAAAACCGTACAAGGTTATTGGACAAATTGATCCTGAAGTTTATACAGTATATAACAATGTATACATTTCAACCGGGCCACTAAACAATAGAGTGAATTCGGGGCTTTCCTTTCGGTAAAAGCCCCGGTAAGGAACACTTCTGCGGAGACCAATAGACTTATATAAAGCTGCGGGATTTATTGTGGCGTTTCGTGTAAATTACACGATCTCAGATTTAGAACACCAGTGTATATTTTTATGTGTCAATGATGTTACTTTTCAGTAGAATTTACTTTACCTCTCGCAGACCTGCTTGGACGAGTCAATATTAGATTTCCAGTAATTCACTCAGTCAGAATACATAATTCCAAAAAAAAAAAAACGGGATTCCATTCGTAAAAAATATTATTAAATATATTGGTACAAATTTTATTTTTTTGTTACCAGTACATTAACGTGCCAATAAGATAACATGTGTTTATTTATTATAATAATTATATATTATATTACGAAACAGGAAGTGTTAAAATAATAATATAAACAGCGTTTAGTTTCAGTTTGATAATAATAAAAGCTTTATGTATAATTAACTGAGCGTACTAACGTCGGCGTGAGAAATTTAATGGAACAACTTTCGCACAAATATGTTATGAGTGACAAGGAGATTTATAACAAAACATTTAGCTCCAGTTTTGTTTGTTGACTGCCGACAGCTGGCTTATAGAGTGGTTTTGTTTTCCGTGAAATGAAGTATAATTGTGTTTGCACAGGAACAGTGGAGGTTGTACGAGGTTACTAATACGGTAATTTTTAATTATTTTCACCTTAGCAACAGCTGACAGTACACTAAGGTTAGTACAAATTAATCAGGGATGAGTAGATATTTTGCGTTTAGAATTTTGTATGCAGACTTTGTATTTTGAATATTATTGTTCGGACCCAACTTGTCTTGTTAACCATACGGGGCAATGAAGTAAGAAATATACACTTAAATCACTCCGGTTTCATAACATAACGTCTTGCTCGTTTGTTGTGGCAGCATACATCTTTATAAATTTAAAGTTGACTTATCGCATTGACAACTACACATCTTTTCGTACTCTCCTATAACTCTTATGCCCGGTTTCTGAACCGACGATGTTTAATTCGATAATCAAATGATTACACTAGTTTACAAATTTTTGGTTTCCGGCGAGTACCTAAAAGAAGAAGTGTTTTTTAGACTAATTTGGGGTCAGGGAAAACGAAAATGACAGTCATTTATTTTTCCAAAGAATCGTTTTCGAGATATTTGCAAAAAACCTGTTTTTTTGCTCTTTCTTCATATACTGGCATAAAACTTGATAACGGTTGATCAAATTAATATAAACTGTATATCGTTCGAAAGGTATGTTCTTCCGCTTTCCGACGGTATCTTATTTTTGTAAATCGGATTAAAATTCTTTGGGTTACAGGCGATGAAAGTCGGAAAAACATGGATTTTTCGACATTTTTTTAAAATCACTCATTTTCAGTTGTTTCATTGAGATAGAAAAAAAATTATTTTACATACTTTTAAGATTTCATATGAAAGATAATTTTATAGCAAAAAAACAAAGCCTGAGTTTGCTCAAATCGGACAAAAAATACACAAGTTATGACAGATTAAGTGATGTCAAACAATATTCGTTTTTCAGAAACAGGTTCATACTTTTGGTCGAAAATATGTTTTTTCATTTAAACTTCTCCGTTTATGTTGCATTGAATCGTCACGAAGTTGCATCCAGCAGTAGTCACTCATCATTCCTTCATCCCAAAAGCCTGTTTCGCTTTGTTCATTGCTCTCAGCTCCCAAATTCAGAGGAAAAGTCCAAATGTCTGTGCAGGAATTATATTTTATTTCATACATTTCATACTCACCAATGGCATGAAAGTTTTTCATCATTTTTTGGATTAATTGACGGATGTTCTGGTTTCTGTTGTTTCCCAGAAAATCCAGAACTACGTCCTGAAAAGCATTTCAAGCTTTCGTCTCGGTACTGTTCAAGCATTTTGTGAACTCGGTGTCATTGAATAATTTCTTGATCTGCGGACAAAAGAAGTATGCCCGCTTCAATTTTTCCCGTTGACAGTTTTGGGACATGCTCTGACAAAATTTTTCCAAAAAATGATGAAAAATTTTCATGCCATTGGTGAGTATGAAGTGTATGAAGTAAAATACAATTCCTGCACAGACATTTGTACTCTTTTCCTCCGAATTTGGGAGCTGAGAGCGATGAACCAGGCGAAACAGGCTTTTGGGATGAAGGAATGATGAGTGACTACTGCTGGATGCAACTTCGTGACGATTCAATGCAACATAAACGAAGGAGTTTAAATGAAAAAACATATTTTCGACCAAAAGTATGAACCTGTTTCTGAAAAACTAATGTTGTTTGACATCACTTAATCTGTCATAACTTCTGTATTTTTTGTCCGATTTGAGCAAACTCAGGCTTCGTTTTTTTGCTATAAAATTATCTTTCATATGAAATCTTAAAAGTATGTAAAATAATTTTTTTTCTATCTCAATGGAACAACTGAAAATGAGTGATTTTAAAAAAATGTCGAAAAATCCATGTTTTTCCGACTTTCATCGCCTGTAACCCAAAGAATTTTAATCCGATTTACAAAAATAAGATACCGTCGGACAGCGGAAGAACATACCTTCCGAACGATATACATTTTATATTAATTTGATCAACCGTTATCAAGTTTTATGCCAGTATATGAAGAAAGAGCAAAAAAACAGGTTTTTTGCAAATATCTCGAAAACGATTCTTTGGAAAAATAAATGACTGTCATTTTCGTTTTCCCTGACCCCAAATTAGTCTAAAAAACACATTTTTTTCTTGGTTCATTTTTCGTGTAAACTAGTGTTATAGGTTAGTTTTGAATGTAGAAATAACTGGAGATTAGTATTATTTTAAAGGTATTTCATCTATGCCGCTTGTATTTTGCTTGTTTTATCCACCTAGCTACGGTTTAATTCTAGAATCATGAGTCTCGAACTTTCGTACTAAATCTCACCTGAGTAAATTAGTAACAATTTTACTTTCATTCAGATATTAATTTGTAATTTCTAAATAACGCAAGAATATGAAATAAAGGTGAAAAGAGTAAGACGACAAATATGATATTAAATACGAGAAGCATAGTGCCCGGAAAGTATGTACTACCAAAACACACAATATTGGCGACTTGGAACAGGACCTCGCTTAATATTATCTAGATTAACAATGAGTCGCTATAACGCGATTTTCCAATACCAAAAAGAACTAATTTTACGATGATTTGTTATAACGCGGTTTATGAAGACGGTAATTCTGAAAATGAAGAGAGCGAGGAACTTCTTAGAGGTTTCTTAAAATGATCTCGTTGAATGCAGTTTCGCTTAGGGTTTGTGGTGTAGGAACTTATGTTGAGTGCTATACGGGGTGATAAGTGTAGAAATAAATTAGCATTAAAATTCAATCTCCTACCTCTTGTTTAGTTATTATTATAACAAAAACATTGTGGAAACAATATATTTACGCTACTCTAGCAAAATTCAATATTGTTAGTTTTGATTGAGCACGTCATCGTAGAAATCTAACATTAATGTTAAAGTTACAAGGGCAACAAAAATATATTGTATTAAGATCGAAACAAACAATATCAATTAACCATTGTAATGTTACGCCCTAGATAAACCATGTAATTTTTTTTTCATGTCATGTTGACCTTGGATGAATGCAATTTTAGTTTATGGGTGTAATTTGGGTTGTTACGTTGTTCATTTCAGGTTGTTTTTCATTTTTCTCTCAAATACCACTGTCAGACAAATTGTTACAAATGTACAATATTTCCCAGCAGATTATAAAAATGTACTTTAATGGGTAATTTTTAGTTTTACAGGTACATGATAAAATAGGACAATACATAAAAATAGCAATGAAAAACACATGCAATTTTAATGCTTCTTCAATGTCACGATCTTAGTTTGATATCGTGCGATAAAGTGAACCTAATCTTCAGTACAACCTGTATCACCTTTTTAGGTTAGAATATTATGTGAATACTTCATGAACATGTATAAAGGCCAACAAGCGTATATTTAATTTAATTTCGTAATAAAATGAAATTCACAAAATATTGCATATCTCGCATTTAGCAACTTTGTTTAACCGCAGCTCCAACCAGAAAAAACAGGACGAACTGAAGATCCTAGTCAGCCTGAGAGATTTGTGGACATTAATAATACAATATTTTATTTATATTTTATAAAACATTTATTGTATTTTTATATATTTTAAAGTAAGTTCTTCTATAAGAAAAGAAAAGTTTTGTATAATCGCTATAAACGTATTAAATCAAAGTCACATCAACTGAAATCGTTCTGAACTTCTAATACGGCATTTAATACGTGAATCATTCAGAGAAACTTTCCTTTGACAGCAAACTTAATCGTTAATTTGTAAACATAACACAAGCTATGTTAATAATAAAAGAAAAGTTAAGTTATTAATAAAGCTGTTGAACAGAACACCAAAGACGGTTATGAAATAAAAATACAAAAAACATCATCGAGATTCGCTTGCTACGTTCTCGGATGAGAAGTTGTTACCGGAAGAGCTGTCTGACAAAGTTTTGGACATGGCACGGAAGGATAGCAATTTGAATGTGGAGAACATCGTTTTAAACTGACACTAACATTGTAATTATTGACAGTAATAATTTACAAACTCTTTCACTAAATATCACCAGCAGTCACATTGCATAATTTTCATGTTAGGTATTAATGCTATTAATTTTACAATGATCTTCTTCTGTAGTGTAATTATTGTATCAAATTCATAACACAAATATTAATTAAAGCACATTTGTATTAAATTTCAATTTTGTAGTACTATTAATTAAAGAGAAATTTTCTTTGCTGCCAAATTTACCAGCAATGAAGATATTGATATTTGGAGAATAAATTCTGCAAAATTCATCTTAAATTTGAGAAATATGTGAAACATCAAAGAGTAGAAAAAATATATTTATAAACGAAGGAGAACATTTGGTGTAAATATATGATTAACGGAATAGCATGATAAGCGAGGAACATACGAGTATATCGCTCATATAGGAACCACGATCAGTATCTTGGCCACGTTACGCCAATCTCTGGATCCGGCCTAAATATTATAGCAAGTATTATAGCCTTCCTATAAAGACATCAAACAGATGTGCCCAATAGTTGCAATTGAATGTGATGGGACAGCGGTAAATATTGGTCTGGAAAACGGTGTCATTAGACTTTTAGACCCAATTTTTTTTAACTCATATATAAACAATTTTCTTCAATTTTACAATAATGGCATTTTTAACTCGCATAAAAAAATTAATAACAAAGATAAACAAAGGTGCTCTTCGATCAAAAGAAAATTTAATGAATAATCCCGTGCAGGGGCGGACTGGCCATGTGGAGTATGCGGAATTTTCCGCATGGGCCGCTCTAATCGCGCGGTCCGATATTTTTTTTTTTTCGTAAAGTTAAGCACATATATCCAAGAACCGCAGTTAATGCGAACATATTAATTCACAAAATAATTCATTTACGAAAGCTGTCAACGGGCCGGGTGAAAAAAAAATTGCACACTAGATTATTTAAATCAGTGTTGTACAAGTATTTTTGTATAAAGGGCCACATATAACTTTGTTTTTGTGTCGGGAGCCGCAAAAGATTTTTACCTGAGGTTTTTATTTTTTAGTTGATTTTGTATTTAGTTCAATCATTTGGCGCTCAAGAAGGGGGTTACCTGGGAAGTTTAAGGGGAGTTTTGAAAATTGGTATATTTATAGATTTTGACGTGCTCTTTCCGAATTTCTACTTTGCCACCTCGTTTTTTTTTTTCCGGAAGTAGCCGCCATATTGAAAAAATGGCGCTCCAAAACAGTTTTTCGATGATATTTCTTTTCCGACTCACTTTAGGGTGAAAATAGTTATGTAAGAAATTAAATTAGAGAACATTTCCTATAATTTATGTATCAACTTTTTTTTTGTGAAATGAATAGTTTCGGCGCATGAACGCCGCAAAGTCTACCCCATACACGCGTATTTTGTATATCAACGAAAAATATTTTACTACCTGTTGAAAAACCGACCTACTATGGTCTGCCTATGCCTGTAACAAGAGTCTAGTTTCAAGACAGTACGAAGAAACATGATGTCGGTTTACGAAGTAATACGACATGATACGAGCATGCTTCTTCTTAGTTCGTAACGTTGTGCTAAACTTGTGTGCAATACTACATTTACTACTAGTGCAATATATAGATTTGGCTACTTTACCCTAGCCTACCTAATAATACACTACTTTACTTAACCCTCCCCTAACCCCCCCCCCCAATCATACCATACCTGTTATAATAATTAATCTTTCATCTTCATTTGATCCCGTTATAATTGTCGGCGAAGATGTAGATCTTATTCTTTTGACGGCTCTATCTACGCGTTTAAACATATATGTTCTGAAACCAGGAAAAGGAACGATTTTACAACAAATATATTCAATAAAAAGTATCATAGATAAAACAGCCCCAGATAACATCCTATTCTTGCACGCGTTCAGTGGCTGTGATACAACATCGGCACTCTTCAATCAAGGGAAAATGAAATGTGCCAATGTACTTCGAAAGAACCGAGATTTAAACGAGCTCGTCCGGGTATTTAAAAACCCAAATGCTGACCCGGAAAGCATTGTTGAAGCAGGAGAACGCTTCCTCCTTGCGTTGTACGGTTACAGTGGCGTAAAAAGTATATCGTTAAACACCTATAGATATACATGCTTCACGAAGTCATCATTTAAAAATAAATTTAATATTGCATCGCTGCCACCGACAGAAGTAGCAGCACGACAACCTTCGTTCCGAACCTATCACCAGGTTCAGCAGTGGTATGGAGTTGAAAAAAATACAGAGCGGTGAGGATCGAATAAAAGCAAGAATGGACTAATTCCTGCCACCACCCCAGCTCCACCAAACTTGCTAAAACTAATTTCTTACAAATGCAAAAAAGGATGTCGGGGAGCCTGTGGATGCAGAAAGGCTGGACTAACATGGTCCGTGATTTGTGCGAATTGCAATGGTTCTTGCGATAATTCGGATGTTGATCTGCAAGACAGCGATGAAGAGGAAGATACGGAGACAGTTCTTCAGCAAACCTTCGACGAAATCGAGGAAGAAGGTGATGAAGTCGAAGAAGAGCACCCTATCGCGGATAACTTGGAAGAACTTCCTATCCGTGAGGTTTTGTTCAGTCCTGAACACGAAGAACTCGCAAAACCTGGTCCATCAGGGACAGTGAAACGAAGGAGAATGCACTAAATTTAGTCAAGAGTGCATCACATGTGGATTGGACCTACAGAGTATACCACTAAAAAAAAACACGCCAGGAACTCTACCTCATGGTGGTGTGGAAATGAGTTTGTTGGCCAATACGCGCGTAGGAGTAGAATTTGCGGCGCTCGTGCGCCGAAACTATTCATTTCACAAAAAAAAAGTTTGATACATAAATTATAGGAAATGTCCTCTAGTTTAATTTATTACATAACTGTTTTCACCGTAAAGTGAGTCGGAAAGGAAATATCGCCGAAAAACAGTTTTGGAGCGCCATTTTTCCAATATGGCGGCTACTTGCGGAAAGAAAATTAGGTGGCAAAGTAAAAATTCGGAAAGAGCACGTCAAAATCTATAAACATACCAATTTTCAAAACTCCACTGAAACTTCACAGGCAATACTTCCAACTGATTGGACTAAATGTGAAAATTGAAAGCGGGCCGCACAAAATTTGAAAACAGGCCGCAAGTTGTGCATCTGTGAATTTTTAAAATAACAATCTGTTGCTCTTTATTTAACTTTATGTTCTCCTTTACATAGAAAGTTACAGAAAGCATGGAATTTCGCATTCACGTCGTTAATTCGACTGTTAGATGAATTCAAAGAAGGCCGCTACTAAATATTTCTCTGTATTTTAGCACCGAAAGGTGTTAACAAAAAATTCACCTTAACTGCAATTTCTTAAGAAACAATATAATATTTGTTTACATGAAAAATAGCCTTAAAATTGCAACATATAAGGCGTTTTTTTAAATTTTCTTTCTGGGGGCGGACCCCCGGACCCCCTCTCGCCAGTATTAATGTGGGTTGCTCAAAAGATTCATTTATTGCAAGAAAATCTGCTATAATAATACTTCTCTTTCAATTATGAATATGGATCATTACTAAGAACTTTGTTTTTATTTTATTTTCAATCTGGGGCCGCTTGCTATGTGGGCCGGTCAAAATATTTCCGCATATAAATTTTGGAGCCAGTCCGCCTCTGATCCCGTGTGTTTAATAATTTGTATTGAATATTTTTGGTTTAACTCAGCGCGACCCAAATTTGGTTCCAGACCCATAGCTTAAGAACCACTATGCTAGGTGGTTAACTACTGCTAACCTAGTGTTAATATTATATGTTGAAATAAATGCGCCCTCTGAAAATCTGAAAACGTTAGTGACATACATAATGCAAATTTATGCGCCAATTTGGTTCAGTATTAAATCGGAGCTTTTATGAACAAATGGTACAAAACGCCTATGTCAAATGATTAGTTTGCCCCGGTATCTAAATGACGAACTAAAAAGTGGTACATTCTGTCATCCAGCAAAATGGACATTTCGGCCACTCTGAAAACATTCTTATCGCTATGCTGTCCGATGAAAGGTCAACTATTTGAAAATTGGCTTATAGACGAATACTTAATTTCAGATCTTCGATTAAGACAGATTCAAAAACAATTAGAACATTTATCATTCCTGGTTCTCTGGTTACGTGCATTTAATTTCTTGAAGCGCAGTAAAATTATCCGAACCAACCTAATATTTAAAATTCTAAATATAGATGATATTCTAAAGAACGCCTTCGTTGATCAGATACAATTTTTTAGCTTTCACTGCCACACTAAAGCAGTTAAAAGAACTATAAAGATAACAGAGACATCAGCAGTAATTTATGGCGAAGATTTTCGTGACCGTTTTTCCAGAACTACTCTAAAATAAATGGCTTTGATTCCGTCTTTGGATTAGATTAGTTGAGCTTTTTTAATTATTTAAGCGTTCCTCTTTTACCTATCCGGCTCCGAATATTGGAAAGTTTACCGATAATATTAACAGGGAATGGAATGACATTAATAATAATAAGCCGCTTATTTATTTCCTCTGTTTGTAATAGAATTACCGATCGGTGATACTTAAATTCAGATTTTTTTTTAAATAGTCCATTTTTCATTCCGTTTAACATAGTAAACTTAGAAAATTTGATAGATGTTAAACGCGTATTATTGCAACATGACTTTTTATAAACTTATTTGTTCCTATGAGCTTAATTTGAATATTCTACACATTCAATAAGTAGTGGCCCAATAATTTAAATTATTAGCTGTAATCAATTTGTTTAAATATTCTACGACTGCAGAAAACGTAATCATTGTTGTCAACATATGAACCAAAATTTCCTACTTAACAAATATAATTAATGAAGAAAATTTTTTTTGAAGGTGACCCCGGATTTATGGATCCCTCGTCTACTTTTGCATTTCAGTAAAACTTTCGAGGGAAAACATTTCTTCTGTCATCATAAAAAAAACTACGATGGGGAACGAAGTTTTTAACCGCTTCTTTATTCGTTAAGCCTATCTATTCTTAAAAGAAAAAACTAATGCTTGTTTTTTCGAATAGTATCCTTCACATGGTAAGGTGCAGGTTTCGATTGAATTGGCATGTGAAAAAAAAGGTTTGCGAAAGTAAGGCATTGGTTCACAGAGGAGAACATTGACAGCAAATTTATATAACTACGATAGATTTTATTTTACGTTCCTTTGTACTAAAAACTAATTGACAGATACAATCCCATATTAGTTTTTTGATGTTCTATTTTGAAGAATTAAGTTTTGTAAAAGTCCTATCTTGACAAGTTTGTTTTTATATTCACAATCCTGTTAATATTAATCTGTTTGGTGACAAAATACTATGTCAATTTTACACGAATATCTATGGCTTACAAATGCAGTCACTATCAACCTACTTCCTTCAAAGTAAAATATAAATTCAGTTTATAAAAAAAGTTGCCCATTTTTGCATATATTAAGAGGCTATCTCATCCGCTGTCATTTCGTGCACTGCAGGTAACCTAACATTAAGATGTCGTTATTAAAGTGGGATTCCCGGTCATCCGTAGTGGTTTAGGGATTCACTGTTGTTGGGAATATAAATGTACCAGGAACATTCGGGCATACTTGCCAGAGCTTGTTCGATAGAATTCTGCGTAGCAAATTTTTACGATTGTTCAAAAGTTTTCGTTTTGTTGTTATAAATTCAGGAGAGACGAAGTTTCGTAACAGATTGGAATTGTACTGGCGAATGAAATATAATTGGTCGACGAAACGATAAAATCTGCATGTACGAAATTGTGCTCTATTTTTGTTTTCTAATATACGCGAGCGGTTTATGTATGTGTAGGTTACCGCTCCGAGCGACGCAAAATAATGACGGTGAAATGGCACCACTGTAAGCGGTAAGAGTTGTTATAGGTAAATCGCACGTGTAGTCAAAACGTCGGGGATTGTTTAGCACCATTTTTTTATGAAAGTTAAATGGGAAATTGTATTGCTGTGTTCAAAACAAAAAATCCTTCAAATCAGTTGACAAATAACACGAGGGTTTTAGTGTACACTGTTAGCGAAAAAGTCGTAGGAAGAACTCCAATGTAAATCTTTCAAATCAAATAACATAATGTTATAGCGACGAGTAAGCAACGTATAGCCAGTGTCTCAGACGAGGTTTAATTCGAGAATCAATGATTCTAGAATTAAACCGTTGCTACACCAAAATAAAGATAATTAATTTTTGTTCATGTAGAAACAAAATTTGAATCATATGTATTACGAAATAGATTAGGCATGTTATGAAATAGTACATTATACACTAAGGGAGAGAAACCACTTATTTTTCCTGAGGTGTAGTTTGAAGCCCGCGGGCGAAGCCAGAGGGCTACAAATACATCGAGGGAAAAATGGTGGTCTCTCCCGAGGTGTATACAGGGTGACCCATCTGTGAATGCTCACCATTGGAATCTCCGAAACTATAAGAGATACAAGGTCGGTTAAATTAGACAAAAGTTGCCTATTTATGGGCCGATGTTGATGGCGGTTTTGTAGTTTGAAAATATTGCAGGGCTCACTAGATAATGACAAAAGTGTGATTTTCTCGAATTTTTAGTTTACTTTATAAGTCAGAAGGTATTGGAAATATTGAAAAAAGCTACAAATAAATATTTTAGTATAACTAATAAGCCTTTTGATGAATCATATGAAAATTTTTTTTACTAGATATTGCCGAAGTTACAGCCTGCAACTTTAATTTTTTAAATGGGAACCATAGTTAACTTTAATCCAGTTCAAAAGTGCTATTTTTTTTTCTTTACAATGATGTATTTGTTTACCTAAATATCTTTTTTAGTTTCGAAGAAAAACTAAAAAGTAAGATAAAATGAATGATTTTTGGAGTGTGCCATGAAAATTTGGTATAAAACAACTGCAACTAAATATGTTATAAACCTGCAAAACAATTGAAATTCAATAATATTTGGTAAACAAAAGATTAGAGGCAAAAAATAATTTATGTAGGTATGGGTTTCATATGAGAATCTGTCTACTAGCTTTCAGTTTACGCAACGACTTTTGTTTCGTTTATCAAATGTTGTTGAATTTCAATTGTTTTGCACGTACATAACATATTTAGTTGCAGTTGTTTTATACCAAATTTTCATGGCACACTACAAAAATCATTCATTTTATCTTACTTTTTAGTTTTTCTTCGAAACTAAAAAAGATATTTAGATAAACAAATACATCATTGTAAAGAGAAAAAGTAGCACTTTTGAATTGGATTAAAATTAACTACGGTTCCCATTTAAAAAATTAAAGTTGCAGGCTGTAACTTCGACAATATCTATTAAAAAAAAATTTCATATGATTCATCAAAAGGATTATTAGTTATACTAAAATATTTATTTGAAGCTTTTTTCAATATTTCCAATACCTTCTGACTTATAAAGTAAACTAAAAATTCGAGAAAATCACACTTTTGTCATTATCTAGTGAGCCCTGCAATATTTTCAAAATACAAAATCGCCATCAACATCGGCCCATAAATACGCAACTTTTGTCTAATTTAACCGACCTTGTATCTCTTATAGTTTCGGAGATTCCAATGGTGAGCATTCACAGATGGGTCACCCTGTATACTATTTTTTCCACGTTCGGGAGTTGAAATACTTAATTTCATAAATAATGAATTATAATAAATCGGAGCGAAATTGCAATATTTAGAAGCCTTTGGAAATGTTTCCATGCAACGCGTACCATAACAACAGACATTTATTTATAAAAACTTTTTTTATAATATAAACTCCCTCACGAAAAGTGTTTTCGTCCCTAGGCAGTAAATGCTTCATTTCTGTCCCGCGTTTGACGCCATAGAAACCGACTTCTACTCCCGGACGTGTAAAATAGTACATTATACACCAAGGGAGAGAAACCAATTATTTTTCCTGAGGTGTAGTTTGAAGCCCGAGGGCGAAGCCAGAGGGCTACAAATACATCGAGGGAAAAATGGTGGTCTCTCCCGAGGTGTATATACTATTTTTTTCACGTTCGGGAGTAGAAACACTTAATTTCATAAATAATGAATTATAATAAATCGGAACGAAACTGCAATATTTAGAAGCCTTTGGAAATGTTTCCATGCAACGCTTACCATGACAACAGACATTTATTTACAAAAAACCTTTGTTATAATAAAAACTCCCTTCCGAAAAGTGTTTTCGTCCCTAGGGAGTAAATGCTTCATTTCTGTCCCGCATTTGACGCCATAGAAACCGACTTCTACTCCCGGACGTGTAAAAAGAAAATTACAAATAAAATTTATAAAAAAAAGGTAACAACGTACTACAAAACATGATGTGGACATTTTGAGTTGGTTTTATTGTTTGTTCGTGTCATTTTAATATTACATTCATTGTGACTCTTTTCATTAGGAAAGGTTAACCACATTTGAAACTAAGATTTTGGAGAAAATAAAAGTGAAACTCTTTTAATAAAAAATGCATTATATTTGCAAAAAAGTGTAAAGAAAAATGTTGGTTATATCTAATTCTTTCGGTAACATTTTTTTAAGAATCATTGACTGGTATTCACAGCTCGATACTAAGGGCTACTAGAGGAATCTACTAAGACCTACTAAAAATGTCTATTCACAGGTCGCGACTAGGCGCGACTAAGCTAGGAGACTCCTAACTTTAGTAGCGAAAATTAGTCGCACCAATTGCTTGTTTAAATATGGCTGCCGCGTTCGTACGTAATTTGTGAAATGTGCGAAGGGTGAGAGAATTAAGAAATTTACGGAATGTAGTAAGAAAAAATTATCGCGACCACGCAGATCCGTATATAGTTTATACGGATATCGAATTTAAGCGGGGATATCGTGTAAATAAGACTACCGAGAAATATATAATGGAGCTGATTCGACCTGCGCTTGAACCAAAGCGATTTTATTATGCTAAAGGCATGTACCAAGAAGATAACAGTAAGAATATATACTTTAATTTGAATTGCCACCAAAATATCCCGCCTAAAATAATTTACCTCCCCACTATGTCTGATTGAATGCGAATAGTGCTACTTGTCAAGCAGCAAGGTCAACCAGCAACAACAGAAAGATAAGTGGTTTATAAGAATTTTTATGAATATTATGTTAATAATAGTTAATTGTTAGTCGTCAACTAATGTCAAGTTTAAAAATAGTGCGGTTGGTTAAGATTTAAGTGATGCATGTTACTGTATTACATCCTACATTATTATAACCTAAGTTTCCAGTTATTAATGATGTAAGTTCTTAATAGTTATGGTTTATTTTTAGGTGATTTGCATGGTATAAGTCAGGCTAATGTTGGCCGGATTGTTCGGCAAGTATCTCTGGCATTGGCATCGAAAGTGCATCAATTTGTTCGATTTTCCAATAATCTCAATCATGTCAAAAATCCGATGTTGTTGGGTGCGTTATCTGTACCCACGTTCGGATAAAAAATCCAGACAAAGAAAGGCCGTTGCTGTACTGCAAGGGATGGTACTCTCTAAATGTATAGGTGCCAATCATCGCATTACAGATTTAAATACCCGATGGCGAACTAGTGCTCACGACGCTAGAATATGGCAAGAGTGTACACTGGCAAGAAAATTTGAAGTAACGTACATTTCACTAAGCATTAAACACAATTAATTATAAATTAATTCCTAAATTTTTAGAATGGGTCAATACAAGGTTTGTTATTGGGAGATGGAGTCTGTCCATGCAGACATTTTCTGATAACACCTGTATCAGACCCTCAAACTACACCGGAACGTAGGTACAATACTTCCCATACTTCCACACGCAATGTTCAGAAGTCTTCAGATCAGCCTAAATGTATCGTTGGACATAGCTAAAGCTACCATAGCTGCAATAGCAGTTATATATAATATTAGATTAGATAATGATGATTACGACAATGACAAATATTTTGAATTTATAATTTAATTACTACCATTTTATAATTAATATTAATAATAATAAATGTTTACATAGATTCTGATACGTCCGTTTATGAACAAATTGATGCATTTCAGATGCCAATGCCACGACGGATTTCGTGTAGCAATTATAAATAGACATTTTACATGAATTAAAATTTTATTACATATAAATATATTTCATTTTATTTTTCCAAATCATTGATTGAGCCGTTCTCCTTGGATCTGGTGTTCCACGGCTTCTGATTCGTACAGACTGGAATCTACAACGAAGTCGTCTGGACAAATATCGCGTGTCATCCAGTCTGTTTTGCAGCACGATTGAATTTGGATACACTGGCCTTTGCTGTATTTTTCATTCTTCTCCACTGTTCTTTTATCCTTCGATTTGTTTTCAAGCACTTTCCTATCCCAGACCAACTCAATTAAATAGTTCTTTTCTTCTTTCGATCAATTTTCCGACCTTTCACGTTTTGCACTCATCTAAATATAAATGATTTATTTATATTACTATATACCGTATTGTACATAATATTTACTATTACAAATATATGTATAAGAAACATGTAGTAATAAATTATGATATATGTAATTAGTTGTGTAATAGTAATATTTGGTTAATTTCGATATACGAAAACTCTTTCTCAAAGCAAATACAACCAAAACTTTCTTATATCGAGAGTTCACCAAACGTACATATTTGATTTTTCAAAATTTCTTGTATCGTGCATTTATTATATTAATTAAAATGTCGTGTCATGTATAACAAAGCGTTATATATTTATAAAATATGTATATTTTACTTACCTTTTATTTAAAACTATTTACTAACTTCACCAAATATCTATCGCGGACCAATTATATGTCGGTAAGGTTGGGTTTATTCTGACGGTTGACAGATAATTGCAACGTTGCCACATATATTTTCGTTAGTCACTTGCACTAGTTAATACACTCCTAGTAGCGACCTCTGAATAGACAAGCTACTAACGACGTTAGTAGCTCCTAGCAGACTCCTAACTAGTAGGCCTTAGTAGCGCTTTTTAGTATCGAGCTGTGAATACCAGTCAATATTATTAAAAAGAAATAATTTGTCCGTATTATGAACTCTTCAATTTTAGTTAAGATCACGACGCGTTTCGAACTATATCCAATTAGTTGATATAACCCATATCACTGAACTAAATCAGCACTTTTTCCTCCAAGTTATGTCTGAACAGCTTGTAACTAATTAAATACGGATACTATCACCTTACTTTTTGTCCAGTGCAGTCTTAAGTTAATAGCCAAGATACATCATGGGTTTGTTTTACATAGATCTGATCATATTTGGGTCAGTTTATGATCGATTACTAGTGATAAATGTCGCATGAGTTTGTTTTTACTTGAGTCAGTTCGCATCTAGGTCAGATTGTTTATTGTTCATATTAAATACCTTAGTGAACAAGAAAGTGTAACAAGAGGACATTGTCACGACCGGAACACGGATTTGTGCTGGCCTTTTCTAGAAAAAGTGCTTTAAATATATGGCACCGTTTTTATAACCGTTCAAAAAAGCCTGTGACAGTTGGTGCAGCGTTGGCGAGTGGTTTCGAGAGTGGTTTAAATATCCGACTACCACGCAGTCAGTCTGGGTTCGATTCTCGCCTAATTTGTTTTTATTTTTATATTATAATTATAAATAATAAATGAAAAACCGCTTAAATTAATAACAATAAAAATAATCTTCATTAATAATAAATTTGCATTAATTCAAAAAATATGTTTTTGCTTATGCCTACACGAAATCCTACCTCGGATTTTAAGTACATGTTACAAATTCGGTGGGTAAACAAGCATTAAATGTAAAGACTTTTGAATAAAGAGGATTAGCCTTGGTTTCATATAATTTCAGAACATGTCCATTAATATTCATTAATGTTCCCTTTCAATGTGGATACATGGTAAACTCTGCTGACCTGAAAATGGCGCAGCCGAGGAAGGAGCTGGAATGCAAATTTATTATTAATTATTATTATTAATCTGCTCATGTGTGATTATGATGCAATAAATAAATAAACGGAGACATTAGACTCTAAAGCCAGTAAACAGATTTTTATTCAATTGGTTCGTACAAATGGAAGTCGTTCCAATAGGTAAGCAACGAATTTTCATTTATATTTTGTTTTGATGGAAGATTTTAATAGAATAATGTGTTAGAAATGTAAGATTAATAAACTAAATATCAATTCAACTTCAACAAAGTGTATAATCTTGATTGAATGCTATTCACAGTTCGACACTAACTTCCGCTGCTAAGAATTACTAATTTTTTTTTTACTAAATTTGACTAAGGAAACCTGTGGTTTTTTATAGCATTGCTGAAGCAACACTGTCAATATAAGCAGACAAATGTAGCAGCTTTTAGTAGCGCCAATAGTATCGAGCAGTAAATCTGAATATATTATAGTTGAGACTATTATTTCAATCTGTCCATGCAAGAGATATTTCAAATATTCTAATACGTCAATTGCTGCAGTGATAAGTCTGATACATAGAATTACTATTTAATATCAGCTCTGAATAATACGTAATTTTGTCAAAGTTTTTGTCATTATCAGTGCTAAAATATTAAATATCAGTTTATAATTTTAAATCTAAATAAAACATTACATTACCGTAAATTTGTGTAAACAAGAATATTCTATAGATGCCATACATTTGTTTCAGAAAGAGTACAGTAAATTTGTGTATATTTACTAATTCAGAAAAACCCACAGGTTTGTCAACCTCGATTTATTAAACAAAATTTTCGATTAATTAAACTGCTCCTGAACAATGTTCTGCGCAAAAAGCACGTGATCATACATCAGCAACTTTTCTGTGAAATTAAACCTTTCATACCTACTTCATTTTAATTACACGAAAGTATCTACATTAATAAAATAAAGTAAACTTGTTTGTTAAATTTTTAACACACGCATTTGAAATACCTACTTTATTATACAGGCTTAGTCAAAATTACTGGTCCACTTAATAATTCTCCTACCGTAAAAAATTCGTACACAAGTTTTTTTGTTGTAAACAAGCTACCATTTAAATACATTTTTAATATACAGGGTGCGTTGAGATAAGTAATTATAACTTGAGTTTGAATATTTGCAGTTGGCAACAACCTTCTTGCTTACTAACTTCATGTAGAGCCTATATAAAAACCAGAGCAAGTTAAGTAGTAATGTAAAGAAATAATATAAATGTGTCGTTTGTTTCTTATTATTTCAAGCATACAATTACGTTTTGTTGTGTTGTTTAACTTTCACTAAAGTGTTGTTAAAGCTACAAGCCGAGTTTCTTTTCTGTTTAACATTACTGTTACATAAATACGATAAATCAACAGAGTGTTAATTTTATTATTGAAATTAGGTAAACTTTCCTTTTTCAAATGGAACAGAATATATAATTTTACGTTTTGTAGTATTTTTTGTAGAAATATTTTTTTATAAAATGCATCATTTTAGAGTTATAAGCAATTAATCTAAACTCCTGAACTTCAAATTAGTATTATTTGCCCACATACATAACATTTATTTTAACCAACGGGATAAAAAAATAGTAAAATAAAAAAATAGCAATTCAATTAAATAGTGCCTGCTTAATAACGCTTCAATCTCTACATAACTACATGAAACAATTGACAAATTGTCATTTAAATGACATTTAAGCGTCAGATTGATTACTTACCTGCATAACTCAAAAATGATTCTCTTTATAAAAAAATTATTCCTACAGTAAATACTTAGAAATAATCTTAGAATTACAAAATGTAAAAATATACAGGCTGTTCCATTTGAGACGAAAAATTTATCTAATTTGAACAAAAAATGACCACCTGTATATTTACAAATAAGTAAACGATTGCTTGTTTACAGCCAAAAGAATTTTACAGTTGGAGAACTATTTAGGTGTTCCGTTAATTTTGACTAATCCTGCATAACGGACTTTCGGTAATAACGAACACCTCTTTACTGGCATCAGTCCGTTATGTCAAAGTTTTATTGTATATGAAATTTATCTTCTGATTCAAAATTACGGATTATTTTTATAATTTCATATTCCCCTAGCATACTATTAGATTTACATTTAGATTTAAAATAATAATTTTTATAGATCGATGTTATATTATTATTATAAATACCGCGTCAGACTTTGTTAGCATAAAATAATTTAAGCATATTATTTTCATATCAACTTTATATTTGGAAACAGATACATAGTTACAAGAGCATGATTGTGTGATAAACAAGAAAACAAAAGAAGTGCTACATTGTAAACAGCAACGAAATTCCTGGAGATGAATAAATTATTTGTTATTGTGCTTTAGTGATGTCCGTAACTTCCTTCTGAACTATGTCCACTGACAGATATAGAATATCCTCCATGGCCATTGAAACTAGCAGCAGATCCACCGAAGCCAGCTCCACCGAAACTTCCGTGTCCGTCTAATCCTCCGCCAATGCCTCCAGCTCCGGCGAGTCCACCGCCTAAGCCTCCAGCGGCTCCACCAGCACCTGCACCAGTGTTAATAATCACGGGCACTCTCTGTCTAACGATAAATGGTTCAGGAACGGGTATTTGCACGGGCCTAGACACGGGCACTGGGTAGGGACGGGCATAAGGCACTGGTACTTGCACGGGTACGGAGATTCTAATGGGAACCTGTACGGGGACTGGCACCTGACGTTCTACGGTGTAAGGCACGTGCCGCTCCACGGGTACTGGGTACGGTCGGGGCACATGGACGGGGTATGGGCTGTCGACAGGTACACGTACTGGAACTTGAACGGGGTACGGAACATCCCTTTGAACTTGCACTGGATACGGCTGGGGTACTGGTACCGCTACTTGTCTAGTGACGGTGATTTGATTACCAATCGTTTGACTAGCTCCACCAGCACCGCCACCGAAACCACCGGCTCCCAGACCGTCACCAAGTCCTCCTCCAAGTCCACCGCCGAATCCTCCACCAATTCCATGGCCGCTTTCCAGTCCACCCACTCCAAATCCACCGCCGATGCCGTGCCCAGAACTGCTGCCTCCTAGCTCGCCATGACTGCCTCCGAATCTCTCGATACCGCGTTTCGCGGTTACCTTCGACTCTTCAGCGGCTGCCAAAGCCAGGACAGTAAGGAAGACACAAGCCTGTAAAGAAAATATTTGTTTAGTTTCAAATAAAAATGACCATTGTAAGTAAATAATGGAAATACTTACCAGAAACTTCATGATGTGTTGTGTACTGATGGAGGTAGTACAACAATGTGCTGTCGTCTGGATGCCTGTTGGAAGCTTTTATACTAAATTCGAACATGAATCCATACATATAATTAACAAGCTCTTGATTTTACTTTCAACTAATTACAACGTTCTGCCATAATGTTCGCCATAATACGTAAACTTGAATTAATTTTAGAGTCTAGCATTTTCGCATAGTGATTTTCGAATGGAATCCGCTAATAATCTAATAATGTAAATTCGAATTAAATATTCAACTGAAATACCGGTCATACGTTTCATGATGCATTCTATACATAAATTAGATTGTGGTTTAATGCTTACATAAAGCAATCTTTGTCGAATATACGTGTAAATAATTATTTCCGAGTTTAATAAATTCTTCATTTGTAATCATTACTGCTTTTCTTATGTATTACAATAAAAACGCTTATGTATCATTGTATATTGAAATGTTATGCAAATTAAATCTTATATTCATTTAATAGAATATACAACCATATTGGGAAGATAATTTATCTTACATGGTTTAAATTTATTTAGAGATCTAATTGCATTAATTTGATATTACGTTTATTATTATTATTTTATTCCTGGTTACAATAATGTATAAAATTTCTAACTTTTTTTAGATTAAAACTTAAACACATGTATATTAGTTTAAGTGACCTCACGTAGCAAGGAAATGGGCTATTTAAAAATTCTGTTTTGTTTCAATGTCATAGGTAAGATTGTAACGATCGCCATATTTTTGACATTCAAAAAAAATTAGAATTAAATTATTAAACAAATATATAAAACTATAAAATTGAAGACGATATTGTGAGGATATGTTGGTCACATCGCAATATCACCATAGTGCAAGTTAAAGAGATAATTAAAGACTGCCAGCTCGTCAAGGTTTTTCTCTAACTCTCATTTTCGTGGAAGAGCCGGTTTACTTATAACCAGTAAACAAATGGAGAAAACATAGACAAATACATAACAACACTCTATATCTATGGGTAATAAGTAGGCACTCTGATCCGTGTCAAGGGAAAATAAAACTCAAATAACAAAAAATATGATAATAACAATGTAATATCTATACTAATTGCCTGAAAATATATCGGTACTTATTTAAAAACGAAATTTGTGGGGAATAGGATAACTAATAAATAGTTACGACAAGCATACATATATGTGCCCAACCAAGTCTTCACCTTACAGTTACAAATAAATACGGGTTTTTACTAATTAATCATTCATTTTAAGAAATTATTGTGAAAAACGATCGTACATATGCATGATATATTATACATTGCGAAAATCTTAATTTTTTTCAATTGCAGTATCAAATGATGTCTGTCTATTTACTATCTAATCTTTGATATATTTACTAACTGAAAATGTGTTCTTTATTTTTCAATAAATAACATTTTGCCCAACAATTCATATTTTAAATATATGCCAATAGCTGGAACATTTTTATTTATTAAAAATTGTTTCATATGAGGTAATTAAAGAGATCAAGTTATTTTATTCGGGACTATCTCCTTTAAAGAAATTACATCCCTATTGTCCAGGCAATGCGTTCCCGATAACCTATATATGTCCTTTTTAGTTTGCAAACATTTGTAATAACTTAAATTTACTGAACTTGGTCACACCTAAATAATAAAATAACGATATACATTAATCATATTACGTTAACTATGCAATGCAATACAGGTGTCGTGTTTTACTCGTAATTTCGAATATAATGCTTAAATAAGATAGGTTAGCATAATAAATGATTACCTGATTTAAAATTTAAATTATAATTACTAATAACAATAAGAACCAATTTACATTAAAAATACTAGGTTCAACAGATACTTGGGTATGAGATTGGAAATTGCAATTAATAAAGTTCGTATTTATATATTAAATATTGTCCTTTCGACTAATTAAGTTTCGTTTGATTGAAGATCCATTCTTCTTATTGATAACACTAGTTTACAAGAAAAATGAACCAAGAAAAAAAAGTATTTTTAGACTAATTTGGGGTTAGGGAAAACGAAAATGACAGTCATTTATTTTTCCAAAGAATAGTTTTCGAGATATTTGCAAAAAACGTGTTTTTTGGCTCATTCTTCATATACTGGCTTAAATCTTGGTAACGGTTGATCCAATTAATATAAACTGTGTATCGTTCGAAAGGTATATTCTTTTTTGTAAATCGGATTAAAAATCTTTGGGTTACAGGCGATGAAAGTCGATTGTTCGGCATTTTCTAAATATCACCTACTTTCAGTTGTTTCATTTTACATACTTTTAAGATTTCATATGAAAGATAATTTTATAGCAAAAAAGCAAAGTCTAAGTTTGCTCAAATCGGACGAAAAATACAGAAGTTATGACACATTAAGTGAAGTTAGACAAGTTTTTCAGGAACATGTTCATACTTTTGGTCGAAAATATGTTTTTTCACTTAAGTTCCTCCAGTTATGTTTCATTGAATCGACACGAAGTTGCATCCAGTAGTAGTCACTTATCATACCTTCATCCCAAAAGTCTCTCTCGCCTTGTTCATCGCTGTCAGTTCCCAAATACGGAGGAAAAGAGTCCAAATGATTGTGGAGCAATTGCATTTTCAATGATGCGCGCTACTGTAACAATGTGAACGAGTTGATTACTGCATTTGAGGAAAACCACGATACGAACGAATGGCGTCTTTTTATCGACTGCAGCTAATATAGTGTAAAAGCTATTTTAAGGTAACAAGAAACCATCAATTCCGGTTGGTCATTCCACAAATGTCAAAGAAACATATAAGACCATGAAAGAACATCTTCAACTGCTTAACTACAATCTGTACAAGTATATAAGTTGTGAGGTCGTCGCTTTACTCACTGGTCTGCACGGAGGCTATGCAAAACACGACTGCTTTTCGTGTCACCGTTGCGTATAAAACTTGGACTAAAGAAAAATTTTGTCACAGCGTTTCCCAAAACTGTCAACGGAAAAAATTGAAGCGGGTGTATTCGTTGGTCCGCAGATCAACAAATTATTCAATGACACCGATTACACAAAATGCTTGAACAATACCGAGACAAAAGTTTGGAATGCTTTTCAGGACGTAGTTCACGATTTTCTGGGAAACAACAGAAACCTGTACGACGGTCAATTAATCCAAAAAATGATGAAAAACTTTCATGCCATTGGTGAGTATGAAGTGTATAAAATAAAATCTCTACATTTTTTTATATCATACACATTACGATTAAATTTAACACTAAATCAAGAAAAGGAAAAAAAACATTGCATTTATTCTTCAACTGCTACTATTATTATGGGACAGAGGGAGTACATACTTGTTTTCCCGAAATAGAATTCCTGATATATTTTCCAAATATATTATTAAATTCACACCAATATAAAATGTTAATTCGAATATTTGTAATATAATAGCATGATGCAGGGTTGTCTTTAATTTAATTGACGTTGCTGTATGGAGTTCGTGTAGGATGGATTAGGTTTAACTTTTTAATGGACCCCGGTACAGTTGGAATTATACATGTACAGAATTAATTACCAGAGTGAAAGCATTTGAAAGCTTAATGTTAACATTTTGTTTTAGTACGGTTCTGCATAATATATCGCATATGATCAAATTAGAGGTTGTTTATTAAAATTTCCAAACAGAAATTTAAATATGTTCCAAATTTAACATAAAAGAGAACAATGTATAAAATTACAAAGCAACACGATTTATTTTCAGGGTGTAAACTAAGGGTGTACACTAAATATTTAAAAAATAAACATATATATAAATAAATCAATTAATACTGTATAAAATAAATATAATAAATAATATTTGATTTTAAACTGTTAAATAATATTGAATTTTTAATTTCTATTTGTTCATTTAAAATCGTCAAATTGTGTCGTAAATGTTAAAAATTTCCTATTTACACCTCCGGGAGTAGAAGTCGGTTTCTATGGCGTCAAACGCGGGACAGAAATGAAGCATTTACTCCCTAGGGACGAAAACACTTTTAATAAGGGAGTTTTTATTATAACAAAGGTTTTTGTAAATAAATGTGTGTTGTCATGGTACGCGTTGCATGGAAACATTTCCAAAGGCTTCTAAATATTGCAATTTCGTTCCGATTTATTATAATTCATTATTTATGAAATTAAGTGTTTCTACTCCCGAACGTGGAAAAAATAGTATATACCCCTCGGGAGAGACCACTTATTTCTCCCTCGATATATTTGTTGCCCTCTGGCTTCGCCCTCGGGCTTCAAACTACACCTCAGGAAAAATAAGTGGTTTCTCTCCCTTGGTGTATAATGTACTATTGCTTCTAATATATTACCTTTTGCAAAAAAAAATGTTTTATTTATAATAAGCTTGTAATTCATCACGTTTCTACAAGTACTCCATAACACACATGATGTAAGCACCTTTACAAGCATACAACACCGACGGTTAATAGCTTCAGTGGTTTGCAACTTCATACACACACGCACACATACAGACGAAGAGAGAATGTAGGGGCGGCACACAGAGTAATCAGGCGAAAATTTATCGCCCGGAAGGGGACTTGAACCCAAATAATAACAGAACCAACACGATTCAAGGCTTTAGTCGTCGGTGGACTTGTGCTTTGGCGCGACGACAAGATTGGTCTGACCTAATACCAAAAGCAGTTAGTCCACTGTCATATGGAAGCTCTATTTTCTCCAAGTCACAAGAATTATTTACACACACACTCACACAGATATAAAATTTTGGTTTGTAACTTTTTGTTAGACTAACAATTCATTTCAGGTTAAGAAATAATTACATTTTTCCACGTCCGGGAGTAGAAGTCGGTTTCTACGGCGTCAAACGCGGGACAGAAATGAAACATTTACTCCCTAGGGACGAAAACACTTTTCATGAGAGAGTTTTTATTATAACAAAGGTTTTTGTAAATAAGTGTGTGTTGACATGGTACGCGTTGCATGGAAACATTTCCAAAGGCTTCTAAATATTGCAATTTCGTTCCGATTTATTATAATTCATTATTTATGCAATTAAGTGTTTCTACTCACGAACGTGGAAAAATGAGTGGCTTCTCTCCCTTGGTGTATAATATACAATTTCAGGGCTGGGAAAATTATTTATTTACATTTGAAATGTTATAACGTGCCAACACACATTTTTTCCTTCTTATAATGCTTAGATAAGAGAAAATAATTATTCGAATAACTATTGATTATTTCTCAACGTCTGTAAATAAATTTTTCTTCTCCCATATCATGTCTACGTACATGATGTGAAAAGTTTCCTGTTTTTACGTTTTGAGTGAAATTTTCAATAGTTTACTGTGTTATGTTAGTATGCATTAGAAATTTGTTTCTTGTTTGATAATGACCAAAAACCGGTGACCGGAAAAAACCGTACACGAAAAAACCGCACATGTAAAAAACCGCACACGAAAAAACCGCACATGGAAAAAACCGCACATGGAAAAAACCGCACACGGAAAAAACCGAACATGGAAAAAACCGCACATGGAAAAATCCGCACATGGAAAAAACCGCACATGGAAAAAACCGTACATAGAAAAAACCGCAGGACTGGGTAGGGGTAGGGTATGGTAGGGTTTACTAGGGTATGCTAGTGTACGCTAGGGTATGGTAGGGTATGGTAGGGTATGGTAGGGTATGGTGGGGTATGGTAGGGTATGGCAGGGTATGGAAGGGTATGGTAGGGTATGGTAGGGTATGATAGGGTAGGGTAGGGTATGGTAGGGTATGGTATAATATGGTAGGGTATGGTAGGGTATGGTAGGGTATGGTAGGGTATGGTAGGGTGTGGTAGGGTATGGTAGGGTAGGGTAGGGTATAGTAGGGTATGGTAGGGCATGGTAGGGTATGGTAGGGTATGATAGGGCATGGTAGGGCATGGTAGGGCATGGCAGGGTATGGTAGGGTATGGTCGGGTATGGTAGGGTAGGGTAGGGTATGGCTGGATATGGTAGGGTATGGTAGGGTATGGTAGGGTATGGTAGGGTATGGTAGGGTACGGTAGGGTATGGTAGGGTATGGTAGGGTATGGTAGGGTATGGTAGGGTATGGTAGGGTATGGTAGGGTATAATAGGGTATGGTAGGGTACGGTAGGGTATGGTAGGGTATGGTAGGGTATGGTAAGGTATAGTAGGGTATGGTAGGGTATGGTAGGTTATGGTAGGGTTTGGTAGGGTATGGTAGGGTATGGTAGGGTATGGTAGGGTATGGTAGGGTATGGTAGGGTATGGTAGGGTATGGTAGGGTATGGTAGGGTATGGTAGGGTATGGTAGGGTATGGTAGAGTATGGGAGGGTATGGTAGGGTATGGTATACCCTACTGTACCCTACTATACCCTGCCATACCCTGCCATAACCTACCATACCCTACCATACCCAACTATACCCTATCATACCCTACCATGCCCTACTGTATCCTACTATACCCTACCATGCCTTACTGTACCCTACTATACCCTACCATACCCTGCCATACCCTGATATACCCTCCATACCCTATCATACCCTATCTTACCCTACCATACCCTAGCATACCCTAGCAAACCCTACCATACCCTACCCTAACCCAGACCTGTGGTTTTTTCTATGTACGGTTTTTTCCGTGTGCGGTTTTTTCCATGTGCGTTTTTTCCATGTGCGGTTTTTTCCATGTGCGGTTTTTTCCGTGTGCGGTTTTTTCCGTGTGCGGTTTTTTCGTGTGCGGTTTTGTACATGTGCGGTTTTTTCGTGTGCGGTTTTTTCATGTGTGGTTTTTTCGTGTACGGTTTTTTCACCGAATCCCAAAAACCATATGGTCGTAACGTCGCTGTATCAGTTATCATCTTTATGATTAATTTATAAAATAAACAGTTCACAATACCTTGAACTATAGTCATTTATTCCAACAGTTTGGAATCAATATTTTCCATCTCAAAATTCTACATTTGCCTAAGTAAAATCTACAATAACAATGTAATAGTACATTATACACCAAGGGAAAGAAATCTCTTAGCCTTCGGGCTTCAAATACATCGAGGGAAAAATGATAGTCTCTCCCGAGATGTATATACTATTTTTTCCACGTTCGGCAGTAGAAATACTTAATTTCATAAATAATAGATTACTCCTATAATAAATCGAAGCGAAATTGCAATATTTAGAAGCCGTTGGAAATGTTTCCATGCAACGCGTACCATAACAACAAACATTTATTTACAAAAACCTTTGTTATAATAAAAACTCCCTTACGGAAAGTGTTTTCGTCCCTAGGGAGTAAATGTATGTTTCAATATGCTATCAATAAGTAGGGTTTACCTGAATATGTTAAATACATTTAATTGGTAACAACGTGTCAATTTAATGTCAGGATAAGAACTATTTAAAGTGGTACGTTTCAAATACACCTGCGTCGAGAGATATTCGTTTGGATAATAATACTTTACAATATTTGGATATGTATATGTGATTTACGGAAAATTTTACAATATGAAATGTTTACAATTGGCATTGTGATTGTAATTTTTTTTGGATCTCTATGACTTGTACAACCAAATTGGAACCTTATTGTCACCTTGCACGTGACGATTTGTTGGTGCACAACATTTCGAAGATCCCGTAGAAGTTTGTTTGTGTATGATGATTGGTGGTGATGGATTTGTCTGTGGGTCTTCTGTTTCGTCATTATCGAGATCTTCGTTGTTCGGCCTTTCGTAGCTGTTGCTTGTACTCACGTTATATTGTGTTTTCGGTTTCATGGTCGCTCTTTTAGTGCTTTTATTTGGTGTTGGACCGGATGTATTGTGACGTGTTATTTTCACTGTCGCTTTGTGTGATGGAGATCGTTTTCTTATTCTTTATTTTGCACTGTAGTTTGTTACTATCACGAGCACTAACACTATTGTTTTTATGTGTTTTCACTGCAATTTTGCATATTATTTATTTTGCCTTTCGTCGAAGCACAATTTGTCTGTCTCGGGCGCTCGAGCACAGCACTGCGCACAGCACTGTCTTGTCTCAACGATGAATGGACGAGTACCTTGAAGAACACGTGATAACTACTGCATTACGAAAACTTATAGATGTAAGTAAATGGCAAATCTGTATTTACGTATTAGAAACAGGAAAGTAACATAAATGCTTCTTTAATTTTTCCACTCGGGATCGAACCGGGAACCTTCCGCGTGTTAAGCGGATGTGCCCCTCGACTAGATCATACCGGACCTTAATTTTTTTTTATTAAACTGTTTAATATAAAATTTGCCGAAACCAGGGATCGAACCAGGGACCTTTAGATCTTCAGTCTAACGCTCTCCCAACTGAGCTATTTCGGCACATGCCTACATGACAGAAACAAAAATTGTGATCGCCGATCTGCCAAAATAAATAAATAAAATTGCAAACTTCAAAGTGACGGTATTCTCAATGTTATGAACAATGTATTCCGGTACCGGGAATGGAACCCGAGCCTCCTGGCTGAAAGCTAGTTATCTTAGCCACTGCTAGACCCTAGACTAGACCATGCCGGATATAGGAAGAATAAGCGTCATCATCTTACACACCCGAATGATCAATTATTGTATTGATTAATATAAAGTTGGTTTGCCGAAACCAGAGATCGAACCAGGGACCTTTAGATCTTCAGTCTAACGCTCTCCCAACTGAGCTATTTCGGCTACTGGAGACGGCATTTATTATAAAAGATACTATAGATGCTTATTTTTAAAAATGACCCTGGTCTCGGTGGGGTCATGGAATATTCGGTGATATGAACTGATATAAAACAGTTTCAAATACTTTTAGTAATAATAAAGTATTGAAAAATGGTTTTGACGAGGATATTCAGTAGAACTCCAATTATCCGCACCTCATTTATCTGGAATCGCCAATTAACCGGGTAGCTTTGAGAAAGAAAAAAAAAACGTCTAAACCGGTGACTCTTACCGAAATGTTGAAGAAATAATAATTTATGTAAGTACATAACATATCGTATTGTATGCACTGTAGAAACGTTGTTTTTAATTATTAACACTAATACAGTACACTTTTACTGTATTCTGCACCATTATTTTGCATTTTTTTAAGAAATTAGCTTTTTTTATTAAGCAATTATCCGTATGGGTTCCGGTGCCAATTGATCCGGATAATTGGAGTTCTACTGTATTAACTTGCAAAATGCAAAATACAATTTATCAACGCTATATTGGGAATTACTGAATATACCTACCTATACCTATTACATAGGGAATTCAATGTAATTTTTTTATTTGTAGATATTACCTTCCCCATCCTATTCATATCTAGAGCAAATGTTTTAATACAAATATTCTGCAGCATTAAAAACAGCATAGAGGAAGCACAGGTTTATCGCTTAAACGTTAATCAGGACAAAGTGTATAATAAACTTTGACATTTTCATGATATATTAGATAGCTGTTGAACATTAATGCTTGTATGTATGAAGAGCCGTATATAACTACGTTTTTGACACAGGGGCCGCAAAAGAAACCATGAACTTTAATCATTGATACAAAATATATTTTTTTTTAAATATGGAGGAATTAATATTCAAATAAAAAACTGACTATTACAAAACATAAATTACGTTAAGTACATGTCATTAAAACACACAGCATCGCAGTTTTCCGCATGGATGAAAAATATTCAAAACCAAACTTTATGTAGCCAAACTATGTTTTAGTGATAAATAAGCTAGATTAACGGTTTGTAGGAAAAACTATTTAAATCACGCGATAAGTGCAATTAAAGCTTGAAATGGTAATGTATCTGCACTTGCGGTTTGTCTAATAAATCAGGTTGTTCCATTATCGCGCTAAGGTTGATATCAATGCGGTAATTCCGTTGAAAATTTCACGTTGATGGTCGATGGTCTAAAATAATTTCGCGCAGGAGAAGAGCGACACTGTGGCCGTATATAAATGCTCTTTGAAGTACATTCTATTTTGTGCCATCAGTGCGGCTCAACTTCATTGGTCACGTACGTCGGTTTTAAATTCATTACTTGGAGTTCATGTGTTCGCGCTTCTGGTGTGAATGGGAAAACGTGAAAGAGCAGACGAGCCTTGGGAGAGACGAGAACTGAGTGGAAAAGGGGCGGCAGGATGTTCGAACTTTTATCATGAATCAGCATCTTTCTACAGCATTTTCTACTGTCTAGCTTTGCAATTCGGGAATAATCAGAAGTTGCAAAACTACAAAATTGGCGGTGCAAATTTGAACCATGTGGTTGACAAATTAGAATTGTGCATGACATTGATTAATAGCTATTTTCAAATGGAGCGATAAATGAAAAATTGAAAAGCAATATAAAATTTATATATTATTTTTATGTCAACCATTAAATGATCTGTCAAAAACATTTCCCTGTAACACCAAATGTAAATTTGTTTTAGTATAAAAACAGGAGGCCGTAGGCATTGAAACACACGGTTGAAAATGGATGCTGTATATTTATAAATAAAAACTACATAGCTCGATTATAAAATGATTTTTATTTTAAATTCCAAACCATTTTTCAAATTGAACTCTAATCTGAAACGTAACAAATATAAGTGAATATTGCAGATTTTAACAGTGAACACTTTTGAAAATTATTTTGATATTCTTCTATATGATAAAGTTCCAAATACCTACCGTATTTCAAAAACACATGTCATATATCTATTGTAATTTTTAATCAACATACAAATGTTAAATAGCTCTAATACATTTGGGCAGTGTATTATTCGAAATTCTCCTCATTTAAAATAGCGATTCCTGATATCAAAAACATTTACAGCCACAAATGACAATATGACTATGTCCCCGGAGACCGATACCGCACTGGAATAAATACGGCATTTTTGGCTTCCGCAGTCAATGTGTTAAGAACAGAAAATAAATTACATACATACATACATACATAACATCACGCCTTTCCCATAACTGGGGTAGCAGGCCCTTTATTCCCTACAATTGACTAAAAAAAAAAATTTAAATATATAAAAAAAATATATATATATGTATATATAGAAAACTGCCTTTCATTCCTTATTTTCTAACAATAGCTCGCCAAATACTCCTATCCATACATAACTGTCTCGCCTCGTTAATATCCATACACCTTGTCATACATGCTCTCCTATTATTTCTACTTATAATTTTACGTTCACTCAAAACATTTTCTATCATATTCATCCATTTACTCCTCGGTCTTCCTCGCATTCGTGTTCCTTCAATTTCACCCAAATAAATCTTCTTAGTCAATCTATCATTTGACATTCTTTCCACATGTCCAAACCAACGCAGCTGACTTGAAGCCACTCTTTTCACAACATTTTTACTAATTTCACATTCATCATACACTACTTTATTCCTAATACGGTCTCTTCTAGTCACTCCGCACACTCCTCTCAAAAATCTCATTTCAACCGCAGTTACCTTTTTTTTATTCCGGTTATCCCATACCCAACATTCACATCCATACATCAACGATGGCACAAGTACACCATTATACACACATAACCTAGCTTCTCTTGATACATTCACATTTCTAGCAAACATTCCCAAAGCGCCCAAAACTTTTCTACCTGCAACCACTCTTCTTTCAATTTCAGCATTCATCCGTCCATCTTTCGAAAACATGCATCCCAGATACATAAATTCATTAACTTGTTCCATTTGCTCATCATCTATGCTAATCTTGCATTCCGTAACTTCATCCTTCTCAAAAACTAAAATCTTACATTTTGAAGCATTCATGATCAAATTCAAACATTTTCCCTGATTTCTGACCCTCTCAATCATTCTCCTCAATTGTTCCTCAGATTCACCCATAATAACCACATCATCAGCATATGCTAATGCAGGCACAACGAAATCACTTATTTTCACACCATCATTTGTACACTCTAACGCTCGTCGCAATAACACATCCATATACAAATTAAAAAGCCAAGGAGACATCACACAACCCTGTTTCACACCCACGTCAATATTGAACCATCTACTCAAACTACCATCCACACGAACTGCTGCTTGATTATTTACATATAAAGCCATTAGTGCTCTCAATAACGTACCACTAACGCCATACTCCTTCAAAATGGGCCATAATTTTTCACGCACAACACTGTCATATGCCTTCTTTAAATCAATGAAAGCACAAAACAATTTCTTGTTTCGGTCCAAACTCTTTTCCACAATCATTCGAAGCGAAAACAATTGATCCACACATCCTCTTTCAGGCAAAAACCCACCTTGCATACCATTCAGTTTACTACATGTAATCTCCCTTACTTTTTTAGAAAATAAATTTAAAAAAAAAAACTGTACTTGTATGACTGCACGTGTGTTTTCTCGATCAGCACTTTAAATCAAATTCAATTCAATACTATTTTATAAATACAGCAGAATCCACTAATAGTGAATCCGCATATAGTGGAAATTCGCATATAATGAACGTCCTACCTAAATACATAACCTATTAAATATTTTCGTATTAGTGTACTTTCACTTATAGTGAACTAAATTCCAGGTCCCTTCAACTACACTATAAGCAGATTACACTGTATATACAGTGCTCGCCGCTTAATGTGATGACATCGGGACTCGAGGTTTTTTATAACAATAACCAATTGATATTCATATATGACAAAACATGAACACAAAATTTTATTAATTAATTTAAAATACATGGGTAACAACGAATAAAGTATGAAATTAACTAAAAAATTAAAAATAAAAGTAACATTTTTGCATTTAAATTTGAAAATATGTAGATATGTATGTAGATCATACATATATGAAATTATTGTACACATAGATGGTCTGTCATAATAAAAGTATGGGTGCTGATTTTTTTTTTAATTTTCTGTGAGAGTTAAGTAATATTACTAATTAATCCCTTCAAAGTATGACTCTTGGGAAGTGTAACCAACGCGTAGGTCCTAAACATCCTTACGAAAAATGACTTCCAGTACTGTTACGATCAATTGAAAAAACCTTGAAGGGGATAACTTGTAAATTTAGGTCACAGAAAATTTTAAAATAAACCAGCACACTTTTAGGACTACATATATAATATGTATATGCGTTTATTAGCAAAGAGAAATTCGAATTAAAAAAAACACATCCTGCGTTCTCTGTCTCTGATGTTAGCAGAGCAACTTATTAATACAAATTTCATACGCGTAATTTGTCTGAAAATCAAATGAGCTCTGCTGCACACCTTGCCGTAAAACTTAGTTGAGTTAAGTCTATACAGACGCATTGTCCGAGTTTATTTGTGTTTACTGCCAACTAGCCCGGCATAATACATTAAACTGAACAATACAATTTCTATAAGGTTCTTTGTAAAAACTACTTTATTGTACTGCTGTTTTTAAAAATGCTTGGGACGAAAACAATCCTAAGAAAAAATTGATGACATAAACCGATATCATGATTACTATAACGACATTTTTTAATGTAGTTGTATACGTCCGGCCCGTTCTTCGCCAAAGTGATAGCAATATCCGATTGATAACATCATTCGTGATTCAAATCAGCGGTGTGCACTGTAGTTCTAAATACTTAAAGCAATATTGGCTTCGTAAAACAGTGAAAATTTCAAATGCCGATTTACATAATTCGGTAATTTTGACGCTGAGAAAAAAATGAATAATAAGAGAAAATGTATTTAATGTATTCTAGAAGTAAGACTGATTATTCCGGTTTGCATTAGAAGTTTTAACTTATTCATCACTTTTTGGTGATTTGCTGAATATCGTAGCCGGTGAACAAACAGACAGGAAATACAGAACTCAGAATACAGACAGCGCTGCTTAATGTCAGCTTTTATAATTAATACAAGAACATTCGTCACGTTATTATGCACTGAATTCAATCTACACAGTAGGGGTTTCAAATCTAGATTCTAAATTAATAACAATGTATCATGGGAAAAATAATAGTACTTATGTCATTTTATTAAATTTTATGTTCACTATTAAATCATTTTTGGCTTAAAAACGGCGGTACAAAGATCCACAACAATTTTTTCATTAAATTTGACAAAAAATTGTGTATATTTACAGCATTACAATAGCAACAATTGGAATTTTTGTAAAAAAAATTTAATAGTTCTTTGTAGCGCCATTGATATCGAGTTGTAGAAAAATATTATTTTCACAATACGACAGGATATTTTAAAGCAATAACATGATTAACAACAAACCTATTATGAGACATATATTGTTAATGCAGTATCCAAACTGCTAATACATACATAAATACAGATTATGTGTTTGATATATTTAACGTGAATTTGTAGTAACAGTCATTATGGAATACAGAGTTTAGTGTTCACAGTATTGTTACTGCTCGCTTAATATTAAACTTTGTTTCAGATTGCATTGGCAATTATTCCACCAGTGCATTCGGTAACATTTTAATGATGAATTGACAGTCATAATAGGCACATTGTCCAGTTGAATTTAGGCTAACTGTTTATTTGTATAATAAATGAGTTATTGCAAGCTGAACAATAATGTATCATAGTTTACAATAATAACGCATGGGTCTTTATGATAACTTAAATCCGTGATACAAAAAGAACAATATTGAATCTCACTACTCACTAGTAGCTTAACGCTGTATTATAAAGGAGAACCACGGTTTTTATTTTTTCTTATGTAAGTCACAATATCTCAAGAAATTTATTAAACTTTCCAGAATAGTGGAAGGTGCTGGCAGATACCACCTACTTAAAAAATTAGCTCCATATCCTCTTACCTGGAGAAATAATACTTTAAAAAACTAAACGTATTGAGAGTTAGCAGCACTTGAAAATTACTGGCAAACATCATTTCAATTGTAAACAAAAGCAGCGACAATGTAGACAACGAAAAATTTTGTACTTGGTTATACTAATCAATATATTGATTGATAATAACTAGCGATTTAGACCGACGTAGGTTTAAATAATTGCTACTTTATGGAGGTAACTGAGCAAGAGACGAATATTTTAAGAAACTTTTAGAAAAGAAATAGTACATTATACACCAAGGGAGAGAAACCACTTATTTTTCCTGAGGTGTAGTTTGAAGCCCGAGGGCGAAGCCAGAGGGCTACAAATACATCGAGGGAAAATGGTGGTCTCTCCCGAGGTGTATATACTATTTTTTCCACGTTCGGGAGTAGAAACACTTAATTTCATAAATAATGAATTATAATAAATCGGAACGAAATTGCAATATTTAGAAGCCTTTGGAAATGTTTCCATGCAACGCGTACCATGACAAAACACATTTATTTACAATTTATTTAATAAAAACTCCCTTATGAAAAGTGTTTTCGTCCCTAGGGAGTAAATGCTTCATTTCTGTCCCACGTTTGACGCCATAGAAACCGACTTCTACTCCCGAACGTGTAAAAACATATTATTTTATATTCCAATATTCAGCAGATATAATATATATTAAGTGTACCATTTTTGTTATAATAAAAACTCCCTTATGAAAAGTGTTTTCGTCCCTAGGGAGTAAATGCTTCATTTCTGTCCCGCGTTTGACGCCATAGAAACCGACTTCTACTCCCGAACGTGTAAAAACTTATTATTTTATATTCCAATATTCAGCAGATATAATATATATTAAGTGTACCATTTTTTTAAAATAATGATAAATAACAGATCACGATGGAATGATGAAATGTATGATAATATTTGAATGTATGTATTTACAATGAAGAATATTGTATGATGATAGAAATAAAAGTAGATAAAGGATATTCTGTCTGGAACAATTTGTGAGCCTGCATAAGGTATCCCCGTGAGAAATAAGTATTATCAGTTGAAAACGAAATATGGTGGGCTATTTTTTGTTGTAAGTGTTTACAAAAACAATTATTTTTATCTCCATACTATATGTATATGTATGTTGTGTTTTATGTCATATGGAATATAAATTCAACATATTCATGATTCTTATGGATTAAAACACTTTAAATAAAGTACCGACTACGGAGACTTTCACATGCATTCCAACTAGTTGATATTGTTAACAGAATATGTTCAATTTACCACCTTGCCAACTAGAGCCGATGTTAGTAAGACCTATGTTGGTCAGCTTGCCACAGTCAGTGGTTGGGGTATCTACTCTGATGGTAAATGGTCACAGCATCAAAAATATAATGTTGTAGATGACTAAATGAATCTGTAACGAGATTTTCAGCTATTGGCCGTCCCAGTAACATCCTCAGATTCGTCTCCAGTCCCGTGATAACAAACGCAGAATGCAGCAAAGACTACGGTTACATTATTGCATCACAAATCTGTATTAACGGAAAGTTTTTGAAATTATTTAATTAGTATTTAACTGCATCTACACGTCAGATATTTGTGACAATTTTCTCAATGGCACTCTGTTATTGAATATTTGTTAATATTTTTATTAATATTTTATTTTACACATTTCACATCCACCATATTCTCTTACATATATAGCATGGTTCTTTATACCAACTCTAACATTCATTCATTCCCTAGAGCCAACCGTTACATATTAATTAACTAACAGTGAAACCATACAATTCTAGAACTAGTGAATAAATCTACAGTTTCTCTATTCAGGGTGACAACGGTGGCCCACTCGTTACTGGAACAACAGAGTATAGATTGGTATCGTGTCTTTCGGCAGAAAGGATGGATGCGAAAAGGGATTCGATCCCGTGTTCACAAGGATTACAGAATATCTGGTCTGGATCGCAGACAATGTCGATTTACAAATACACTAAATGAACTGAATAATTGACATTATTATTAATTTGAATTATTAATACTGTTGCTGGTCATTCAATGTAGTTTGAACGAATTTTTTGAGTCGCAACTCCCCCCAATTTGGCTCCAAATAAATAAAAAAAATCCGAGAATTATTTTAGTTGTCGACCATAACATTATTTGAAATACTTGGGGTTTTGCAATTATAATTTTATTGCAATATTATTTAAAATTCAACATCATGGAGAAATACTCCTGGCTTAAAGTTGCCAACATACATAATATTCATTCATTGATAACCTTCTCGAGATCGCAAGAGAGAACTTAAAGAGTAAATGTAGTCCAATATGAAATTTCCAACATGCAAAGCAATTTTCTCAAGGATTTTGCTATGTACATATGAAATAAAAATAAAAAATAATGTATGCATTTAAATACGAAGCAAAATCGTGATATTTGCTGGCGATCAATACAAATATTTGACAAAAACAATTTAAATAGTCAATTTCTTATATATCATCTTCCAGCGAGGGGCAAATGCACCCCTTGACCCCTCAGTCCGAACGCCCTTGTACTAAGACGAAACTATGTTGCTCACTTCTCCTCCTGACATTAATGCTATTTGACAGACATTATTCGTTTTTTATTCGAGGTTTTAAATTGAACACATCCTCATTTTAAAGAGACATTTCACTGTTAAAAGCATTTCAAGTCTACTAAGCTTTATATCATTGTTCAATACATTTGATTGACCATGCTGACCTTGAAAAGACGGTCAATATTTCAAACGTTTCATCAGATGCCATTCATGAATCAAAACACATAGACAAAGAAATTTGAAGGAATTCACATTAGTCCATGGTCACTTATGAAATCATGAATTTGGCGTTTGTTTCAAATGAAAATTTTATACATGTAAAACACACTTCCACATCCATGGAAACATATTCAGCTGAAAATGTATGTAGTTAAATTGGCATAAAGTTAAAAGTATATATCTGTTTCTTTCAATGCCTCGTCTATCCAAGATATTACATAAAGATACTCGTCAACCTTTCAAAAAAAACGTAATTTCATTACAAATAAATATTTTATTTAATCGGTACATGAAAATATTTACAATAATGACCCAATGGAACAATTTGGATTTGGAACATTTGTGCACAGAAACCTATTTGCAGTCACTGGTCGTAGTATGGCAGAAAGTTATTTGAAATTAATAACATTATCGGATAGAGCATTAAAATTCCAGAGATATGATTACGTGTTATAAATAAAAAATTAGCAGTTTATTATAACTTGTACTACCTGCCCCGAGTAAAATCCCCACGGTGGAATATGAATCAGTCACACGACAATACACTTATTCCTTTCCATACAGATTGGTATGTACACGAACACACACGTCCAAATATATGCGCTAAATGCAATTTAATTTTTTACCCGCAAAACCATAAACACGGTTTCAGGATTTTTCACACAGAGATGTCCACACATGTTTGCGTAGAAATTATGAGATTATGTAGAGCGTAGTGTTATTGCCAACACTGTGACAGTCACGAGGGTCTGGAATAGGGGGGCAGGGTAGGGTAGGGTTGGGTAGGGGTTGCACGTACCCCTCTGGAAGATGATATATAAGAAATTTTGTATTTAAATTGTTTATTTTTAATATTTGTATAGATCGTCGAGCAAATATTACGATTTTACTATTATTAACTTCGTCTTTATATGCATACATTAATTTTTGGATTGTTTAACATATGTAGATTTCAAAATCCCTGGAAAAGTTTATTTGCCACCTCTGGAAAAATTTTTACTCTATCCTGGACAAATTTCTGCGGTCGCCCATGGTGACAGTGATTGTCATTGTTGTTGCTTTGTTATTCCTGCTGCTGTAGGCATGTTGTGTCACGAACTAAAGCTTCAGGTAAAGATATATGAGGTTCAGAATGCTCGTGCAATACAACCAACAGAAACCTAGTGACTTTTAGAAAACGTTCTGAATAGGTAAACAGAAGATGTATACTGCTTGCTTACTAGTTCAAGAATATAAAACAAGTTGTGACAGGAAAACGGGCGATTTTTAAATTCAGTGCAAGGAGGAACATTGTGACTAATGCTATCTATACCTTTCTTTACAATAGAACCAGTACAGTAAAACAGATATAAAGGATTAATTCAAACAAAGAGATTTCCTTTTATCCGCTACATAATAAAGTAAGATTTCCGAATGCGTATGCTAAAAATTGACTAATTGTTTAGTCTACATGTTTTTACTTAAGTAAATACGTTTGTGTAATTAAAATTAAGTATGCATGCACAGTTTAACTTCACAGAAGAGTTTCTGATGTGGGATCATGTGCTAATCTTGCGCTGTATTTTGTTTAAGAGAACTTAAATTAACGGGGAATTTTGTCCGTTATATCCAAAGTCTACAAAATCAAGAATTTTACTGTAGTAATAAGTTTTACTTGTGTAATAATCTTTATTTTAAACCTTAACGATATACCCTATGTAACATGATTTGTCTTTCAACTGTTACTGGCTGTTACAAACTCTACCTCTTTTAATGTATGACTATAGAACCGAATTAATGTAAACGCATAGCTTCGGAATAAAGAGAATCGCAGCATTTGGCAATGGCTTTATATTGAGATATAATGTACATACCATGCTACAAGCGTTCAATGTTTCGGTAGCCGTAAATCAAAAGTGATACTGTTTGTGTATGTGCCAGTGATATTTATGTGGAAGACTGTACGAACTAGTGCGAACACAGCGGAGCGACATGAATCAATGTGACATTAGATCTGGTTTGCATGTCCTATGGGACGTAAAGGTGTCACTGAATTTTTCGTGAGTTTCAATTCAAAATACAAACATTCGCCATTGCGATCCGGGATTATTTCAATAGAATGTCCTGTTTGGCTGATCGATTCTGAATATTGGTTTAATGATATAGTTTTAATATATAGTTTCTATGATAAATGCTTGTGGAGATCAAGTTAGTGTTAATTAAGCACGTAATGTTCACGTTAATTTTGAAAAATAATCAGGGTATTTATTAAGTAAATTTATTACTGATCCAAATAAATCTACTATGAATTACTGATCCATTCAAATAAATTCATTTTAATATTGCGATACGCTTAGCGGAATCTTTTATTAAATAGGAAATATCTAAATAGAAATATTTATATGAATAATATAACGTTCCCATTAGGAACGAACAGATAAAGCGTTATAAGTAAATGTAAGGCCACCCGTGTTGCACTCGAGCGCGTGTAAAATTGCCATTGAGGAGAGCATGCTTGCCAGACATCGGCATGAACATTGTAGTTCAGTTTGGTAATTACTTTCTCTAAATTAAACTTATTGATAAATTCCTTAGAGTATACTATTCAGTATTACAAGTGACACTATTCGAATTGTTCGTGGTTACAGTATTTAGTTTGAAATAGTCGCATAACTCTAACTGTCAGACATGAATTCAACAGTCAGTGAATTCATTCTCAACAGGCCAAAGTTTCGAGTGTACTCGTATATTCAGTTACTAACCTGACCCATTGAACCTTTCTATTGTTAAATACAACATTTTCTGATATTCCATTAACGCTCACTAACATTTTCGCAAAAATCTATGAACACCTAATTGCGTTAACTGATCCTGGAGTGTTGAAACATGATCCAGTCATGGATCCCTTTCAAAGCAAGTGCTACTTTTAAACTTTAAAAGAACAAAAACCGAATGAAATGTCTCAACGTTGTATTCTTGCTTTTGATGTGTTTTGGGGCAGAAGAAATGTGTGGAAGCACTTATTAGCTACAAACAAACACAAACGCACACAAAGTGGATGTAACAGAATATTGTGTTATGTTTTAACAAAAGTTGATGATTCTATAGTAACAGACCAACTGGACATGAGATAATTGAATTGTATTGTTGTAAAACTCATATAAAAGAAACGTTTTGGTAGATATGCGATTTATAAGAGGTTAGAATTATTGTAAGGCACATCATAAATTTGTATCATGATTTCTATAATTTCTTTATAGTGTGTATAAGAAAGTTATAATTTGGTTGGAATTCTTTTGAAATTCAAGTTTGTATGTTCCCCTTAATTTTTACTGTTTAAACCTCTCGATGAACCCTATATTTCTATTAACAAATTAATTTACTCCGTTTTTGTTAAAATCTACTGAATCATCAAATGTTGCAAGCCCTCCCTACAATAAAACATGTGTGCGTGATTTAATATTCAAAGTAAAAAATTATATTACAAACTATGCATAACGTATGCTTGATGTATGCCATTTCTGACATATGTTTACCTGTTTCAGAAGCAATAGTAACACTAACACAAAACAAAACACAATCTATTCATCACATGTAAAAGCAAGCGTAAAGAGAACAAAAGTAAGAGAATGATATAAATCAAGAGGCATCTTTTACTTGTTATTTTGCTAACGCTAACTAAATAATTAAAATCCTCCCGCCACTCTTCCAAGACGACAAGTTTTGCTCAACTTTGCGGAGGCTACGATCAATTTAAACTTAATAAGCCGTGAAAGTTTACGCTATTATCTCATTATTGATGTGATATGATGCTGCTTTCTGAAAGATTAATTTTCAATTGTTGACCTGTAAAACTTCCGAATGGAATTCGGTAGATATTTAAACACCCCTCACCTGTACCAATGTTGTGTTTAATAAACAGTAATTTTATAAAACTATAATGCCAAACAATGCCTGGACGAAGTTTCGCTTGTTAAATTGGCATTAAAATTAAAGTGTACTAAATCTTACGGAACTCCAGAATCGTTTAAGCTTATTTACATTGTGAAATGAGCGCAGATTCTGTCCAAGTTTACTTGTATTTTCATATTAGAAACATGCGTAGTATGCGCTTTAGCAGTGCTACCAACATGTTTCTACTGACAGCTGAAATATTGTACACTTAACTTTTGCAGTCAAAATGTAAATTGACGTTTAAAAGCTGAATTAAGTTAGTACTGACGAAGAAGTTGTGTGCTGAAACTTTGCTCGTAAAAATAATATTATCTTCATCTTTATTTTCTCTCTCTTCACAAACCAACATTATTCACTATTATTAATACATTTCATTTTTATTACTGATTTGTCTTGTATTCATTTCCTATTATTGTTTTTTTTTCAAATTGTGTATCTGATATTCTTTATAAGTTCTATTTTTTTTGTAATCAGGATTGACGAGGTTTAATTCGAATATCAAACTATTTTAGATTTGTTATTTAAATTGTTTATTCGGCCTAGTAATGATTTGATTCTAGAATCATTGATTCACGAAATAAACGTCGTCTAAACAATCAGGCATTTGTTAAGAGTTATTTTACCTAGTAAAAACATAAAGCTATTAAACCATTTCAAACTAATAAAGTAACACGGAGAGAGTCGATGAAAACAACACTTTCCTGAGCGTGGATTCGAACCGATAACCTCTGAACGACAATGTTAACTTGGAGCTAAAACACTGAATAAATTTTATAACAATAATAAAATTTACTGCACACATCTCTAGAAGTGTAAATGCTCTACGCCACATAAAAATAAAGACATCTTCCAAAAAAGCTATGCTGTCACAGTCATATAAAGAAGCTTACGAATAGCTCCAGAGTTTTAAGGCTGTCATTTACCGAAATGCGAATGCATTAAATGTTAAGAAATCGGCTGAAAATTATTTATCCCGTTTGACCTGAATAATAGAACGTTAATAAATTGGTATTTATTTTTATATATTATTTATAATTTCCAGACAATTTTAGATTTTCACCAGTTGGTCTGTTAATCAGCAACTTTTGTTATAAACATAAAAGTGTGTGTGTGGGGGGGGGGGGACTAATAAGTGCTTCCATGCATTTCTTCACCCCAAATACATCAAAAGCGAGAATACAACAACGTTGAGAAATTTCGTTAGGTTTTTGTTCTTCTTTAAGAGACAAGCAAAAGTAACACTTGCTAGAATGGGATCCGTGGCTGGATTATGTTTCAACACTCCAGGATCAATTAACACAATTAGGTGTTAAGAGATTTTTGCGAAGATGTTAGTGAGCGTCAATGGAATATCAGAAAATGTCGCATTTCAAAATAGAAATGTTCAATGCGTCAGGTTAGTAACTATTGCCTATTGAGAATGAATTCACTGACTGTTGAATTCATGTCTGACAGTTCGAATTATGCGACTATTTCAAACTAAATACTGTAACAACGAACAATTCGAATAGGTTCACTTGTAATACTGATTATAATACTCCAGGAATTAATCAATAAGTTATATTTCCCGAAAGTGATTACCAAACTGAACTACAATGTCCCTGACCGTGTCTGACAAGCATGCTCTCTAATGGCAATTTTACACGCGCTCCAGTTTAACACGGGTGACCGCTTACATTTACTTATACCGCTTTATCTGTTCGTTCCCAATGCGAACGTTATATTATTCATATAAATATTTTTACATAGTTATTTTCCTATTTAATAAAAGATTTCGTAAAGCGTATCGCAATACTACAATGAACTTATTTGAATGGACCAGTAATAAATTTATTTAATAAATACCTTGATTATTTTCAAAATTAACGTGCACATTAAGTGCTTAATTAACAGTAACTTGATCTCCACAAGCATCTATCACAGAAACTATATTTTAAAACTATATCATTAAACCAATATTCGATCAGCCAAACAGGACATTCTATTTAACCTTTGTCCGGCGGCATAGGTACAATTGTACCTTTTTCCTTTTCATATTGCGATAACTTTTTTTATAGAAATCGTAAAGACCAGAAATCTCATAACTTCTCTACATTTTTAGTTTAGATTATGTATGTCAAAATTCAAAAGAAAATCTTTACCCATTTCCGAGATAGAGGGCAAAGTTTTTCTTACAGCTGTGGAGGCGGCATAGGTACAATTGTACCTGTTCATATTTTTGCATGAAAATGATGCAAAAAAATACATAATTGGGTTTTTTTAAGTGACAATATTGTTGTATTACGAAAAAAAGAGTACCAAAAAAATGTTTAGAACATAAAAATATATAAAAGAAAATGTTTGTAATTCATTTTTACAATGAGTGCACGTTGTCTTTGCTATTGAATGTTCATCACAAACAGGTTGCACTCAAACCAAACAGCATTTTCTAGTTTTACGTTGTTTCTGTTTCTGGTCTAAACATAAATATAATATAACAAACTTTATTTAAATACATTAAAATATGTAGATACTAACAACCATACAGAAATTATACGAAAATTGAGAGTTTTAAAGCCAAAATATGCAAAAGGTACAATTGTACCTATGCCGCCTGTTAACGTTGTAAAATTATGCCGCACGACGAAGGTTAAATAATCCCGAATCGCAATGGCGAATGTTTGTATGTTAAACTGAAACTCACGAAAAATGAAGTGACACCTATTCGTCCCATAGGATATGCACACCGGATCTAATGTCACATTGATTCATTTCGCTCCGCTGCGTTCGTGCTAGTTCGTACAGTCTTCCACACAAATACCACAGGCACATACGCAAACAGTACCTATCACTTTTGATTTACGGTTACCGAAACATTGAAAGCTTGTAGCATGGTATGTACACTATACCTACGGTGACCATTCGTACTGTTTTTGGCAGTACAGTACTTTTTTAGTCGCTGTACTGTTGTTTTTTTTTTAAGAATAAAAGTACTGGTTTTTATTTTGTTGTACTGTTTTTTAATGAAATTTAAATTATGCTTAACATAAATTTTAGAATTTGACAATATAAGGAACCTTTCACCGCAAATATGCGCTTTTGCGCCTGAAAAAAATCGTTGTGTACATTAAGTTTGAACGAACCTTTAGTGTGCCTTTAGAATAAAATACAACCTGTTTTAACGGTAGCGTAGAACTCGCTAAACGTCAAATTAAAATTTGAAAACACGAAACTGCTTCAAACGAGGTAGGAAGCTATTTTAATCTTCGAAATATTTTTTCGTTTGTGAAATTGACTGAATATTTTTGTTTATATTATATTTATTTTTAGTCATGGCAAAAAAGAATTTACTTTTATAAAAGAAACCAAAAACGATAGTGAAGTTCAATGCAATAAATGTATGGCAATATTTTCAATTGCGAACGGTGGAAGAAGTGACATTCAACGACACGTGAACACAGGAAAACACAAAAAGTCGGATTTTGCTGCTTCTTCTTGCAAACTTTTGACAGATTTTTGCAGAAGTACAGTTTTTAATGAAAAAACACGTAAAAATGCTTTGATAGAATGCACATGGGTTTACCATACAGTAGCGCATAATCATTCATTTCGATCTAATGATTGTACTTCCAAATTAATAAAAAGATGTTTCAATGAAAAATATTCTTGTGCACATACAAAATGTGAGTCTGTGTGATAAGTCTGATTTTTTATTATAAAACAGCTTAATAAGCGTTTGCAAATTGTGAAACGCGTGTTTTTTTTTGTCCTGTTTTTTTGTCAAAAAATAATGGTCACCGTAACTATACCTCAATAGAAACCCATTGCCAAATGCGATTCTCTTTATTCTGAAGCCATGCGTATACATTCATTCGGTTCTATAGTCATACATTAAAAGTGTTAGAGTTAGTAACAGCCAGTGACATTTGGAAGACATAACCTCAAATCGTGTAACATAGGGTACATCGTTAAGGTTTAAAATAAAGATTATTACAGTAAAATTCTTGATTTTGTAGATTTTTAACAGAATTTGGGTTTAACGGACAAAATTCCCCGTTAATTTAACCTCTTTTAAACAATATACAGCGCAAGATTAGCACATGATCACGCATCAGAAACTCTTCTGTGAAATTAAACTTTACATGCATACTTACTTGTTATTATGCAATATAATGTATACAGGTGATATTTTTGTAAAAATTTATTTACTACATTTCGAAACTCACAGCCGTATTCAAAATATATTTAGACTAATTCTAAATCATGTCTAAGTCTAGATAAAGTCCGAATCAATTTTTACCTATTCATATTTATTTTAGACATAGTCTAATTTTGAAACTAGATTTTAAAGTTAGACTATCCTCAGGCCTAGTTTAAAAGTAATTATTACTGTTCGACATCTGACAGCAACAATATTTAACGTGCAAAAGAGGCTAATTTTTTTCATATTATGTATTATTTGAAATATGTAGGTACGTCGAATTAACATAAAATTGAAAAAATTCAAAATCAATGCTACTGCCCTATTGTCGGGTGAACGAGCCTTTTATTGGAAGAATGTTGTAATTCGTAGATAATTCGGAAAACTGATATTTCTGTTTTTTGTTCAATAATCCGAATCAACCAGTGCAATTATTGGTTCGGATCAAACAGGTCATATTGTATTTATCTCCAATAATTCGCAATATTTGGCCAAAATGTAATCTAATATTGCCAAGTATATAATTTTGCGAATATTACGCAGAAAGGTAATTCGTACAAATTCCAATAATTTTGTAAATATTTTGAAAATCGTGTTCATTTGTTAAATATATTATACTAATGTCATTTCTATAAAAACCTTTCCAAAAGTGTGTACCGATTAGTCAGACAACATTGTAGAGAGAATTATTCCTTCCATGTATTGTCAGAATATTTTTATGGACATGTTTTATAAACAGCCATGTTTAAATGATTTATGATGGAGTAAGGGTCTACTCGGAATTGAAAAAAGCATTACTTGGATTGCTTCCATTTGAAATTTAGGCGTTTTAAGATATTTCAGGTAAACGGCAGCCTTAAGAGATTAGATTGTGATAATACAAGTGCTTGAGCAATAATGTAATTATTGAAAGTGGAAGACAATAGAGAGAATCGTTTGTTCCAATGCTCAGCAGTGCTGATAAGGATGAAAATGTTAAATAAAGATTGAACTACTTGTAGTATTTTACTTACAAATAATTATCTAGCATCTGAAATATTAAGTTGGATTATTAACATATAACACATATATATATTATCGCGGAATTTCCAATAGCTGGAGTAGCAGATACCAGTTTTTCCTACTACTTCTACACACACCCATACACACACTGTTACCAAATTATGTACAAATTTTGCCGTCAACGGGAACACACTATTGTCGACTTATATATTTGCCGAGAGCGAGAATACTTGTTTCACAATCATTCCCCACTTACTTTTATCCTTACGAATTGTTTTTATACAATGAACGTCTTCATTTCAAACATGTTCTTCTATTATCCTTAAATTGTTCTTCCAAAATTCAAACATATAAATTCGTTGATATTATAGAAGGGCGAATGTAATAATTATCATGAGCAGAGAAGTTTAACTCCACTGAAATTTGTCACTAGTACATATACAGTAAAACCTCGATTTAATGTACTAATTCGGACGAAGAGGTGTCCGTTAATGCCAGAAGTCTGTTATAGTGTTATATAACAAAGTTTTCCAAGCGCGTCTGTTGAACAACTGACAAATTAATTTACCTGTTTTTACTTATGTAGATACGTTTGCATAACTAAAATTAAATATGTATGTATAAAAAGTTTAATTTCAGAGAAAAATTGTTGATGAACGATGATGTGTGATCACCTGCTAATCATTGTTCACTACCGGTTAAATTAACCGAATTTTATTGTCCGTTAAATGCAAAGTCCGTTAAATCGAAGTGCGTAAAAATCAAGGATTTATTGTAATATACATTTTACAGTACGATAATGACAACAGTTTCGATTTTGGAAATTTCTAGACATGTAGTAATGCATGTTTACACATTCAGTATTGATTTCTTTTTATTATTTATTCACTTTTGTCGCTAGAATTTACTAGATAGAAGCACGAAGGCAATAATTCTTGGAATGTGAATAACAGAAGTAGCGATTTCAATTACCATTTATTCCAAGAGATGCAAATTCCTACCGCTATCTATCTTTTTGTGATTCATTACTAAAGGTTTTCCAGAGCATGTAATTGTAATATTATACAATCCATATTGATAAATGCTAGTACAAATGTCACAGTGTTTACATACACTTTTGTTCACTTGTAATCGCCGTTATTATTAATTAAAAGCAAACAAGAGGCTGAATTTACGGAAAGATGTATTTCATTGGCATAATATTTTTATCTAAATAATTCAATCATGGTATAGTATATTCCAAGCTATATCAATAACTTTTTGCTTCGTAATGATTAGTATATTGGGGCTGTTATTTCCTACACTACAAATATTTCAATAGATAGTAAGATCCAAAACAAAATTATAACTCTGTTCAATGCTTTCTTTAAAAATTGCTCCCGAAACACTTATTGAACGTGCAGTATTTCTCTTGAGATATCATTGCATAACTGACCACTGTACGCACAACTGCGAATAGAATTGGAATAAGTGCATTTTACTAACCGCTAATAAAATCCAACTTACTCAACAAGAGTCTAGTCGTCAGACCAATTTATTTTCGAAGATACACGATGTCTGCATCCGACATAATACGAGCATGCTTGTTCTTAGTTCGTAACGTTGTGCTAAACTTGTGTGCAATATATTTGCTGTTAGTGCAATTTATAGATTTGGCTACTCTACCGTATCCTACCCTAGACTACACTATTCTACTTCCCCTACTACCCTTCCCTAACCTACCTTACCCTATCTGTAATAATAATTAATGCAGTTCCATCCGATTAGTAAAATAAAATTGTTTATTTGATATCTAAATATCCTGCTAATTTAAAATACATTAATAAAATCAGATTTTATATATGCCGAAATGGTTTCACTTTAGAAATACCGGTTACTAAAATTCTCTTATTTTATTACTATTACAACTCTATTACGTTATGCATACAGTGGTCAATTAGGCAGTGCCATATTGCACACTCGATACATTTATTGGGATTCATTCTTGAACTCATTATTAAACAGAGTTGCAATTTTGTGTTTTTCACAGAATTTATATTATTAGGATAGCATAAAGTAATCATTATCAAGCAAAAGTCAGGAATATGACTTTGGAATACATTTTAAGCTGAGATCCAATTAGTATTTTTCTAAAAATGCTGAAACATTTTATATGAGGAAATATATATTTACCTTTAATTTATATGAATGTATGTGCACCAAGACTTTTGAACGTACCACGTTTCGATTTGAAAAGAATTCAACCTAAAAACAATTTTCAAGTGCTACTGCCGCATATCACTACCTCTAGTTGAAGCTTTGCGGCAGAGAAATCCCCAATTCGCATTCTGCACTTCTAATTAAAGTTAAAGTACAATCTACACGCACTAACGCACATAACTGTTATTTCCTAGGAAGATGAGGGGAAGACAACCTCACTCTGCCTATCCAACATACGCCGTTTGAAACTTTTTATTTTTATAAAATTCATGCGCAATATATCATAAACTTTTAACGGCTATATCCAATTCTAAAAGTCGTTGTCTGCCAAGTATACGTATGTTGAACATGTTTTGAAGAAAATTCATAAGTGGTCTGTAAGCTCAAAGAATTATGATCGCTCTGTGGGTTCACGCAGCGGAAAGCTTTACAAAACCGAAATAATCAGTTGTATAAAATGAAACTCACCATTATTTATCACCATAGTAAAACAAATTACAATGAAAGTAAGGGTTTATTTTTTGTACGATAGTGATGTCCATTTTTGTAAAGTTCTCTGTTTTACAAGCTAAAATAAACATTGTGTTCTTTCATTCGATATAAACATTTTCGTACGATGTTTTCTTGTCAGTGCTCGGTGTTCGTCAACCGGTAAAGGTTGTTCTAGATTATACTATTTCCTGTTTTATGCTATTTCGATGCTAGAATTAAAACTATATGTTGTCCAAGTTTACTTGCATTTTCATACTAGAAACATACGGAGTAAGCACTTTTGCAGTCCTACCAATACGTTTGTATTGATTTTATTCGAGCCCGGAAATATGAGGGAATAGTATAATGTAGAGCATACTTAAATAGTTATTTATATACCAAGGATGTTATGACGATGATTTTGTATGGGGGATGATGTCGCCCGAAAGACTTTGATTTTTATTTATAAATCGAAGGCAATTTATGAAAATATGACTGGAAGTTGAAAAACAAAGTTAATGATTAGCGGCCGTAAAAATCATTATGCCGGCTCATTATGCCCTAGTACATAATGAGTTTGTTTATATATTTCGTATCCAAGTTTGAAAAAGCTTACAATAGACAAGTATAACATAACAGTATTTTTATTCGTCAATTTCAATAAAAGTTCTTTTTTATTTGTTAAAATATTTACATTGCAACTTGCTGTCAGCAAGTGCGAAATACAAGTGAAACAAATTATTTCCACTATATTTGTTTGTATTAGAAATTTTACACATTCATCCGAGCTAAGCATGTTTTGCAAATAAAAAGGAACACGCCTAATCCTCAGGATTGATAGTTGTGGTTGAGCTACATAGTTTGGGAAACACTGCTTGGCCGTATAGGAAATTGGAAGGCGAACGAATGAAACCCAAAGAAATAAATGGAATGTAAAATAGCGGAAGTGCTAACCAGAACTGAGAAAAACAAAAGAGAATAGACGAAATATATAGATCGTGGAAGGTGGGTGATATGGATGAGGTGACGAAGAAAGAAATAAATATTTTTTAAAAACAAGCTTCGATTAAATTGCGCCAAAAAAATAAATAAATAAAAGTGTGGAGCGCTAAAAGAACTGAATTGTTAATTCTCAAAGAGTACCCAAATATTAAATAACTTTTTATTAAATATAACACACCACTCACGTCATCAGGCTGCTGAACCCGTAGAAATACTATTTTCTTTTGCGACAATAATTAACTAACCACGACGTCAAGCATTAAACGATAAACATTTTGAACAGATAATACTGCTTAAAGCTAAATCATCTGATGATAATTAATGATTAGCACTAATTTAGTAAATATATGAAAATAGCCTTATTGTGTTTTCCATTATTTATACTATTATTCTAAATTAGTTCAAGTTACTTCGTATATTCAAACTAAAAAATATCTGCATTTAGTTATATATGCATGTTCGTATGAAAAAATAATTAATAAATATCTTTCATAATATTATCATCAATTGTGTTTTTAAATTGAATTCTGTATTAAAATAATCGAGCTATTAATTTTACTTAGCATTTAGTGCTGTAAATACATTTTAATGATAAAAAGTATTTTAAGTAATACTGGTATTTAGTATTTCAAATACTTTCAGTACTGGTCCCAGTTCTGTATCCGGATACGTGAGACGAAGGAATTGATGAATATTTTGTGACTTTTTTGTGTTTTTCTCATTTTGTGGGAAACTGAGACAATGCAGGAAAAAATTACAAGAAGTATTTTCGATTTGTATGATTTTTGTGAATTTTGATCGATCGGGTATGAAGAAGTGGGTTAAAATTAAATTCGAAGATTTCGGACAGACAGACAGCAGACAAACAGACAGCAGACATACTAACAAGCAAAACTAAATAAAAGCTTGTAATAAAAAAAGCAGAATCTAGTGCTATCTAGCTATCCAGTAAATTTAGTTGCAAGGGGAACAACCTAGCACTTTTTTACAAATTGTCAGTTATCGTTATTGTTGTATAATAATAGAAGAAAGTACAAAAAAACTTTATTTAAAAAAACAGAAGGTCACCTTCATTTAAGTTAATTATTTTCTAGTATTATTTACGTAGGGTCTGTACTATAGTTCCTCTATTACCGGAGATTTTCCATTACCGGTAAAACGGTAAATTTGACATTGCGTCACCGGTAATACCGGTAAATTTTCGGTAATAAGGAAATGATAAGTAAAATTTTTTTTCTAATTTCAACATATTTTATTAAAGAAAATAATAAAAATAAACAATATTCAATTTATAAACATTTCAAAATTAAATAAAATTAAACTCTTTGGTCATTGTCAGTTTCCACATTAGTAATATATTTATAATACTTTTATAGTTTTTGTTTTAAAAAGAAGTATTTAAGAAACACGATGATATCCAGGTTTTTATCCGACAGCCTTGATCTGATTTTTGTGTAAACTCGGCCTGCTATAGAAAATGTTCGTTCGTTTTCTGTAGATGTTGGTTTAATAGTTTGTAAAGCTTGGAACAAAAGTGTGAGCATATTACTTTTTCCACAGATACTTCAAAGAATGAAAACCTCTTTTCAAGAGATTGTTCTACTGGCTTACTGGAAGTAGAAATCATAGCTGTTGAAATCGCATTTTCAAACTGAGATTTCAAATCATTACTTATATTTTCCTGTGATATACATTCTTCTACTAGTTCTGATTCTGCTTCTTCATCTAGTTTGAATAACCTTCAAATTAAGCGTATATTTTGCAGGTGATAATAATTGAATATTTCGTCATATTAATTTCTACTTTCAAAATTAATAAGAACCTAGATGAAATCAACGAATCGTTATTTTCCAATGTTGTACATAATAATTGGACAACAATTTCGGCAGAAAATATTGTAGCATCATTTTTCGCTAGGGCTTCTGCAGCAATTCGCACTGGTTCTAATATTATTTAATGTTTCTCAAATACTTCTCGTCGATGAAGGATAATAAATGAACACTATTGAAAGATAATATAGTTTCTTTAATCTTTTCCTTTACTTCTAAATACCTCCCATCATTGGATCAATTGAGTTCCATCTTGTCTTCATCATCAATTTTCAATTCTAGTTCTTTGTCATGTGCAGATTTTATTTTCTCATATAAAAAATAATAAAAATTACCGGTAAATTTCAAACAATTTTACCGGTAAACGGTAACGTCAAAATTTCTGAAAATTACCGGTAAACGGTAACGGTATTTACCGGTAGAGGAACTATAGTCTGTACGATAGTTTACCAATGTATTGCTAAGGCCTGAATACGATATTCAACCTGAATCTCGAATCAAAACGAAAAACGTATAGTATTAAAGTCATTTTGATATTGTTCATTTTGATTCGAAATCAGAATTGAACCAATTTTCTACTTTTATATCAAAACATATTGTATGTTTAGTATCTTGCTGAAGATAGAACAACTAATTTCATATTTCTATTCAGATCATTGTAATTTATTTAGTTGAAGCACATGAGAAGCCAGTCATGTTTTTCTTTTTATTTGAAATCCCTAGTCTATTAGTAAATTTTTGAAGTTGGAATTCGATAAAATTTGTGTTAAACAATTGTTTACTTTAAAAATATAACTAAAGAAATAGAATAATGATTTATTGTAATTAAGCGACCTTTAAAATGAATATGACATTTCATTTGATATTTTTTGCCCAGAACATATGCGCAAAAATAATTTAATATTTGAATAAAAGATGTTTTATTTTAATAGGAAAAAAAAACAATTCTTTGTTTTCCCCAATGGTCTTTGGCATGAAACAATTCTTTCCATTGTCAGTATTTAGAGAAATATATACATATATTATTCTTTGTGATCTAGGTATTCAGTAAAAAAAGCCCGACCATCTTTTGTTTTCATCAAAAAGCGACAAATTGTTTCGATACTGGAGATTAATGGCGTTCAGTTCTTCTTTTTGCGTATAAGATCTTTGGGGTAGCCGTCACAAATTCTTTGCATTAACCCTTACAAAGGACTGTCGCAACGAAGACTGATGGCATCGGTTCATTCATGGCACTGTATTTTAAACGAACGTTTTTCGTACTGAATATACCTTAATTTAAACATTGAAAATTTCTGAAATTGACCAAACCGCCCGCTGTTCTCCAGCCTTTATAAAAGGAGATATCAATGGAATTATTTTTACATATTGTTCTTGAAGGATAAAACTAAAAAATGGTAGAAACCGATTTGTTTTGATTACATAAAAAATTACATTTGAAAATAGGCTATATTCAACTTCAAATTGCTAGCGAACTACGCCTTAATTCACAAAACGGTTACCACCATTTTGTAATTTTATCGTTCAAGAACAACATGCAGAAATAATTACATTAATATGTCCTTTTGTAAAGGCCGGAGAACGCGGGCGATTCGCTCGTTTTAGGCTAAAAATCGCCTGGGGATGACGGCGCAACTATTTCCACTCGCCCGCGCGATTCATTTATGATTGTTTTGTGTGGTTAATTTAATTGTTTTTATAAATCCATTTTAGTTTCACGTAGAATTTTGTCATTGATTTAAATAGCGTGTTGTCCTTAGGGCTTAAAGTCTGACCACCCCTGCAATATAATATAGAATTAGTAATTTATAGTACAACTTCCTTTCCACCCCTCAGAATTCATTCTATTAATTGTATTACTTGTATGAGTTCCCAAAATGTGTCCACGTTTTGGACAATAAAATATTTTGTATACTCTAATAAGTATATATTTTCAGTTTTAAATAAAGACGAGAATGGAAACGTTTTGGAATCGGGAATCGCATCGATTTCCACCACAATTTACTTACTGGCAACAAATAGGAAAATTCAGCAATTGATGGATGACAGAGATCGTAACCGGGTAGTTCGTACAAATGATCCTCCTGGTTTATTTTACAAGATATGTTACATTCCATGTGAATAGGATCGATGTGATCAGAAGTGAAAAGTACTATTCTGCAAGTGAAACCAATATTTATAACGCCAACGAAATTGCACTGTGTACAATTCAGGTGCTGAGTAATGATTTAAAGTCAATTCCGCTTATTCAATAAATGAAGACATTTCATTTCGTTCTATGGCACCGAAGCGTGTAAAGTGTTCTGAATTATATTATATATGGATCACGAGTAGAGATCTTTAGACTGGCTGTCAATTAATTGTTTTGCATTTTTACTGAGAACAAGTACTTTTTATTTAAAAATTTGTAATGTTTGATTACTTGTGTTTTTATTTTTTTGTACTAAATATGAAAAAATAAATTATTATTGAAATAAACGCATTGCACTTATATTGTATTTATTATCTTTTAGAAATTTGTAATATAATCTGATTATATGTTTTTATTCTCTGAAATTTAAATTCAGTATATAAGGTGCCAGAGACCGAAACGTGTACCGGTGTCTGAAAATATCAGGCGTGTACTTAAGGGTTAAGTGGCCCATTTAAAACAGACACTCTTTATATCTGACTTACTGGACGAAAATACGTTACTTTGTAAAGGATACAGGACAAAGTGTACCACAAAACCGCCGAGATCCTGAGTGAAACATTACACACTCTTCATCGGTCGCAGAGAGGCCATAGGAAACGAAAATACTTCAATCACTTAACTGATATCTTTTTAATTTAATTTCAGACCAGACGTTATAATTTTTTGGTGCACTTTCAATTATCCTCACTTAATTACGCTCTGATCGACATTTCCTCCTGTCTTTCTCTAACACTGACTTCGAACTGGACAAAAATGTTCTATTTTCTTTTACATACCACAAATTATATCAAGCTGTGTGAGTCTTTAAACACAAACTATATCTATATGCATCTTCGGTTATAGATGTCAAGTATGTATGATATATTTCCAGCTAGTTCTACAAGAAAAAATCAATTCACTCCCCTCGACTTTTGCCAAAGTGTTCTTTGATATTGGAGAACTTCTATTCCATGGCTATTTCTTTTCGCAGTGATATTTTATTAACATGGCGATTTTATATCGTAAACATGTGAAACACTTGATGGCCTGTTTATGGTATTAGAATTTATTAAGTATGCACTGGATATAATAATAATATACAGATAGTGTTTATATATGCATATGCGAAAATTATACTGACATTTGGCATTATGATGCATCAATACCGATATGAAAGTTCTGCCTCAAAGACGATGCATTTTAAGTTGATCATAGAAAAATTCATTTCAGTCCAACCCAAGCGAAATCTTTCAGAAGAATCAATTATAAAATTTTTGTTATTCACGTAACTGTAAAGGTAAAAAAGCTTTATAGAATAATCATAACATTACCAATGAAATTACATACTTGGTATTTATATCTGAATGATATCAAATTCAAAAGAATAATTATTTCACTAGATATTAAAAGCATACCTATATATTTTTTAATAAAATTCAAGGATAATAAATATTTGGAAAAAACTAGTTAAAAATGTAAAAGGACAATTTTAGATATAATACAAATCATATTGAAAATAACACTAAATAAATATGAAAACCAATAAATTTTGTCAGAAACTAGGGAAGTACCTACTGTAAAAATCCGTTTATCGCTAGCATGGTTAACATTGATTCGCTCTAATGTAGTTTTTCTTGAACCCCCTCAAAAAAGCGCTAAATTTAAATATAATTCGTTATAACGGGGTTCGAAAATACACAATTACGGAAACTATAAATAAATATCTCGTTTTACTTGTTTCACTTAATGATGGTTTTGTAGAAGCCATTTCCTTTACACTAACCGGAACATTAATCTTTAGCGAAAAATATATAGAATTGAAGTTTATTTCAAAAATTTGTGTTTAAATCAAACAATTAAATTAATTTCACATAATGTTTGACATATGTATATTTAATTACATTTATTTGTATATTTACCCTCGTATGAAACAGTGGCAAACAATAGAAATCATAATATTTTTCTTTCTGTTATTTTGAGATATTATGTAAACCATTTAATAAATTTTTCAAACAAATTAGCTTCATGAAAATATTTTTGCACATTTGTTTTGTGATTGTTCACATCTACATAATTGAATAATTAAATTACCACAATATTAAAAACAGAGATTTATTGAATTTTGGATACATTTTGCATATTTGTTCATTCATATTTAAATTTATATTTCTGTCAGGATTTACTGTTTAATTTTAATGCACGTTTATAATTGCACTACCCCACTTTAATATGCATATTTTTAACCATATACTGATGGTATAACTTAAAAACCTATAACTCAAAAACGGATTATTGTATTGTTTTGAAATTTGAGTACGTAAAACTGGAATGTATAACAATTTCAAGATCTTGATGAAGTTTGCAAAGGTTTAATTCTAGAATCATTGATACTCGCATTAAATTTTTTTTGTAAATAGGTATAAAAGCTATTAAATTTGCTCTACTATACTAATTTATTGTTACTATGGAAAACTGTATATATTTATAGCATTACTATAGCAACATTGTTAATTTTATTAGAAAAGATTAGTAGCGCCGTTAGTATCGAGCTATGACGTAATTTTTTCTCCACCGGGTATTTGCCAACAGTATTATAACAAGCGAATTGCATGCTGTTGCATATGTACGGATTAATTAAAATATATTTATTTACAAAATAAACAGACAATAAACTAAATAATGATATGTAAACGAACGAAATACAATATGATTTTTAATTGTAAGTACTTCATGAATAAATTATTTGGATCAGCATTTTATTCTGAACGATAATTATTTACTTCATTAACCATTGTACTGTAATACGTTTTATTAGTAATATAAATAAAAATAAAGTTTTAATAAATATATGTATATAATTTAAAAATAATATAAGTTCATGCAAAAAACAAATTAGTCACGTGTCAAAATATATTCACTAATCCATTAAAGACGTAAAGTAGAATATAATAGAGTTTGTGCATTATAATGTATGCATTGAATATCAAAATGCCTCAAGCACAGCTGTAGAGAACGCTAACAATAATAATAATAATAATATAAAACAACACATTTATATCCATGTTTTGTTGTATATGGCTAGATAATATTCATGAAAAAAAAATTCAAATCAAACGACGCTTTAACAGTCATACTTGAGCTTATTCAATGCAGTTTTGGATTCTGTAAAAGATTTAAATTAAAACTTTAATTGTGACAGGGCAAGTAATATCAACAAATAAATAAATTACCATTGAATTGCCTATGTAACACAATTTGGTTCGACACCCAGTATATACCAATATATTTTCTCACATTCACATTTTGAGAAACACACAAATAAATGTTAAGCAAACGGTTTGAACACTTATTACTTGTTAATATTCATACCTAATCATTAAAACTAGTTGATTAATTGCGGAACTAGGATTTCCATTAATTTGAATCCTGACACACATATTACCATTGTAACTTTGTGCTTCATCCGGCCGGTAATCCGTGACGGGAGTGTTGCAAGCAAGTACAAACACATGAATGCCATATTGTCAAAAGTTTTACACTAAGAGTCTCTCATTAAAAGGTTTAATAAGAGAATTTAAACCATAGCAGCAACGAAACTAACAATTGATTTGTCAATTATTTGTGTTGCAGCGAATTATTGATAATCAACTGGGCATTTCCAATATTTTATTTCTAGGATGAGATTCAACTTAAATCTAGAATCAAAACAAACACTGAATCAACCTAGTAGCAATAATGTTAAGAGGACAAATAATGGCGGATCGTTTCGCTTCGATATAGTCGCTATTTAAAATATTATTCGTTCTTTTTTGTCGATATTTAAAATATTTATTATTCAGTTATATTTGTTATCATTATTTAAGATATTTGTTATACACTATTTTTTCTGTCATTAAAACCAATTTTATCGACCTGAAAAATAGCTCCCATTTAAATAGAACCTAGAAAATCAATTTAATAACATAATCTACAAATTATCGGAAACCAGCTATGCTGTATAGTTTTCAGTTAAAGGACCCAGTGTTAAAAACCACGAAAAATGTGAAGCTACCCAAAAATTTCGTAATATAACATAATATTACACAGGATCATATTGAATGCCGCCCCTTCCCCAGCTCATAAAACGCTTAATACGGCACCGCTTAAGGACACGGAAGAATTGCTCGAAGAATACGTGGTGAATTTATGCGCGTCGCAGGACCGATTAGATCGTAATAATTTGCGTGAAAAACGAAAGTGCTTAAACACAATCATTCCGTAAGCGGAAAAAACCAATTTAATGTTCATTTCCTTTTATTCCCTGTATACCCCAACCTACAATGACGAGGGGGCAGATCTCCTCTGAATTATAATACCATCACAAATAATATAAAAGCCATTAAATATTGTAACTATCAGGTAACCAAAAAAGTTCGTGCGGTTTTTCTTATACAGATTGCCGTGGATATTTTCTTAGTTATTTATTAATAGTACTTGTTTACATACAGTCATTTACTTTAGTATGCATTCCTCTTTCATTTGATGCATACAAATTTTGTGACAATTGTATAATTCCTATTATAAATAAATAATAATAATAATTTAAAATGGCCACGAACAAAACGTTAATTAGAAGTTGTTTACTCTATGAGTACAAACTTGGCACCTTTTGAAATTTGAACCTTTTCTTGATCGGTTGTTAACTTCCAACGAAAAGTGGATACTGTACTCCAATTCTAAACGATCTTATTATTGGTTGTCACCAACTAATTCAAAATCAAACACTCCAGAGAGTTGATGTTATAGATGCAGTCCGCCAATTTTTTTATTCCAAATCCGTAGATTTTACAATACCGGCATACAAAAATTGGTGTCACGTAGGCAGAAGGTCATTGAGTGCGATGGTGATTACTTCGCTGAATAATAATGTATTACAGATTTGTAAAAATTTTTCATCAAAAACCGCACGAACTTTTTTGGGTACCTGATACAATAAACAAATACAAATGAAGAGATATCCGTTATTACGTGATATCTTAGATGTTATGCGTGCAAAATTATCACATATAATCGTTAAAGTTTAGTCAAAATGACTGATATTTACATCATACTAACGGACGCTATACAGAGATATCACATTTTTCTACTCAAATAATACTATAAAAATATGCAATTTCCATAGTAACAGTGTTAAATTTAGTAACTCATACCCCGTTACTAAGACGAAGTTTAATTCGAGATCAATAATTCTAAAAATAAAACCTTGCTAGGATTAAGCAAACAATATATTTATTTCTTAATTATTTGAGTTTCTACGAATTATAGAGCATCAACTGATTTGCTGCTTTAGAAACGAATTTCGGCTTCATTCTGAAAGTAAAACAAATCTACATGTAGAATCATTTGATCCTTTATTTAACCACGGCTGAGCGACTGAGCATGTGTAGCGTCGCTAGTACCGATCTGTGAATACCAGTCTAGATAATTACAACTTGTAACGAATCTGTTTAAGACATAAATTCATAAGACAAAATACAGATTCGACGTGTAACCTAATAATGTATTATATTTTAACCACTTAATACGTAAGGTAATTTTGAAACTTCAGAAAAAAAAATCAGATTTTTCTTTTTTAAACAAATTTATTACTAGAAAGCAGGGTGTAGATGATTAAAATCATTTGATTTAAATCGTGATTAAATTCACGATTTTAATCAAGTGATTTTTTTAAAAAAATCATTGATTTTAATCAAAAAAATATTTTTTATATAAAAGTACCACAGTATAAAATATGAACTAAAACAAGTAATCATAATAACATCAGAAACTAGAAAGAAACATATTTTATTAAAAATAAAAAATTATTGTAGAAAATAAACTAAATTTTTTAGCATAACATAATTTAGAAATAAACAAAAAATTGTGTAAAAAAACAAAATTATTGATTATAATACTTGTAAAGAAAAACTAATTTTGCAGCTTTTTCTGTACCTAGTCTATTTCTTATATTAGAATGAACTAGCCCAAATGAAGAAAATACTCTTTCTATTGCTGATGCAGAAGACGCTGCAGCACATAGTAATTGTTTTACAATACAATTTCTTCCAGACATTCTAATTATAATTTAAACAATAACAGCATAGCGTTTTACTTATAAACATATAAACTATATTTTCAAGAAAGTTATGCTTGTTCACGGTTTACAGGGCAAACTTAAACTGATCACAATTCACAATGCACTAGCTCACAAGCTGTGAGTATAATATAAACATCTCTCGACCTGAAACACTGTCGCATATTCCATCGATATATCAATTTAAATTAGTATTTAAGGCAGTTATGCAACGAAACTCTTCATATAATTACTATAAGTATTAAAAATACTATTTAAATAACATTTTAAGGTCAACTTTATTAACAAAATAAAAAAACCAAAAAAATCATAAAAATCATGATTTTTTTAATAAAAATCGCGATTTTTGATTTTTTTAAAAAAATCATGATTTTTTTACACCCTGCTAGAAAGCGTAGAAACACTCGAGTGAGTGTAAAATAGCAAGTTAGGAGCATGCGCGTCAGACATAGGCATGTACATTAAGTGGTAAATACGAAATAAAAAAAAATCTACGACTAGATTTTGTCAACAATATCACTGTGTATTCTCTTCAAATATCTTCAGCAAATTATCTGTCTAAAACGATGATTGTTAATGATAATACGGACAGTCTTTTAACATACAATGGACTCTTCTCTTTTCAATACAGGATGAAAAATGAAACCGCTATTTGCTATACAATCCTGAATAGCCTGAAAGCTTCATTTTCAAGTGCAAGAATTTGCACACTGGCTAATGTATTACCCTCTGTATTACCACTGAGTGTTTTTATCAAAATATAAATTCACTACCCTCCCAGGTATTTTGTTGTGGGACAATAAATGAATAATGAAAAGAAAACATAATGTACTGGATAAATAATTCTTGCTGTAATGGAAATTGCATGTAAAACGATAAGCGTTATTTCATCATTCGTTCAGTATCGGAGTTTAAAACAAATATTAAAACATTATATTATATCATAGGAGTAATATCTATTTAGGAATATTTAGTTACCTGAATAAATTATTTGATAAAAATTAACAAATTAAACGGACAATGAAAGTAAAATCTAACCTAAGTAAATAATCCAAAATTTGCATTATTATTCAAATATGTTAATATTTCCGTTAGGCAATAATAAATATTTATTTACTGCTCTAACAGTATATTAAATATCCAATGATAATAAATATACAGAAGATATTAAATTTGAAATTAAATTGACATTCATTTCTTACATTTATCACTGATAGAATTGCCATATCTCGCTATAGGGTCAAGATATGTCCAGGAACGTTGGCAAAGCGAAATGCTGAATAACGACTCATTTATTTCCATATAAGACTAGAACACATGTCGACGTACACGGAGAATTTCACCACTTTTACGTCATATATCGAAAAAGTAGAGGCCGTAAATGTAAACTTAGCCATAATTACACATGCCCGTTATGGAGAAACGTCTCGTATATTGACGGGCCGTATACAGAGGCATTAGTGTACAAATGTAATAACTAATAACGAAAAAAAAAAATATGTAACATAGAAATGTTAAATTCAGCATTTCTCAAATGATTAGTGAAACTAAAGGAATCCACAAAAACTATAATTTTACATCTATTTGTAAATCACCGCATATTTCTTGCACTGTTTCAGTAAAATATCTATAGAATTTCAGTAATATTTAAAAATTATAAAAATAAAATGCAAATTTCATTGAGAACTGCTGGTTTATTAATATAGAAATAAGCAGGAATATAAGTAGCCCGGATCTCTCCAGATAGCCGTCCGGGTAAAAGATTTGGAATTGGAACGCCGTTTCGGTTAAAATTCAACTGGTAACAAAGTTAATAATAATTTATTTTTAGTTAATAATTAAAAATAGAAGGATGTCAAATTATAAACACAAGTAAATATCCAATATACAAACTACTGCTTCCTCTCAAAATGTATGAAAAACTTTTTCTAACAAAATTTCCTTAGAACACGTAAATTTGTTTCATTATAAAAGTTTAATTACTTTTCAAATGTGGCCGCTTAAAGTTATTTAGAAGTTTCAGAAATGTTCACCTCAAAGAACAAATATTTTTTCGGGCCTTGTATCCTCCATAGATATTCAAGCTAATGTAATGGTAAACAGTGATATTAGAATTCAATGATAATTAATTTCAAGAATTAATGACCTAAAACAAGCATGAATGAAAGATTCGCATTAAATGTTGTAACATGACACGACACACAAAACTAAATAGATATTTATTTGTGAAGTAATGTTCGAATGACATGACGTAATTGGAACAAAACTGTTCAAATGTACTCGTAAATACTCGTACACACGTAAACTAAACCACCTTAGCTAGTTTTGCACGGAATTAGATATACTTCTTCTTTCTGTTCTTCATTTTTTCCCCGTATGTGTATTACAAGTCGACATATTCCCCACCAAATCTAATTCATACCAATTCCTAAATTACGTGAAACCCGCTAATCAACGACACACGTTCAACCATCATTTGGGAAGCGCGTCGTTTAACAATAATTGGAGTAATCATGTGTTTAATTAAAACTTCTAGTCGAGTTCACAAAATAGCACTAAAATTAAAAATATTAATTAGTGGTAATTTAATCGTAATAGATATATTTTTATTATTTTCTTATTATCTCGTTCAGGAGATGGCTTAAGGGAAACAACCTTAGGGACACTGAAACGTAACAGATTATCTGCAGAAACCGGAATTTATACTACAACTCCGCACACTAATTAGTGCCCTGCGTACAGTACAACTCATTTAATTTCTTTCAAAAATTACATTCTCCATTTTTCAAAGCTCACTTCTTCATTTACTACATCGCATCTTTAATTTATTTTCTAATTAAAATTCATTTCACATAGTTTTCTTTTATTACCCATTATGTTTTGATGGATGCGGAAAATAACTCAAGCCTTTTTTCTTGGTATTGGGTAATCTAAAATTCATTGGATTTAAGTGGTTCACAAATTGACTACACAAAAATTTTTTTGACAGGAGGTCGATGAGCTAAAAATTATTACAAAATGACTCACAATGTAAATTAAATAAGAGCTGGAAAAAAGTAAAATAAAGACAAATGGTAGTGACTCATTCTTTAAGAATCACCAGAATAGCTTTTTTAATGTAATATTTGAAAATATAAATCATATTCCAGCACGTACATGAATAACATCACCCTCGGGGCACATAATGTTATAGAATCAAAATTTAAAATTATATTAATCGTTTCAGTAAGAATTTGTCCCAGCGTAAAATGCCTAAAATTATTAATATATAGTACATACATACATACATACATACATACATACATACATACATACATACATAACATCACGCCTTTCCCATTATTGAGGTAGCAAGCCCTTTATTCCCTACAATCACTAAAAAAAAATTAATATTACATATTATATAGAAAACTGCCTTTCATTCCTTATTTTCTAACAATAGCTTGCCAAATACTCCTATCCATACATAACTGTCTCGCCTCGTTAATATCCATACACCTTGTCATACATGCTCTCCTATTATTTCTGTTTATAATTTTACGTTCACTCAAAACATTTTTTATCATATTCATTCATTTATTCCTCGGTCTTCCTCGCAATCGTGTTCCTTCAATTTCACCCAAATAAATCTTCTTAGTTAATCTATCATTTGACATTCTTTCCACATGTCATTATTTTGTAGTAATAACATTTAATTATTATTCCAAATACCAGAAACCCTCCAACTTTTATATTCAATATCACAGATAGGTAAATCAATAAAAATATATTAGCTTAGATTTTGGCTATAATTAGTAAACCGGAAGGAGTTTACTGAACACAGAAATTGTAAATTTCAAATTATTTTAAAAACGAAAAACGATACGTAAATATTTTTCAAATAAAAGTTGTAGCGAATATTATTGTAATGAAAAAATGTTCTATACATTTTTGTTCTACCTTTATCCAGTTTTGAGTAAAATGTATATTGGCATGTATTTAAAATATCAAATATTCTATGAAAACAAAACAAAGACAAAATATTTAGAGAAATACGCATTTGAAATGTCAAATATGTGCCAATTTAAATTGAGTATAAGAAAGTAGTGTGGTTACCACACCAGATTTTTTTAGTAACAATTTCGTTATAATTACGGAAATTATTGCTCAATATATTGAAAATCAATCAGTATTAAAATGACCCTATTTCAGGCCTGTTTCGTTTAACGTTTGTTTTGTAGGGCCGTGTCCTGAGTGCTAAACGAGGTGTTTCTGTAATATGTATGAATAATTTTATTTGCATATTAATAATTTGTCGTCAAGAATTTCCATATTTATGTTATAAGATTAGTTTAACTAGAAAATCTTCCTTCTTATTATTGCATACTGGGTGCCCGGTATATAACGCTGCACGTGGGTGTTACCTGTACCGTCGCCACTATACACTCGTTTCAAACAGAACTAATACAGTCACGAAGTTATTATTATTCCGAACCTGTAATCCTGGTTATTTTGGTTCGGAATATATGTGCAGGATGGCGTTTGCAAATAAAAGAACGACGAATCATAATTTGTTTGGTGTTTTGCCTGGTGTCCACATGAGAGTAAAACTCTCGAGAGTCGCTCTCGAGAGCCTTACTTTCATGTGGACATGCTGCTGAGAGTAACTCGCAGACAGTAATGTCAAACTCTCCGAGAGTAGACTTCTGAGAGCTTGCGCTCAAGTGGACAAGCTCAAACATGCTATCTGAGAGTGAGTCACAAAATTCGAAATCGGTTCGTATTGCGACAGTACTCTCAGAACGACAATCATGGCGCGCCGCATATGGACAAAGGAAGACACGTGTAAATTGATTGGAGAATATGAAAAGAACCCAGTGCTGTGGAATGTAACAAGTAATGATTACCGTAATAGAGAATTAAAAAACGAGGTGGTTTCTAAATTTGCAACTGAATTTAATTGCACAGTAGTGGAGGTGCAACGGAAACTTCATAATTTGCGAAATCAGGTAAATATATTGGCTGTATTTGTTTGATTGCGGCTGACATTTTTATTGATATTTACATTATTAAAAAGAACTGTCTGTATATTTTTGCATATTTGCAATCAGCGTTACAAATTGTGTGCTGATATGCCTAAAATTGCTTCTATACACTCAATTATTGCACTATAATTAATATTTTAATGTTTTGTATACTATGTACATATATGGAAAATTCACATCGTAGTTATTTATTACGAAAATGTGTGCAATGATGTGATTTTATTTCACGTGTGTACTGTAGGGTTAAATAACTATTGTTGTTAGGTCTCGCAGGAACTGAATAAAATAAAAAAGAAGAAAAGCGGAAGTGGCACAGACGAAGTGTATACAAGTACTTGGCCATACTTTTCTGCTCTTCAATTTCTAATCCCAGGACTTATCAGTAGGTCTACCACATCGAACGTTGTAAGTAAAATGTTTCTTTAGGATTATTAACAGTTTATTTTTATTTATGTAGACAAACAGTATTTTACATTAATTTTAAAGATATTTATTATAATTTATGAGATATGTCTGTATTGCCAAGAAACTTCTCCAGGGACGGTTAGGAAATAATCTTTGAATTCATCTCTCACATTTTTTTGAGAGAGAGTATAGTTGTGTGCTCTTCCTTGTTGTAATGGAAAAAATGAGCTTTCTGTACCATTGTCGTTATGCCAATCTCCAGGTTGAATGTTGTGCGTTTCTGCATCTTCAGTATCGATAGATCCAGTATACAAATATGTTGAACGTGATTCTTTCGTCGATATTAAGAAATTATGTAACGTACATATTGCCAGCACGACATTCTCCACCGTATCGGGACAAAGTTGAATAGGTCTTCGTAAAACTCGAAATCTATTGGCGATAATGCCAAATGCATTTTCGACAATCCTACGTGCTCTTGAGAGCCTGTAATTGAAGATTCGGTTTGGTGCTGGTTGATTTCGGAAAGGATAAGGTTTCCGAATGTAGGATTTCATAGCAAATGCATCATCTGCTACGAATACATATGGGACGGGCATTTCTCTTCCGAACAGAGGTTGCGACGGCGGTAACCGTACAGTGTTATCTTCCAAACCTTTTCGCAAAGACGAATTGTCAAAAACTCCACCATCAGATGCTCGTCCGTTACAACCCACATCTATGTATGTAAACTTGTAATGCGCATCCACGGTCGCCAGCAGAATGATACTATGAGTTCCTTTATAGTTGTAATACATACTTCCACTATTGTTTGGAGCTTGGATTACAATGTGCTTCCCATCCAATGCGCCTACACAATGTGGAAAATTCCATCGCTCACTAAAATCTTGAGAAAGACGTAACCATTCTTCTGTAGTATTTGGAAACTGAACGTTTTTGTAAACATAATAATGTTGCTTTATTATTATTTTATATACTATTTTAATAAATAAGTAAGTGTATGGTGTAATCGCAAATGTCACTACTAAACGTTGAAAAATGTGTTTAGGGAGACGGACAAGAAGATACAAATGTCGATGTAAATAACGAGGATATACAAGAGACTGAAAACATACAAGAACAGATGAAACAGACAATCCAACAGGAAACAGTTGAAAAGAAGGGCTCGAAACGTAAATGTGCTTCCGATGACGATAATTCGAAAATATTTAAACGTGCATTAGATATAATGCAGAAGGATTCGGATGAGAATGACCGTTTCGGTGAATATGTTGCTATGGAACTAAAGAGTTTGCAGTTTGAATCAAATAGAAGAAGATTAAAATCCGAAATTAGAAGAGCGATAACTCGTATTGCCGACGAAGACGATAACAACTACTCTTCCTCCGCATCTACGGTACACTCGCCGTATCCATCACCACTGCACTATCCAGCGCAATCTCCGTCGCCATCATCGATTATATACCTCGGATCTACTTCAAATACAAGTTGCAACAGCGAAACTGACTTTCAACAATTATAAATATATTATATTATTTTTCATTATAACAATTTGATTTACCTTTAAATATTCTCCTTTAAGAACGTCATATATAGCCCTCGTTGTTTCAGTCACTATTCGACTGATTGTACATACGGGTATTCTAAATAAATATTGTAGACTGCTATAAGAATCACCTGTAAAATATTTACCAGCTATAATTTCTACTACCAACGATATAATTTATTGGGTACATCAATTTTACTAATTGATAAAAGTTTCGTAAGAAAGTAATAAATATTATACATATTTTTTTATACAAACCTGATGCTAAAAAGCGGAGTGTTACCAGTATACGTTCTCTTACAGGAATAGCTTGTCTCATCCGTGTATCTTTTTTTGCAATTTTCGGTCCTATTAATTGGATTAATTCCTCCAATCGAATTGCGGTCATTCTGATAAAATTGCGAAATTGACAACCGTCGTCTATTTCTAATTCGCGCGCGAGATTGTCAGCAACACCAAATTGCAGCCTCCGTGATACCCAGGGTTTAACCCAGCAACTTCTTTTTTTTTTTGTTTTTTTTTTCATAATTGTCATTGCAACTATGATCGCTGCGGCGACTTGTTGTCTATGCGACACTATCTTGAACACTACTGATCGCGATGTGACGTTTACGAACTACAGTAGAGACGCTCTCCAGTGGACATGGTTCTGAGAGTAATTTGTGACAGAACTCTCCGGCTACTGCCCGAGCTGCTCTCGAGAGTGAAACTCACAGAAAAATACTCTCGCGTGGACACATACGTAAAAGTACTCTCGAGAGCAACTCTCAGAATTTACTCTCATGTGGACAGGCACCATTTGTGTTGTGCATAAATGTATGAAATGCTGGAAGTAAAAGGTTATGTTAATTTTTTTGCTGCTAATTTTTGAGGCTTACATTTTCGTGTCGTAGTGTTTTATTATTTCAGTGAGTAATGACGCATCATAACTTATGTTCGCGTCACTTTTGGCTGCTCGGGTCATTTGCACGGCTGCAGTATAAATACTATTTTTGTAAATTGTAAATACAGATTATGAAAAGTTTGTTGGGTGTTCACACTACATCTAACAAAGAAAGTCGGCAGAGATTGTATTAAGGCCAAATACATTTTTCTATTACATCCGTATGCTTGAGTTTAATACGATCAATGATTCCAAAATTGGACCAATGCTAGGATGACAAAAATAGTACATTATACACCAAGGGAGAGAAACCACTTATTTTTCCTGAGGTGTAATTTGAAGCCCGAGGGAGAAGCCAGAGGTCTGCAAATACATCGAGGGAAAAGGTGGTCCCTCCCGAGGTGTATATACTATTTTTTCCACGTTCGGGAATAGAAACAATTAATTTCATAAATAATGACTTATAATAAATCGGAGCGAAATTGCAATATTTAGAAGCCTTTGGAAATGTTTCCATGCAACGCGTAGCATGACAACAGACATTTATTTACAAAAACCTATGTTATAATAAAAACTCCCTTACGAAAAGTGTTTTCGTCCCTAGGGAGTAAATGCTTCATTTCTGTCCCGCGTTTGACGCCATAGAAACCGACTTCTACTTCCGGACGTGTAAAAATAATATTTATTAATATTATTGATTATATTAAAATATACAGGTTAATAGTAGGAAAAAACCAATCAAATGCCGATTAAAAACTGTATTTACAAACATGTTGAGAAATTTTTTCTTATTAAGTTGACGTGAATCATTACACTATTTAGATAAGCTATAAATAATAAAAGCTGTATTCCCAAATGTAATTGATGTTCATTAATTTAGATAAATTGTTCCACTACAGTAATAATGATTAATAAACATATATTGTTTGTTCATTAGTGGATACTAATACTCTAATAATGTTATTTCAATTATTCCATTCCTGTATATCATTTATTAATGTTTATTCAATTGCGTGAAATTGTTAAATATCTGGTATATATATATATATATATATATATATATATATATATATATATATATATAATATATATATATATATATATATATATATATATATATATATATGTTACATAAACATTGTCGTACGTAGTTTAGATTCAGATGGGATACAGTTTGATAAAGCACTGTTATAATTTGTATTCTGCCTAATTAGTTTTGGAATAGTTACCTATGCGCTAAATATTGGATCTGATATTATGCGAATAATGAAATCGGAAATAGCAAATACAAATAGTAATTAAGAAATATTCTGTTTAAATAGTCACATCTATTAATACTAGTTGCAAACCATAAGTTATTCAATGCAGGTATTGCTATGTTTGTGTTTATTAATGTACCCACTAATTAATTAATAAACATGTATATCAATAATTAAATACAGCATACTTTATAAAATCGTTGATTATTTTATTATACAATATGTATATACGTACAAAGATTCCTATAACTAGTATAGTACGTTTCATCTTCATATCCTTGATTACTTGACTTGTAATAATTGGTTTATTCAGGGTGCCATATCCGAACAATACAAGTTCTTTGAAATATTTCAATAATTAATTAGTCCCAAATAAAATTGTAAATTTGATCACTACTAATTCCAAGAATGAATCCAAATAGAAGTGCCGAGCGTGCATTATTCCACTGTATAACTGTTTTCAACTGAGATCAATTTTTTGTCAATAACTCAAAAACGAATTATCGTACAAGGTTACTTTTAAGGGCACAAATTAAGCACTAAATATTGAACCAAAAAAGTAATATTTTTAAAAATTTAATTTATTTTGTACGACAGTGAATTTGGCGAATAACCTATTCAAACATTAATAACTCGAATACCATTAAATAAGAAAAAAACAATTTGTGCGTTTCATCTATTCGCCTTGGACCTTGTGGTAAGCCAAAATTTGCAAAATACAAAGTCATCTCTAATAGCGGCTTATAAATATGAAACTTTTGTCTAATTTATAGTTTCTGAGATTTCTTAATGGTAATGCGCTGTTAAGCTTCTGAATTTATCAGTACATACATCAAACTTAGATATCTTATACGTATTTACCAAATGGAATAGGATTGATAGGATATTTTTCACCAATATTCACTTTTCAACATTTTTATAAAGAGTATGGACTGCAACTCATCGCTCGATACTAACGGCACTACAAAAAGCAATTAAATTTTTCTTCTAAGTTTTACATTGTTGCTAGGGAAAATTGTGTATTTTTATACTTTTACTGCAGCAACAAATTTAATAGTAAATTTTAGTTACTCTAAGTTGAGCCGGTAGTATCGACCTGTGAATGTAAAATGTATTTACCATTAAGTCTATTTTCTATTTTATGGTCCATAAAAAAATACAAACAGTAATATTTGGATTGAAACAAATTATTGTTTTAAGCTATATAGCATAAAATTGGCAATAGTTGTCTTCATTCGAATTATCTTAACATACAATCTTCTGTAAATACCATTTGTATTTGCAATTACCAATGTGTTTCATTATTCACATAATATCAAATCCAATATTCAGCGGTTAGGTAACTGTTATTCAAAAATTAATTATGCAGAATACAATTTATAACAGTGCTTTATCAAACAGTATCCATTTGAATCAAAAGTGCTTATATTAATTCGTTAAATCCTATTTGCGTAATATACAGGTATATCTGTACACCAAAGTTAAAAGGCACCAAGTTACAAATATGAAAAAGCCAAATGAATGCATATTCTATTAAACTTCGTTGGAGCAACCGGGCATAAGGAGCGCCGTTAGTTGCTGTTGAACGGCAGTCATTTTTATTTACATCGTTCATTGAACGCTATTAATGTTTGCATTAATACGTTCACAAATTACTCCCTAAACATGCATAAATTCAACAGAAATTTGTGCATAATTTTCATGGATGTATTAATTATCATTAAAAATCAAAACATGTTCTCCATTTAGAGTAATTATATCGGTCGGTACATGTCAATACTCGTGATGCAAGATTGAAATCAAACATGAATATTAATACAACGTTAGAATCAGCAATCAGTATACATACCTGTACATACTGTATACCGGGTGGTGACCGCGACACCGAAACATTGGACTTTTCCTGAACCGGAAATTTTAGCCGAACCAAAACCGGATCTGGATCAAAAAAACATTAACTTGGATCATAACCGTAAACCGGAACGAAATTAATTTCGGTTCTACTCTCTGGTTATAATTAATAACAAATTACTGTAATTTGGTTCGTGATAAGAAGTGTTACATACCAAGCTGCAGTTGACGAGGAACAAATGTACAACATCAATTTCTGTCAGACATGAATATGACACATGAATGGCTTAAGAGTATAAATTTACGCACTGATATTAGTAGATTAACAAATGTTAGTTTTTCTCCTATGTTAAATCGCGGATCAGATAATAATCTTTTGCAGTAAATGTAAAGCTATATTATATTTTTTTGTTACATACAATCAAATTTCGTTAAAATAATTGATAATATTAATAAGTCAATATATTTCATGATATATTTTGCATTTATAGTTAATAATTTTTACTCAACTACCCTTTACTGTCATTAGCTCATCGACCTCCTGTCGAAGAGCTATAGTGTTCGGCACGATGTCTGTAGCATCTTCCGATTTCAAAAATGTTTGCACAGAAATCCCGGACAGACTCCCTGGATCACGAAATGACTATTACAACATATGCCCGTATGTATATCGCTCGGCCGCTCGCTCGCTCGCTCGTATGAGATTTTTTGTTCCACTCAGATCTCCTAAACTACCCAACGGATTTTTATGAAATGTTTTTTGCAGATACGTGTTATGGTCTATTTGTGCAAGGTACATTTTATTTTGCTTCGTAGTTGAGAAAAAAAATATTTTCCAATTTTTTTTCAGTTTTTATTTTTTTCTGCGTTATTTTTATTCAATTACATTCAAAATTTTCATGCATATGCAGGAAATGGAACAATATTTTTCCATATTTTTATTTTGAAAAATTATGTAAGACCATTGGAGAAAAAAATATTTTTTAATTAAAAATTGAACAAAAGAAGATCAATGCATTTATAGTCGGCTTAGTTTGCTTTGCTTTTGTGAACAGAAGAAAATGTATTCACACTTGTTTTAAATTTGTTGTTTTGTTTGCGACCTAGGCACCTTGGATTTTAAAAGTGAATCTAGATAAATAATAATTTGTGATATATTCAGACTTCCACATACGTCGATGAGCTGCAGGCATGTATGTCTGTATACATTGTTACGTGCCCGAATGGACACGAACGGTTGTCCTCGCCAAATGGTGAGGTTGCCGGGTCTCAGTGGAGACGGGGTGGTTCATATACAAAAAAAAATATGGGCGCCACGCAATTTCTTCAGTTCCTGCACCACGCCAAACTGCGATGGTGGGCGGGACAACGCAAATATCGGAAACGCAACGTGAGGGTGTGAGATCGTTAAGACTCGTAACAAAAAAAAGGCGGTAGGGGTAAATTTAACCTGACGTTTATTCAACAAAGAACACGAAATTAAATACGGTGGTGCGAACAGAGAAAGATGTAAATGGACAATAATACTAAATTAACATCAAGTGAATCGTGAGCGAACAAAGGACATATAATGGTAATATATATAATAATAATAATAAATCGGACAATGACAAACGCGTGGATGTCCGGTGCTAGCCGACAGGTACCGATGTGCGTGGCGCATGCGTTCAGCCAACGTCGAGTTCGTCGAGTATAAAAAAAAATGACGGCCCTAACTGATCAGCTTCGGTTCACAGAGTAGATGGTGGGGGACCGAATGCGTCACGGCACAGTCGCAAAGAGCAAAATGATACAAAGTGAAAATGGCGCATCCACACGCGGCTTAACATTACTCAATCGAGAAACCAAATTAAACTTACGACTAACAACTAAATGCAAAACAATAAGAAACAAAATGGCAAAAATGAATTAAATGCAAAACAAAACTGACCGCACTGTGTGCCTACATGGACGTATGCAACCCTTAGTTACACATACATACACGTACCTACACGAGTGCAGAAAGAATACACGACAAGAAATGCAATCAAATGTTTATAAAATGTGGGACACCGAGAAACACGACAGTCAATGGGGCTAATATGGGGAAGTAAATCAATAAAATAGTGAACAGCAAAGATGAAAGATTGCACTTAGCTCTCCCACACTGTGCTGAATCTGCCTAGGTGGTGAAACGGCGAAATTGTCCCCAGATTGCTTGGCTGCGGGTTCCTGGACCTTGGCAGCACCGACATTCGTCCCGAGGAAGGTGGGTGTCCTCACGCGACCAATTTAAGGGTCTCTGAACCTCCTTGAAACAGCACGTGGTCGGCTGTTGCCCGTGACGCACTAATCTCGACAGGGGTAGTCCGTCGGAGAACAAACACAATTCTCCGCCCGGAAAATATCAAGGGAAGATAATCCCCACAAGGGTAAATCACAACAAAACGACAGTGATTTAAAGAAAATCCACTTGATAACCAAAATTGCGACCCGGCCAACGCCCTTTTCGTACCACTCGCTCGAAGGTCAAAAACTCTACTTACTTATCAGTATTGACCAGACAAGGGCCGCAATCAACGTCCTTCAGCCCGTTCGTGAAGAGAGAGAACTTACTTAAGTAGGGAAGACAAGGAAGAAAAAAAAAACATACAAATATAGCGCCAAAACAATAACCTTCACAAGGTTATTCAAAAGGTATATTTACACAAAACACGAAAGAATAATCTGGAACACGGGGCAGCTCAAAAAATTTACAATAAATAAGTGAATAAACAATGAATAAAGTATTAGGTTTAGTAATATTACTTGAATTAATCTAAGTTTGAATTGAATATGGAATAAATAAAAGGCATACGGTAGTAATTACGTGTAAACAGGTCTGTCTGTCTGTCATTATTATTGTCCAAGCTGGTTCGGCGTCATATTAATGTCAAATACAATGTATACTAACCTAAAATGTCGAATGAAAGAAAATAATATATGGAGAATACATAGTAATAAAACGGTGAGTAGAAAGGAAAACTATTAAACTTGACACTAAATTCTATATAATTATGTATATGAGAATTGAACGGGACTAAACACAATGTATTCCAGATTAATGACATGACACAGCAATGGAAAATGGGAAAGATACAAACGTAAACAGCAGAAGAAAGCACAAGGTGAACAAAATCGTAACAACATTCCTAGTTTTTTGACAGTGACAAGTAGCTATTGGTAAGGTAGCTTCACACGACGTGTGGAGTGACGCGTCACGCGTTGTGAGAACGGGTCGGCGCGACGAACTTGGAGCGACGTGTTGGTTCCCGTTGGTTGGTTGCCGGTAAACTTGGCACACTTCAAAGTAAACGCGCCGGGCGCGGGCTGTTGCGAATCGGGTATGCAGTCACACTCATTATATGAACAAGAATCAATAATCAGAACAGTTTTTTTTTTCTTTTCTTTTGTACTACATCTAAACAACCGAGCATTATAAAAAAATTAATTAGGTGACCAGTGAATAGAATATTATTACACAATTATCAGACCCTTTGGGAAAATATGACTCCACTTTACTGACATTATTGCAAGTAAAAACTTTTGACAAATTTCTTTAAAAATTATTGCACAGTTTCTTTGTTCGATATAGTGTCAACGCCATACAAACTTTTCATAATCTGTTCTAACAATTTACAAAAATAGTATATACAGTGTAAAATAATAAAACACTATGAAAAGAAAGCATAAGCCTCGAAAATGAGTACCAAAAATAAATGAACATAACCTTATACTCCCAACATTTCATACATTTACACGCAACGCAAACATCAAACAAATTATGATTCGTCGTTCATTTATTTGCAAACGCCATCCTGCACATAAATAACCCGAATTGCAGGTTCGGAATAATAATAACTTCGTGACTGTATTATTCCTGTTTGAGACGATTGTTTACTGGAGACGGTACCGGTAAGACATATATGCATCGTTATACTTATTACAGAGCAGATAAGAAAGAAGATTTATCAGTTGAACAAAATTTATGACAAATGTAATTTAATATGAAAATGCAACGGATTTTATGTAAAATACATAACGACAAATTCTTAATATAGAATTCAAATGACTGATACACATTGCAGTAATACCTCACTTAGCGCTCAGGACACGTTCCTACAAAACAAGCGTTATGCGAAACAGCGTTAAACGAAGTCATTTTAGTACTGGGTGATTTTACATAAATTGAACCACCATTTCTGTAATTGTGTCCAAATTTTCAAAATTAACGTCGAATTATAATCGTAAATTTAGAATTTTTTGTAGTTCAATAAACATCGCATTATAGTGAATTAGCGTTAAATGGGACTTTATTATACTATGAATAACCTACTTGTTTTCTTGATTAATATAGAAAGTATTACTTGAAGTTTAATATTTAAGTTTGTATTTTCATACAATACATTTGAAAGTCTGATACATGATAGATGAATGCAAGTAATACTGAATTTCCGCTAAAAACTTTAGATATTTGGTATTTCAACATACTACATAATAACAATAGAAAAGTTTAGTGAAATTTATACAATAAATTTAAGGTTATATGTGTCAAAGCGTATGATAAAATAAGTATATCTCAAATATTTTACTGGGAAACTTTAATGGGATAAGTTGTGTAGATAGTAAATATAAAAAGTAGTAGCAAACAAAAAATAAATATACGTTATTCAAGTTGGGAATGGGCTTATTTTTATTTTACGTATTTTCCACAGTTGCCCCGCCTCATTGCTCTGCTGTCATTGGTTTTTCTTTCTTTCACTTCTGATATCAAGCCACATGACTATAATTCGTATTGATAACATTGGCTTCGTCCACAGTAATAAACTTCACTTTATTTACTCCAATATTAGATTGAAACTAATAATTTTAATTATGTGCAAAAAAAAAAAACTTTTAATCAAATTATCATTAATACGAAAATTATAAAAAACAATGTTTATATACATGTTAGTAGTAGTACCATCTTAAGGTGCGGCCAGACCAAGCGCGCCTAACCGAACAGACCGCGCAGCGCGGCGCAGAACCTTCGCGAACGTACACAAACTGAAATTCGTGCACCGTCCACACTGGCTGTATCATTCTGTTGTTCGTTTGCGTTCAACAAGGTTCCGAATATTTCGCGCGCACAGTTGTAACATTCTAGCAGTATGAGTGAACTTGGAATAGCATGTACAGCATTTATAATTCTGCATGATGCGCTAGCGAAGAAGAAGCGAAGAAAACGTCGTTATTGGATGACAAGAATGTTTAGAAACAATACTTTAGCAATGAATTTCCATTCATCATATCTGCCATTCTTCAAGTGATATTTTTTGTCTTTCGAGTTTTATAATTTGGTTTTTTCTCATATAATTCAGTCGAATAAATAATTTTTTCATGGTCCCATTGTTTTGTAGTGTCATTTGCATTTTCAAATATTCTGGAACAATAACAACTGAATCGTCTATTAATTTGAGAAAAGTAATCATTAATAATCTTCAAAATGCTCCTTTTATTTACTGTCATATATGCGCGCGTATGTTCGCTGTTCAAATACTGTATTGCCGTCCAAACTGCGTAAGAACGAACAAGCGAATTCCTTTGATGTACCGACAGGCTGCGGAACACGTTTGTTCGCGCGCGTAAGTGCGCACAAATGCGCGTTCGTGCGCGCTATAGCGTCCATACTGACGCGTAATGTAACGTTCGCGAACGTTCAGCGCGGCTCGGCGCGCTTAGTCTGGACGCACCTTTATATAATTTACTCAATGCGCATGTATCATCATCTAAAAGTTTTATCATAACTATTACTCTGTCAATGTTGCCAGATTCAGACAGTGTTGTCGCATATACATGTAGGTCAAAACCATAAGTCTCTTGGATCACGTAACCTTTCCATGTATAAATAAAAAACACACAAACCGAATAAAAAGAACACTTGTTATGAAAATTTTCTCATGTACTGTCAAATGTGTTGGGTGGTTACTCTCGTACTCGATGCTATGTTAAATACTTTTTGACTGCTTTGAAACTCCAGTCGTGGCTGTAGTTTAAAACTTTCACTTGTACTACGTATTCAGCAGAGGACTATAAAGTAGTAAGCTGCTCATGTATAGCACCGTGCACGCTGTAGACGTATTGTAGACAAGCGGAAATTCGCGCATTAAAATGCCATAACAATGGATTATAACAAATGGCATTGTTAAGTTGAGCAGGACACAGACTGCACCAAACAGATGGACAGAGTAAGACGAATCCTAGTGTACGTCCATACGCTGTATAATCGGCTTGAAAATACAATGTTTGGGATTGAACAATACAACATACGGCAACGATTAGCTGAATAGTGAATATGTGAATCAACCCGTTGAACATAATAGAGATCGTCTGATTTCGAATAAATATTTATGTTTTGTTTTCTGGGTACTATACGCCTGCGATAATTCGACTGGAAATTTTATCTAAAACCGAGTGAACTAAAACTGAAAAGGATTAAAAAGAGAAAGCAGTCTTCTTGTAAAATACAATCTTGATAAAAAAATTAAAATCAGCTCTGTGGAAAATGTGAAATAAATAAAACCGAATTGTGAATATTTACCTTACATAAAATAAACTCATGAACGCATAATTTTAATGAACTTTTTCACGTTCAATATTTTCCTTCTTCTTTGTTGGAAGAGATTCTTCCTCTACGAGAAGGAAATCTTAATTAACTGACTGATATTTCAAGCAGGTTTTATTTTCTAAATTAAGTCTTTCATTACTTATATTAAAGGCGTGATATAATTGCATGAAGATTTTTTTGAAGAAAATCACATTCCAGTCTGTCTTCGCACTAATAATGCTGTGAATAGAGAGAAGAAAAAACGGTTGTTTTGTAGTAATGTTTAATGAGAAAATAGAGGTCAAAGATAATATTGATTTAACCAATATTAATATTGGTTTGGGTCTTTCCTGAATACAACAATGTCGCTTCGGTTTTGTGTTTTGATTGTAAAAAATGTTTCCAACAAGCATTATTATAGAATTTGTGATAAATGTTGGTGTTTCATATAACCTTCATTTCTTCATACTAAATACAGTAAGACCCCCGCTAAACGCTACTTCCATTAACACTAACTCGCTACAACGCGGTTTTTCTTGAACACAAAAATTGCGCTAATATTATGAAGATTCGTTATAACGCGGTTCATGACGACGGTAATTCTAAAAATGAGGAGAGCAAGAAACTTCTTACAGTAAATATTTAAATAGAAATAATAGAACAATGACAGAATAAGCGGCGGAACACTAAACTAATAAAAGGTTTTGGTACGTACATACATACATACATACATACATACATACATAACATCACGCCTTTCCCATTACTGGGGTAGCAGGCCCTTTATTCCCTACAATCACTCAAAGAAAAAAAAAATTCATATTATATATTATATAGAAAACTGCCTTTCATTCCTTATTTTCTAACAATAGCTCGCCAAATACTCCTATCCATACATAACTGTCTCGCCTCGTTAATATCCATACACCTTGTCATACATGCTCTCCTATTATTTCTACTTATAATTTTACGTTCACTCAAAACATTTTCTATCATATTCATCCATTTACTCCTCGGTCTTCCTCGCATTCGTGTTCCTTCAATTTCACCCAAATATATCTTCTTAATCAATCTATCATTTGACATTCTTTCCACATGTCCAAACCAACGCAGCTGACTTGAAGTCACTCTTTTCACAACATTTTTACTAATTTCACATTCATCATACACTACTTTATTCCTAATACGGTCTCTTCTAGTCACTCCGCACACTTCTCTCAAAAATCTCATTTCAACCGCAGTTACCCTTTTTTTATTCCGGTTATCCCATACCCAACATTCACATCCATACATCAACGATGGCACAAGTACACCATTATACACACATAACCTAGCTTCTCTTGATACATTCACATTTCTAGCAAACTTTTCTACCTGCAACCACTCTTCTTTCAATTTCAGCATTCATCCGTCCATCTTCCGAAAACATGCATCCCAGATACATAAATTCATTAACTTGTTCCATTTGCTCACCATCTATGCTAATCTTGCATTCCGTAACTTCATCCTTCTCAAAAACTAAAATCTTACATTTTGAAGCATTCATGATCAAATTCAAACATTTTCCCTGATTCCTGACACTCTCAATCATTCTCGCCAATTGTTCCTCAGATTCACCCATAATAACCACATCATCAGCATATGCTAATGCAGGCACAACGAAATCACTTATTTTCACACCATCATTTGTACACTCTAACGCTCGTCGCAATAACACGTCCATATACAAATTGAAGAGCCAAGGAGACATCACACAACCCTGTTTAACTCTCATGTCAATATTGGTACGTGACTGTGATAAAAGGGAAAGATAAGCAAATTTCATAGTATTAATAGCTATTATTTTAGCTTGGCACTTGTTTTGTAGGAACATGTATCCTGAGCGCTAATTGGGGTATTACTGTATGTTCCTTTTAGTCCGTAATGTTATATCTCCTGTCGAAGAAATTAATTTCAAACAGTGTGCGTTCAAAAATGTTTAAGAAATTTGTTAACCAAATAAGTACCAGTTCGGTCTTTGTGCAAATGAATAGAGAATATATTCGTCATTCATTGATAAGATACAGAGCACAATATCAAACGTATGTAAAAGTTTCTATGTTGTTCGCTGTCCTGGAGAGATGTTAAAATTGTTAAATGTATTCCGTTCCTTATGAATTTCACGGATATTTCAAAGGTTTGAAACGTACAGGCAGGTTAGTTCGTGCGTTATCAACTAATAGATAGACCCCCACGCCAGATACCTTCAAAGAACCTGAATATACAATGGTTTTCATCAGTTTTAATCGAATGTGGCGTAGATAACAAAAAAATGTTCTACGATTTAATAGTTGGCGCCAAATAACCAACTTCGGTATACGAGTTGACTCGTAGTCGGCAGCGAACGTGTTAAATAAACTTCAGTCCTTTGACCGACCAAGGCAAATACCAGGACAATTGTTCATTTCCAGTGTATATCTCTGAAGACAATTGGAATTGCACATTAACAGTTATTGTAGAATAAAAATTTATAAGGGAACATGTTGACCAGTTATGTGGATGTTAGTGAGGCGAATAGACAAGTTAGCGGAATCTATGTATTAGCATATTTTGTTCCAATAATTTTATAGAGAAAGCTATAACATATTATTATGATATAAATGTATTAATTATATTATTATACCGCATAAATAACAAAATAAACCTGTATTCTTTTAATTATAATTATTAAATAAAATTGAAAATTAATCTTGAATTAACAAGAACTCTTTCAATCATGACTAAATTTCAATTTTGTTGCTTTTGACATAAGCAGTCTGACAAATTTTATTGCATATTGGTGGGCTCATTCCGAGCCGGCCTTGTTCACTTACACGGTAATAATCGCAATATTAGCTTCGCAGCAGCTCGTTTTGCCTGGGCCTTGGTGTCTCCGAAGCCGTGTACTTCACGTTTTTTGCCGTTTATCATGACGGAACAGGAGACGACTATGACTCCGTTATCTAAAACTTCAGCAGCACTGGAAAAATAGATTATTTAATAAACAAAAACAAAATACTATTACATAAAACCTTGATTTAACAGACCAATATTAACGTGAAGCTAATCGATATTACCGATTGTCCATTAAATAATAGTGTGTATGTTACTAAATTTTCCTTTTATTTCCCGAGAATTCTCATATAATATGAATCTTTAATATATATAATTTATCATTTATTTTTATTATTATTTTAACACAAAATACATTATCTACATAAAAAAAGATTCCAAAACAAAATTTAATGGGTTTGTTGTTTAACGTTGAAGTAATTTAAAAAGAAAAAAAAACTAGGGTATCCAAAGTTACACTACACAGTATGTATACTTCGCAGCACTTAGGTTCACTTTATATATAGAATTCTATAATCTATATGGAATAGAAAATGTTCTAATTAATCATTTCTGTAACGAGTTCAGATATACGAGTAGCTTTAAAATTATCTACGAATTTTTATTCTAAAGATATTTTAAAAATAGTACAATAGTGTTAAATAAATTACTTAAATAGTAAATAAAAACTATAATTCTCGAGAAATGAGAATAAGAAATTCTACCCTTTCCTCGAGGAATACTCGAGAAGAAACACTAAGGGTAGTAGAATAAAAAAGTAAAAGTTTTTAATATAATAATAATTAAAATGTATGTACACTTACCCAAATTTCGGGGCTGCCTTCACGTTCTCATAGAGCATACGTACGGGTGACATAGGCACGTTCCGGCGGAACTTCTCAATCTTACGCCACATCAGTTTGTAGAAGACGCTCCAGGTTGCTTGTAAGTCCTTCCCGGCGTCTAAGAACACCGCACCGGCTAACGATTCGAACAAGTCACCTAGGATTTTGGGAACATTAACATGTTCAGCTATGTAGGGTTCATCTTCCGATAAGATGAGAACCTAGAAATTACCAAGTAATTCTATAACCTGTCTTTTACCATACGCTCGTTTTACTTACTTGTTCATATATCTCAAAGTCGCATTCTTCTTGGAACTTGACGAATATATCAATAGCATGCATCAATAGCGTGTTGTTGTACCTCAAGTGCGTATGAAAACCATTCCGTACAACTAAAGCAGCGAATGTAGCATTGTTCACGAGTGCCGAGCGAAGATCTGTCAATTGGCCTGGCGATAAGCCTTCGACAACACGTCCTTTCATAGGCGTCAACGTATCAGACATTTCATAAATGTGGCAGGTTATAAGGAAATCCAATATGGCGTCTCCAAGAAACTCTAGTCGTTGGTAACAGTCTGTAAGGTGATTGGTCGAATCAGAGGCATACGTAAGAGCTTGCAGAAGATAGGCGCGATTTCTAAATTGATAACCTAATTGATATCCAAGGAAATGATTCATAGTTGATACATTGTCAGGTTTTTCTCCAGCATCTTTGCCAATTTGCTGGACCTTATCTACAATATCGTCCAACGTGTCTTTAGTAATCTGACCACTTATTTGTTCCTCTCGGGGAATAGTGAATTCAAAGAGTTTGTTCACAGAAATTTGATTCGTTTCAATCTTGTGTTGGAGTATCTGCGGTACACACATTCCTGGCGGTAGCCATTCCGTTCGCGGCAAAAATTCTGATACTTTCATGTATCCGCCTAAGTTTTTTTTAGTCCACATAATGACAGATTCCTGTTAGCAACGATTTTGTCTTTTAAATACATCAAGCGACCCTCACTAAACTGTGGGTATTTGAGCAGTAGAAATAGTGAAACACTCAGTTTCAAGAACGAATCGCCCAATGTTTCGAGTCGTTCTAAGTTCAGTATATCCGTCGCTTTGGCCGCCATCAAACACTGAAATATAACCCATTGCGGTGGACCGAATTCTTTGTCAGCCTCACGCAGCATAAGTATTGGTCGTGCTTCATATTTTTTATCTAAAGTTAACGCCAAAAATTTGGAATGTGAAGGTTTAAATTTTGATTCGTTTTCTTTCAAATCCTCATACGTCGTGTCGAAAAATTTTTCAAAGTACTCAATTTCTACCAGCGTCAGTGCATCTAGGTTTCTTTCGATGTCAAGTGGTTCCTCCTCGTCTGTCCAAGAATATTGTTTATCTAACATCTTGGCGGAATGGTTCTTATTGGTCGATGATTTCGCCGAAATATATGGCAGTGTTTTCTGTTCGTCTATTTTCATAATACGTTCATCGATGCGCATGGGAGATGTTTGATGAAACATTTCCAGATCATGCATTTCTACGCCCGTACCTGTGATGATATCAGCGCGCAAACTTTCTGCTTGTAGAAGGCACATAATCTTAAGAAGAATAAACACATATTATATTCTCTCATTCCGTTTGGAATCAAGCGCTGAGAATGTTCTAGATTTTTAACTTACCCGATGCATAATTGTTGGTAACAGTGACGCTTTGTACCACAATGGTGCGGGGAAGTCTTGCAATACACACAGTTCCGGCACCAGGTGTTCCTCGGTTTTATCTATCATATTGTGTTTCTTGAGTTTTCTGCCGTGCAGCGTGACGGATCGCGGTAGAATACAGTTGAGTCGTTTCGAGATGGCTTTGACTAGTAGCAAAGGTTGTGTTGGGTTCTTCACATCCACTTGATACTTTTCTTTAAAGTATGCAGCGAACGATGGAAACCTGTCTTTGGGGAATGGACTGAACGCGTTCAAATTGTAACATATTTTGCTCACAAAGTATGGCTGTCTAACAAGAGAAAGAAGAGATTATAACCTGCAGATATGTTAAACAGATTCAAAAACATAGTCGAGCATGTTGCAACCGACAATGTCTCAACGAAAAATATTAAAATGGAACAGTTTTTAACAATAAAATAAGAATGCTAAAACTAACACAGATGCTACAATGAACGAAGAATACTCGGCTGTACAATACATAATGGTAAAGGTTTCTCTAAAAATACAAACCAAATAGACATATTTAGTTGATGTACTCTCACCATTTCTCTTATCCGATGCCAGGACCATACGATTTTACGTTCGTGTGATTTCTCCGTCACAACCAAATCTAGTTTCTCTTGTAATGTTGGTTCGTTTACTTGGTTTATGCGCGTATGTTGCCTGGCTATCTTCATCTCGATAGTAACAGTATCGCATTTACTTATCTTCACTGGTATAAGTAACATCATGCCTGTTTCATCCATGTTATCGTAGACGAGAAAGTCTTTTATGATTTTCAACAAGTCGTTCAGAATGAAATAGTTGCATTTTCGCAGAACTTGAATGTCTTCGTGCATCAAATACAGTTTAGTAGCATTCGTACACAACTCTATTGAAATCTCGCCACTCGACACGAATATGGGAAACGCACAAACCGATGTCAACTTGTTCAATGTTACCAAGCCGTATCCGAGCTCGTCCGACAAGATGCCCAGTTCAGCCGAAAGATTCGACGTGCAGGATGTAGATGCTGTGAATCTGGCTGTCATTTTGATTAGGTGTAGATAATATTTACCCGCTTCGGTTGTAGGTTGTCGGACTAGGTATTTCGGTATCTACCAAAACAGAATATGAATTGTTGATACAATAGTATTAAAGTAAAACCTTGATTTTAACGGGATTAACGGTCAAAATTTCCGGTTAATGTAACCAGTCGTAAACAATGTTTGACGCAAAATTAGCACGTGATCACACAGCATCGGACTTTTTTGTGAACGTTTCATACTTACTTAATGTTAATTACACAAACGTATCTACATAAGTAAAAACATAAACTTATTAATTGTCAATTATGTAGCAAACACCTTCGAGTTATCGGTAATATCGGATATCCTCTCGCCAACATTAGTTCGTTAAATCGAGGTTTTACTTTACCGTGTTACACATAACGTACGTGAAACTTATATTGTCTGCTGAATTTTTTTGATCCGACTTCGGTATTTCGTGTTTCTTTCAAATTCTCCTCACCGTTTTCTTCTACCTGTTTCACCGCACTTGTTGTCACTGGTTTATCATCTACTGTGGTGCAATTGGTGAACAGACAATCATAGTTGTCCAAGTTTTCACTCTCAGTTATTGGCAGAAGTGTATTATTCAATTCACCAATTTTGTGCAGCCTCTTGCAGACTTCCAAAGCGGCTACACGCTTAGCGGACATATTGGTTGTCATTGGCGGGCCCTGACGGAGGAGAAAAAGAACGAAATCTACTTCTATATGAGAGAGAGAGTGAGAATACAATACCTCTATAGGTTCTCGCAATGGACACACAATAGGCATTTCAATCATCACCGAATACTTGTCAACTATCATTTTGAGATACCACTTTGGCGTGAGCATCGAGTACCGATCCCGATGCAGTGATTGGCAATAGCGATTCAGCAATTGTATTGCCGAAGTAGCTGTCACGTGTGCTGAACCATATCCATTCACATAATACGGTTCCACGTCCCTGTCCTTGTAGAGATCATCCTCTATTTCGCGCATAGTTGGTGCTTGGCGTGTGTGCGTCTGGCCAACTAGATACTACAAAATAACATACTATACATATTTAGCAAATTAAACAGGTTTGTAACGTTAGAATGCTAAGACGAAGTGAATTCGGTAATCAACCTTAACTTGAGGTTAATGAACTAACAGAAAATGGTGCTAGAGTATTGTCGATCTCATGTGTGGGGTGCCATAACACCTGGTCAACATCTAAATTTAACAAGGCCCTTATTTCCAAAATTACTGCCATGATAAATATTGTCATTTTAGTAGTACGCATCTCATTTCCTGAATATATTTTGGAAGGATAATTTAAATATTCAAAATCGTTTCATTATTCTTCTACTGCGTCCAATAATATTTCTTTCCCTAACTTTTCAATTGCTTTAAGAACACTGTTAAGCTTATTGTTCTTTTCCAAGTTGAAATTTATAAAAACCTACTTAAGAACAAGTATGTCGCAAAAAGGCTTGTTAGTTTGACTTTAATCGCTATTTATAGTAGTTAGAGAATTTGGTCAAAAAGACACTTGTATAGTAGTAAAATTCTTTCTTCGCCAAGATTGGAATAATTGACTAATAAGTTTAGATGTGGAGAACTTTATTTAAATAGATCAAGCATAAATAGCACAATAGAAGCTGACGTTTCGACTTTTATTTATAACATTTTCAAAGCAAAGAAAAACAGAAATTTTTACATCTGTAAAACCAACAGGTTGTACATATAGCTAATTTATTGCATTAATTTACACATTCGGTTAACGTACACGACCAATGAATAGTTAAGTCATTATATCTAGCGAATTCGTGTCCCGTGTAACGATTCTCTAGTCCTCTAGTGGTTACTATTTTCTGCCGCCTTTCATTTTTATCTAGGGATATTTATCGTACTTTCATAACCAATAACTGTGGGGTTCTTATAATCAATTGTGTATTGGCCGTAGTTCTATTTATGCAGGTACTTGGACGAGAATTTTATTAGTTTGCACTGTTCTCTTCTAAAGTTCATAAAAATTACAGACATGTTGTACCCAGCAAACTACTAACAACTTATTTATTTTAATATAAAGGTATTTTGAGAAAAATACAATTTTTTTAATAAAATTTGTGTTATTTTTGAATGTATCTAGAGGTCAAAATTTAAATGGATATAGTTTACAAACTACTTATGCATATCCAGTTAAAACCGTTACAATTATTGTATATGTATTAACATTATAAAAATATAATAGCATTTTTAATTACTTTGCTGATAATTCATTGTAACAAATAATATATAAATACTTTTATTTGCTATTAAAACGATAAAAATAATTCTGCATTTGCATAAACAGGTTTTGCACATTAACATTTACATAATAATATTAATTGTTCAGATAGTTTACATTATTCTGAAAAAGAAAGTAAATTAGATATTTCAGAAGAAATGGAAATTTTTATACATTTATCAAAGAATTTTGCTCTGATTAATGAACAATTGGACATCAAAAATTCAATTATATTTAATATTTTAAAATAATAATTTAATATTTATTCATTAAAATTAAATGATTTATTTTTATTATACGAGATTTTAATTTTAAATATCAATCATTCTTGTTTTATTTAGGTTCTAATAGGTTCAGCTCGAAATTAATCCGGTTAGTTTTTGCAAATAATAACAATGGAAATTGAGAAATACAAATTTATACCGCGTGATCATCAATCGGAGATTCTAGAGAAACACAATCGTACATCTGCCTACATGTTCTGGTAAAACGTACATTGATATCATGCTGATCAATCACTTATTCCCAACAATAATCAGCTACGTAATTCTGTATTAAATGATTATATAACTTTTGATTGCATGTATTTCACAGGCCAAACAATAAAATCACCATTTTCTTACTGAAAACTGAACCGTTTGTGAGAAAATAATTGATTTTTCTATCAAGCGACATAGTGATTTCGAAGTAGGTCGTTTTTCAGGGGAATAAAATATTGACGCATGGACAAATGAGCAGTGGTATTCAGAATTAACAAAGTATCAACCGATTGTGCCCCGCACAGATATTTTTGGACATTATCTTGCACGGCGAATTTTGTAAGTACAATTTATATTATTCCGAAAGTAATACATAAGCCTGGTTGATCAAACGAAGTTTAAATTGAGAGTTAAATGATTATAAATTTGTTTTGTTTTTCTAAAAATAAGACGAGAATAATTTCATTCACTGCCATTTGTTGAAGATCATAATTGAGTTAAACCTAGACCAAGCAAACTGGACATAAGTGGATCTTACTTGCAATAGTTTCTCCTGGATGGCTTTGTACATTTGGTGGTTTTCTTCATACTTTCTTTCCTCGACCGGTACCATTATAACATACAAACTATCACCAGCCCGTGCCCTACCCTTGGACTGTATATACACACAACCAGAGTACACCGCGGTATATCAATGCCTTCCTCGACGACATTCGAAGCGATCAACAGATTAATATCACTCTCATAAAAGTTTCTGATTATTCGTTTATTAACTTCAGCCGAATACAATTGATCGCGTGTGGCTCTGTCACCTGAATTCGCATTGGATCCGACCATGAAATCCGTACGAATATAACTAAACTCGTCGTGACAATCAACGAGTGCTTTCGCAACAAGAAACAATGCTTTAGCGGTGAAGCGTGGTCGAACAAACACAATGCCGCATAAACTATTCGTACTTGTCGATCGAAACGCGCGCAAAATCTCAATTAACATCAACACTTGCGGTGAACTGAATTTGAAAATGCGCTCCTTATTTGAATAGCCCACCATTATTTGCTCCAATAGCGCCATGACAGCGCACAGTTTACTTGTAATGGTGGAGAGTACGCGGTACATCAGTGAATACTTGGCGTGATGTTTTATGCGTTCCGTTGAAACGATACAAGCAAATGTCGATTTCCAGGCACCGAATGTTCCCAACATTTCCATGTGTAGTACAAGTGTTCGTAACAGTTTGGTGAGTTGTTTTATTTCCGTTTGTGAATGTTTCATATTTCGTAGATGTGGCCATTTTATAGATGATACAAAATCAACTATATCGGTGACCATATTGATGGCTTCCTGTAAAACCTTGTCTGGTACCATTGACTGGAAGTATGTGATGCGTTCTTCTGGATTTGTTGAGTATCTATCACAAAAGCGAAAAGGTATTGTTTCATACTGGTTAATTGTAATAAGTCCGTCTACCACGGTCTAAATCGCTAGTCATAATTAATCAATCAAGGCATTGATTAATATATAATACAGATAAAAAAAATTTTGCAAAAGAAATAAGATGTTTAACAGTTACTTGCAAGTGTTAACACCCGTCAATAAGTTTTAATATCACGTTGTTAATACGTACCTTTATACATTACAAAACCAATAGTTATAAAATTTAAAAAAGTACATATTTATTAAACAACATCGTGAATATAATATAATATACTTTATACCTACTGAAGAAAAATAGATTAGTACATTCGTGAAAGAGACAGGGGAAGGGACTTTACCAAATGTCAAGTCTCAAGTACAGATATTGAACCAAGGACATTTTTGAAATCGCAGGGTTCTGCGTACCGTCCTTAAACTATAATTACAAGAAATAATTTTTAAAGCACATCTTAGAAACAAACGACATTTTGCATTTATAATTTATAAATAACTTTAAGGGAAAATAATCCAGAAAAAAAGACTGTCTCCTATAAAAGGACGAATGGTTACCGTAGGTATAGAACTAATTTTTTATATAGACGGTGTCTGGCAACATCCTTGAACATTATTCATAGTATATTTAGACCAAGTCTAAATCATGTCTAAGGCTGGATCAAGTCCAAATCAATTTTTACCTATTCATAGAGTAGTTTAGACATAGTCTAACCTTAAAACTAGGTATCCTCAGACCTAGTTTAAAAGTAATTATTTCTGTTCGACATCTGATAGCAACAATATTTAACGTGGAAAAGATTGAAATATTTTTGAAGACAAGTAAAATATTGAAAAGTTTATTTTGATTACTTTTTAATATTGTGACTTATGGAAACAGAAAGACTTGGTCCAGGACTGGTCCTTGTTTATAATACAGAGTGATATTAAGTTCGAATCGAAACACATACCCTATAATTTGTGCCAAATTCCGTACAGTGACCACTTTACTCTGGAACGTCGTCTCCAGCGAACGAACAACTTTCTGGACTTTTAACGATGAACAATTCCTATTCAACAAAGTCGCCGTCAGTCCCATGACTCGCGGTTGTTTATCCACCGGTACGTTCGCAAATAGTTTCATTATCTGCCGCATCGGTTGGTTCTCAACTGCTTGATGACATTCGTCAAAGATCATCAAATTAACTTTATCGATACCTACAACAAACAAATTAATAATGCTCAGTTGCTAAGACGAGATGTTATTGGACAATTAATTAATTCTATATTCCTTTGATTCTCTAACTTTTCGAAAACGCGAATCAGTTGATTCCCCTGTGATGAGATGAATCTCAAATAAGTGACAACAAATACATTGTTTGTTTCGGTGTAGCACACAGGAAAGCAAATATGAAGATAACTACCAAACTTACAAAGCCGCCCAGGAGAAACTACTGTAAGTAAGATCCACATGTGCCCGGTTTGCTTAGACGAGGTTTAATTCGAGAATCAGAGACGAGGTTTCATTCGAGAATCAATGATTTTAGAATTAAATCATATTGCTGGGACAAAACAAAGAATTTATTTGTTGTCAATTATGATTTTGAACGAAAGACAGTGAATAAACTGATTCTCTTCTTAGAAAATAATCTCGGTTTAATTATAGAAATATAAAACAAATTTAGAAAAGTTTATTCATGAACTGAACCTCGTCTGAGTAACAAGGCATAAGTATTACTTCTGGAATAATATTATTTATACTTACTAAATTGGCCGTGCAAGACAATGTCCAAAAAGGTTTGTGCAGTGAATACAATCACTTGATATTTTGTTAATGCGTCAATATTTTGGTCCCTTGAAAAACGTCCCACTTCGAAATCCGTATGTCGTTTGATAGAGAAGTACAGCTATCTCTAGAATCTCCGATTGATAATCACGCGGTATAAACTCGTTCGTCTCAATTTAAATCGTTATTGTCTGCAAAAACAAACCGCTTTATTTTCAAACTTAACCTATTAGAACCCATAACTGAAACATGAATGATTGATATTTAAAATAAAAAAGTACACGTAGAATATGTTTAACTAAAATACATTTAATTACTCTTGTTTTTTTCATCACAATATTTATTAATTTAATTTAATAGTTTCGTCGTCATTATGACATCGTCCGACTTGAACATGATATATATATATATATATATATATATATATATATATATATATATAAATAAACAACATAATTTATAAATAAAACTACATTTGAACAAAAAAAGAAACAAACCATCATAATAAATAGAAAATATAGAAAAATATTCTATTTTATAAAATTATTTTAAACTATTAAAATAAATTGAATTTGTAATGTACAATATTCACTGATCAGAGTAAAATTCTTTGATAAATGTTTGAAAATCTCTATTGCTTCCGAAATATCTGATTTACTCACTTTTTCAGAAAAATGTAAACAATTAATATTATTTACGTAACTATTATATGTCAGAAGATGTTTTGCGAATGTAAAATTATTTTTATTATTTTTAAAAACAAATAAAAATATTTAAATATATTTTATTTATTCTAATGGATTATCAGCAAAATAAGTGAAAATATGCACTATATTTTTATAATGTTAATATATATAGGAGTATACTAATTATAAAGGTTTTAACTGGATATGCGGAGGAAAATGCATAATTAGTTTGTCAATTATGTCTATTTGAATTTTTATAGCTAGATACACTTTAAAAAACACATAGTTTATTAAAAATTACCAGTATTTTTTTACCAAAATATCTTTAATGTTTAAATATATGTCGCTCGCAAGGAGCATTACGTGTTTTTGTATACTCTGCAAGTGAGCAGTGCAAACTAAAAACATTTTCGTCCAAGTACCTCCATAAATAGAACTACGGCGAATAAATTGAAACTTACCAAGTTAAATGGAAGATTACCTACTATTCCGATTATATCTTTATTGACTGACAAGGTGCTGTTGATATGAGATATTAATTTCTTTTCGAGGCAAAAGTAATAGATCTCTGCAGCAGCACATGTGAACACATTGACGTTAACTTATTTAAACTTTATACTACAACGTTACAGACAAGGCCGATCAAGTTTATCAAACAAATGTTCTTATATAATTGTCTCTCTCACTTCCATTGTCAAGAAATGCGCGATAGGGATGGATATAACACGTTTGTCTGTCAAAATTTTGCTTTTCGACTAAGCTAAGACATGCATTGAAAAAGAGATGCTCGTTGTATTCAACATTGTTATTGTGACGTGGTTCATTTATTCATATTGGTATTCGTTTAAACACGTTTAAATGATTAAATAGTTCTACTTGGTTCTCTGAATTTTGTGTTGGTATGCTGTATATCAAATCCATTCAACCTTACAATAATGTGCTATTTACACAGTTTTGCCTATTAAAATAAAGTGCATAGGTCATTTTGTTGTTACAGCTAGAATAAACTGTTCATGTTTTTATAATCATTCATCTTGTATCAATATATTTAGTATAATTATTCTTAGCAATTATCCATGAACTGATACGTGAATCGGTTCAAAACTGTGTGTTGGAACAAACCTACATATATGATTATCAATTTTGTTTTTAAACTGAATTCTGTATTAGAATAATCAGGTTATTAATTTTACTTAGTATTTAGTACTGTAAGTACATTTTAATGCTAAAATGTATTTTAAGCAATACTGGTACATAGTATTTCAAATACTTGTTTAGAAGTACTTTGTATTTAAGTACATTTTTTGAGTACTGGTCCTACCTCTGGCCACCGAGCATAAATATTTTATTTTTACGAAATTTGAAATATAACTAGCTATAGATATGAACTCTAACGTTTTCAATGAAAATTGGGCTAATCTGGGATAAAACTGTGACATTCTCTTACAATTAGACAAATTGAGTACTTATATGATGCAAACGTGCCTCTCTGGATTAGATATAATAGCCTTGGCGGTTTGAACAGACAGCGGAATTTTCATTTTCAATTGACACGAAATGAGCGGTACTAAATTCTTAACTGTACACAGATGGCTTTGAAGGAATTTCTTGTAAAAATCAAATTCTATGTGTTGTATCTCGTGTTTATACACTATAATTAAATGTATACATTTCAACCGGGCCACACTAAAGAGAATTCGGGAATTTTCTTTCGGCATAAGTCCCGGTAAAAAACACTTCCACGAAGACCAATAAGAAGAAGCCCGCTGGATTTATTGTGGCGTTTCGGGTAAATCACACGAACTAATCACAACACGAAGCCCACTAGTGTGTAAATTTATGCCAATGTTGTAACTTTTCAGTAGAATTTACTTTATGTCTTGTAGACCTACACGGACGAGTCAATACTAGATGTAAAGCAATTCTTTCAGTCAGCCACTCTAGAGAATATATAAAAGTTTTTAATGTGCGTGTTTATGCGTGTGTAAATCTTTGTATGTAGATCGGGTGTTTCATCGAAAAGTGTTATATGGGGAATCCAATGTTAATATTTCAACTAAATGATTTACATTCCCCATTATATTTAGAGACTAGGTTGTAATACAAATTATTAAGAAGAATTAATATGTCCGTTTCATGAACTCGTCAATTTCAGTTACAATCTTACCTGAAATTGACAAGAACTTAAAACGGACATATTACTTCTTATTAATAAAATTGACGATGAACTACGGAACTGACAATGAAATATTGTAATGTTATGCAGAATCAAAAGCTGCGTCAATTGAGCCCTTATTTGTCCTTTAAATATTTTTTTTATCAAATATGTTAATTGGATCAACCGTTATCAAGATTTAAGCCAGTATATGAAGAATGAGCCAAAAAACACGATTTTTAAATATCCCAAAAACTATTTTTTGGAAAAATAAATTACTCTCATTTTCGTTTTCCCTGACCACAAATTAGTCTAAAAAATACTTTTTTTTCTTCTTTCATTTTCCTTGTAAACTAGTGTTATTGGATACATTATTCCTAGTCTTCGTTGAGCACCCTGTAGTTTTATTTTAATGTGATGTTTCCAGGTTAGTCTTGTGTCTAGGTGTACTCCTAGATACCTCACCGTGGAATTGTTCTGGTTCCACTTTATAATATTGTTATTTATAATCACTTCTTGCGGGTTAGCTACTTTTTTCAGACTGAATAATTTTGCTTCGCATTTGTTTTCGTTTAACGTTGTTTTCCATTTTGTTAGCCTTTGGTTGAGTTGGTGTATTGCATGTTGGACTTCGTTTCTTGCGACAATTTGCGTCTGGATGTTGTGACAGGAGTGCTGTATCATCAGCGTACATCGCTAAAGTAGTGCCAGCATTGGAGGGGATGTCATGCATGTAAAGGTTGAAGAGGACTGGACCAAGGATTGATCCTTGAGGGACACCGGCTTTGATAACTTTAGAAGTAGAGTGAGAACTGTTTATTTTGATTTGAAAGGTTCTATTTTTCAGGAATGAGTAGATAGTTTTATACAGGTATGCTGGTAAATTAAGATTTTTTTAAATTTGATTTCTAGGCCTTTGTGCCATATTTTATCAAAAGCTTGTGCTATGTCTAGAAATACTGCGACTGTGCTGCATTTGTTCTCAAAACCATGTGTGATATATTCCGTTATTCTTAGGAGTTGATGGCAAGTCGAATGATGTTTTCTGAATCCGAATTGATGAGAAGGGATGATGTTTTTCTCGTCTAAGAGTGTATCTAATCGAGCTTTAATTATTTTATTGAAGAGCTTAGCGAGCGATGGTAACAAACTAATAGGTCTATAGCTCGTGCCTAATTTTTTATCCTTATTAGGTTTATGAAAAAGTATGATGTATGCATGTTTCCAAGTGGTGGGAAAATATCCTTTCGCTAAACAGATGTTGAAGATTGAGCTAAGTGAGCTCAAAGTCTTTTTTTGTTAGATTTTTCAATATTACGTTGGATATATTATCATGTCCTGGTGCTTTCTTGTTTTTGAGTTGGTTGGTGTAAGATTTTAGTTCCGTCGGTGTTGCGGGTATTATTCTCGTCATTTCTGGTGGTGGGTCCTCTGATTCTACTTCTGTTTCATTATTTTCGTCATTTATGGTGAATACTTTTTCATAATGTGTTTCGAATGCTTCGCATTTTTCTTCATCTGATATATAATGTATGTTTATTGATTTTAGTGGTGGCATATTAGTTGGAGATCTTAATATACTTTTCGTTGCTTGCCACATTTGGGTGTCACCGGGATTTATTTCGGATAGGTATGACTGGTATGTGTCAATTCGGTGTTTTTCGAGTTCGTTGTGAATTTGATGTCTAAGCTTATTCATTTCTCATTTATAGCCTAAGTCCCGTGTAGTTTGCCATAGTCTACGTATTGTATTTTTTCGCTTGATTTTCTGTGCTATATGCGCTGGGGTTGCTATGGAATGCATTCTAGTTTGTGTATTTTTGAGTGTAGCTTCTTGTGCGGATTTTACTATTACATTAGTAAGTTGTGAAATGGCATTATCTATATCTTCCTTTGTACGGAGGTTTCTAGCAGCGTTCATATTTGCGTTTAGTTTCAGTTGAAACATTTTGCAGTTTATTTTTCCGTTTATAATTTGCATATTGTAAGCGATTCTTAAGTCAAATTAGATATATTAACGAGATGTACTAAAAAGTGATCCTTTGGGTTGGAATATAAGACTTCTTAACGAGTTCAAGTTAGATGTAGAACATATATTAAAGCGTTAGTTTCGACAGATTTTCAACGTTTCGACCTGGGTTTTGGTCATCTTCAGGAATCTACAATTTTTTTGAATACATTGATATAATAACAGCATTTAACTCATAGTAGATTTATTTAAGTCAAAAATTGATATGAAAGGTTTATCCCCAAAGGGTTGGAATGATGACTTCAACTTCAGACGTAAAGAAGTTTATTCAAAAGTTCATATACAACTTATGCCGACGTTTCGACCTTAAGGTATGAGGTCATTATCAAGGCTTAATGGAAGAAGCGAAGAACAATATTACCACGTGGATTTTACATGGAAGTATAAACACAAAATTGTGAACAAAACATGTTCAATACAATTGAACAGTGTAAAAAAACGTATGAAAATGTAAAATTAATAATAATGATAACAAAAAACAACTGACCATGGTCGTCAGAATAAAAACGCAAAAAACAAGACAGACAACATAGTTGTCTTGTCAAGTCAAAACTAAAAATCATTTTTAGTTTTGACTTGAGAAAGAAACATTCGTAAAAAAATTAAAAATTATGAAAGCCACATGTTCGGCCGAACAGGTCAAGTAATGTAAAATTAGTGTAGTAAACAGAATCGACTAGAACATTCTAATTAAAATTAATTAACAATAAATTCAAAATGAGAGCCAACAAATTAATTTGTTATTAATTCCTGAAGATGACCAAACCTCAGGTCGAAACGTCGAAAATCTGTCGAAACTCACGCTTTAATATGTGTTCTACATCTAACTTGGACTCATTAAGAAGTCTTTTATTCCAACCCAAAGGATCACCTTTTGGTACATCTCGTTAATACGTTTATAATTTGGTTTTTCACTCTTGTATTGGGTTCATAAATATTATTTATGATGAAGAAAAATGGAAAATAATTTTTACACTTGCACGTAAGTATTAGCTAGCTATGGAGAATAAAACCATGACACTACACATTTGTCCTTATTTTATTGTCCATAGCTATCTAATATATCATGAAAATATCAAAGTTTATTACACATTTTCTTCCGATTAAATAACGTTTAACAGACAAATTTATGTTTATCAATGCAGTTTTTCACTCTGCACAACATTTATATCAAAACCTTTGCTCTGACAGTAACAGGGAACATAATATACACAAATAAAAACATTAACATTGAATTCCCCATACATATTATGTATATACGTATGGATGTACCGAACAAATCAAATCATAAAATAATGTGTACAGTAGGTACCAATGCTAGAAAACAAAATGAATTTACGATTGCGATTGACAATTGCAATACCACTTTGGGGAAAAAATGTGTACTCACAATTCACCGAATTGATTTTGAATGAAACCAGCAGAAAAAAGAAGAAGAAATGTTGTCTTACCTGAAATAGAATAAAACAATTTATAAATAAATAATCAAATTGCTTTGGATTATCACAATGTAAGCAAAAAAAATATTAAATATTTTAAAAATAAATTTTGAACAATTCTATTAAACACTTATTACGCGTTTATATACAAAGATAATCATTAAATCTAGCTGATTAATTACGAAACTAGAATTTCATTAAATTTGAATCCTAACTAACTGTCCGTTGACAAGTTTGGAATGTGCAAACTGATATTCTGTCATATCTTGTGTAAGCCGTAAAGAGAGTGTTACAAGCGACTAAGGGCATGTGAATGTCGTATTTACAAAAGTTTTAGACTAAATGTCTTGTAAAATTGCATTACAATAAAAGCATTTGCGCTCAGTCATACTTAGCTGGTGCGCAAAACAAAAAGGACATTTCGAAACGATAGAATTTCAGATTGTCGCAATATAATTTACTGAAATATAATTTAGAGAATTTACAATACACACGTAGGTACGTGCAAGATAGAAGTGAATTCTAATAAAATATTTGAAACCTCACATCACCAATGCCTTTTTTCATTTACATTAGAAACCAAGAAGTGTATTTGCAAATTAAAATAAGTACAGTAAAACCTCCGATTAACGCTACCTCTATAAACGATGATTCGCTATAATGCGGCTTTCTAGAACTCACCAAAATGGCCACTAAATTTACTATGATTCGTTATAACGTGCGTTCATGAAGACAGTAATTCTGAAAATGTGGAGAGCAAGGAACTTCTTATAGATTTCCTTAATACAAGTTACGATAAATTATGGATCAAATTATAGAAAATGACTCAGTGCTAAAACGACTTCGTTAAATACTGTTTAGCTTAGCGCTTGTTTCCTAGGTACGTATCCTGAACGCTAACCGAGGGTACTACAGAATATAACTAATAACATTTTGGATTATTAATACTAATTTTATCAATACTCTTTTCCAACACTATACATTGTAATATGGAGATCAATTTTGCATACGTATAATTTATTTAAATAGAAGCTTCGACGTTAGAACATACAGTAGATATCGTTTATAACGACGTTCAAGGGACCAACAAAATTCGGTCGCTATAACCGTAGGTCGCTATATCCAAACAACATAAATACAGATATATGTTCAAAAATACATTTTACATATGCTAGAAAAGAGTACATTTACATGACTGCAAGAAGCTTAAGCAACAAAAACAATACTCAAGTGTTACAAAAAAAAAAAAACAATCCAACTTACTTTACAAACAACTTAACACATAATTTTACATACCTACGTATACATACATAAGTATTTAAATTTTAATAAAAAAAAATCTGTAATTTTTGTTTGTATTTGTGATTTTTTGTCTTCTAAAAAGTTTCTTTCAATAATCTTTTCCAAATGTAGCAATGCTAAGCCTGTTTAATTTCTTTTAAATTTTGATTAAACATGAAAAAATGATGAACTGTTTCAACTGCTGAAAATACATCCTTTATAGTAGGTGTTTGCAACTCGGTTGTTTCGTCCATTTCCACTTCGTTACTTTTTGTTTCGCTATACCGACATCGGTGACATACCTTCAATTCGTAGTTAACCATTGAATGAATACGTCATCGCGATTCGCCCTACCTTTTCGAAACTCAGTAATTCCCGGAGCCAATTCGGTACTACTACGCAACGCAATCCGTCGTTATAAAAGATAATTTTATCCAAATTTCAAGCCATTTTTCGTCGTTATATTAGTTTCGTCGTAATATCCGATGTCGTTATAAGCGATAAGCCTCAAGTATAAAGAATTTAGTTTCTGGCCGGGACTTTGAAATTTCGTCGCAAAAAGCGATATGTCGTTATATCAGATGCCGTTATAAATGATATCCACTCTATGTAGTAACAGTGTAATTCAGTAAAAGCAGAAACTCTCGTTAGATACAGTACAATTGCGTAAACGTGAACACCCGTAAATGTGAACTACTCCGTAGTGTGAACAAGGTATTTTCTAACATTGACTACCTTATAACGTGAACATCCTAACTTTCGTTAATATGAACACAGTACGTATTGCTAATGGGTATCCTTTATTTATTTGTAAATTTTTAAATGGTTATAAAAGTGCTAATATATTATATATAAATATAAATAAACGGTCATAAAAGTTGTGCTAATATCACGACATATGTAAACAAATTTGTTATTTTGTTAACTGGCTCTTGGAAATACAATGGCTAAACTTAAACAAAAAAATTTAACATAATGTGAAATAGTTAAAATTTTGTCTGAAACAGACTGCGTATGATTAAAATCACTCGATTTAAATCCCGATTAAAATAAAAAGATTTTTTGAATTAAAATCTATTATTGACATATTGTAAGCGATATACCAATAGGTGATCCTTTGGGTTGCAATAAAAAACTTCTTTACGAGTTCAAGTTAGATGTAGAACATATATTAGATAATTAACAAATTATAAATTTTTATTGATATGGGGGCTAACTTCATCAATAGTAATTTATAGTTTGCTAATGAAATAGGAACAAACAAAACTATTCGATGAACAATTAAGAACAAGCGAATGCCATTAACATTAAATTATAAACCTAATATATGGTGCCTAATTTCACAGACGTTCGTTCCACGCACCCATCGATGCGTCGCTCCATGCGCCGTGTCATATTACCTTTGAACAAACTAGTTAGAACGCGCCAGTTGGCGTCAGTCGTACCGCGTTTGTTGATGTGGTTAGGTGCTATCATTTCTCGAGAATGATTTCATCTCGAAATATCGCAACGATCACATTATAATTGAACAATTCACAACCATAGAATTAACCTGTAAACATTAGTGGAACGAGTGTAAAAGATATGCGAGTATACATGTTTTGAAGTAATTAAAACTGGTGTTATATTTTTTTTTAATTTTTGTGTTCTGCTAAAATTAATAAAGTGCAAAGTTTAGTAGTGTATGAATTGTTTAAAGTAATTGTGAATCCATTACGTGAGTGTTATAAATAAGAATATTAATGATTATTGAACTGCAGTGTTAATGAGAAATTTTGACAGGTCAAAAAGTCATATAATTTGTGCAATAATAGTTTCAGAAGCGCGATAATAAAATTATAATTATTTGCGTATTAATCATGTTTAACCATTGTTACATAAAACAAAAATAAACATAATTAAAATTGTGATTTGGTATTCCTAGAAATACAAAGCACAGGTTAAAATATAATTAATGTGTAACTTCCATATATCAAAACATGTCAAAAAAGTCAATTTAATAATTATCTAATACTATTATTCATTGACAATTAATAATCAGAATGTAATAAAGTAATAGTAATAGTCATTCACAGTTGATGAAGTGAAATTCCCGCATAAACACGAAAATAACGTATACTATATAATTTAAACAATACATCGCATTAAATAAAATGGATTGGAATTTATCACTAGATTTTTGCTGTGGATAATAAATGTTACTGCATTTTGTGGATAAAAATATCAAAATGAAATTGTGGAAAGTGTTGGCACGAAGTAGTCATATATACAACGCAAATTACACTACTGGAACAGAGATGCATGGTAAGTGAAAGACTTATATAATTGATATTATTCAATTCTGCGATTTACATCTATCAAACTTGAAATCATTGTTCAAATCAAGTAAACCTTACCATGCTTGCCTTGAAAAATTGCAAAATGCTTCAAGCGCTACATCAAATGTTTTTGAATGAGCCAAATTGCAGGGATGAGTAAATTTAAAGTATGTATTTCAAATTAGTCCATGAGTTTGACGTTTTTTTTATGGAAATTTAATAATGGAAGTAAAACGCACTACAACTGAATGTACCTAAGTGAGAACGTGCACGTCAAGGGGGAATGTTCCTAAGTACGAATTGTTCGTACAATCAAGCTTCGTAAATCGAGATTCGTTTTTATATTATGTTAATGTGCCCACAAAGTGATTTTAAAGTTGCTTGTAAGAATATCTAATGAAACTGTTTAATCGGTAAAGTTTAGAATAAACTGAGACGAAGACTTATAACTGTATATTACATAAAAAACAACGTACATTCTCATTTATAATATTATCGGCTGTAATGAACAAGAATTTGTATATTTGCACATATATTAGGTACGAATAATTGGCTATTTGCAAATAAATAATTATAATTGTTGCATAATCGGTAGGTACTATGCCGTATGTACAAATAGACAATTATTCGTAGCCACTGTATGTGCAAATATCCATTTCGTAAATATATAGTTTGTTTTTTACATAACATTATTAAAATTCTAACAGGAAAATCTTAATTAAGACGTATAATTAATTATACGTGTACCCGGTAGTAAGAGATATTTTTTTTTTTTTTTTTTTATTATTATTATTTATTTACAACTAGCCGCTAGGGCTAACCAGCAAATTTGATTTAATTTACAATGTAGCATATTTACATAACATGTGTTGAAGGCGCCGTCTAGTAACGGTTCTTCTTATTAGATATTTTATAGTTAGCTTATAAGTCTATAGGTTTCCTTCTGTTTAATCTTCTTACGTCTTCTTCGTTATTTAATAGGTTGATGGCTAAGTTGTTAGGGTGGTTATTAAGTCGTTTTTCGTATTTTTCTGAGTAATATTTTGTCTGCTCTTGTATCGTTTTTATACTTAAATCATTGTGAAGTGACTTGTTAGTTATGTACCAGGGAGCATTTGCGATTGTTCTCAAGGTTTTGTTTTGTAGTCTTTGTATTTTATTAGTATTTGATTGTTTCGCACAGCCCCATAGTTGTATGCCATAGGACCATATGGGTACAATTATTGCTTTGTATAGGAGAATTTTGTTTGATAAGGATAATGTAGATCTTCGACCTATTAACCAGTATAGTTTCTTTGTTTTAATGTCAGCTTGTTTTCTTTTTGCTTGTAGGTGGTACTTCCATGTTAATCTTCTGTCGAGTGTCATTCCCAAATATTTCACTTTGTTATTTTGCGGGAGAGGTTTATTGTTTAAATGCACTTCTGGGCATGTATCTCTTTTCATTGTGAAGGTTATGTGAGCTGACTTTTCTTCATTTATTTTTATCCGCCATTTTATCGCCCATTCTTCGATTTGGTGTAGTGAGCTTTGTAGTAGCTTGGAAGCTTCATTGGGGTTATCATCAGTTGCCAGTATAGCAGTGTCATCTGCGAAAGTTGCGATAGTTGTTTTTTCATCGTATGGTAGGTCCGCAGTAAACAGGAGGTATAACATAGGTCCTAGTACACTGCCTTGTGGAACGCTAGCTTTGATGGGGTATATTTGGGAATGGTCGTTTTCGCATACTATTTGAAAGTTTCTGTCCGTGAGGTAGGATTTCATTAGCAAGTAGTATTGAGATGGTAGTTTTTCTTTTATTTTGTATAATAAACCTGGATGCCAGACTTTGTCAAAGGCTTGACTGACATCCAGGAATGCAGCCGAACAAAACTTCTTCTCTTCTAGTGCTTTTTCGATCTCTTTGGTTACTCTATGTATTTGCTCTACAGTCGAGTGTTCGTTTCTGAAACCGAATTGGTATTCCGGGATTAAGTTCTTATCTTCCATTTCATTTTTTAATCTTTTCAGAATTAGTTTTTCAAGGACCTTAGCGAGACATGGGAGTAGGGAGTTTGGTCTGTACGATGTAGGTTCGTGTTCTGGTTTGCTTGGTTTTAATATTAGTATTATGTGGGAGAACTTCCAGATTAGCGGGAAGTATTGGATTCTTAGAATTGCGTTGAATATATGTTTTATGCTGGTGATTGCTTTGTCGGGTAGATTTTTTAATATTATTGGAGTAATAAGATCGTGTCCAGGTGCTTTTTTGTTGTTTAGGAGTTTGATTTCGTTGACGATTTCTTCAGTTTTAAGATTTGGAATTGGTAGAGATAGTTGCAGTGGTATGTCTAGTTGAGTTAGTATTTTTTTTTCCTCTTCATCCGTAGTTTGTGACGTGTTGGGTTTGAATGTGTTTGATAAGTGTTCAGCAAATATTTCAGCTTTGTCTTTTTCTGATCTGGCCCAGGTACCGTCAGGTCTTCGTATTGGAGGAGAAGTTTTCTGGGGTCTTTTTAGATTTCTTGTAGCTTTCCACAAGGTGTGGTCGTTATGTGTATCCGGGGAGAGATTGCTAACGAAGTTTTGAAACAATTCATTTTTTATTTCGTATATCAATGTTTTGACCTCCTTACTTATTTTATTTAGTAGAGTCTTGTCACTAGGTAGTCTATTTAAATGCCATCTTTTTCTGATTCTTCTTTTCACAGCTATTTTATCTTTAATGTATTTGGGGTAGTTTAGAACTTCATCGTTTTTAGCTTTATGTTCAGGAGTTGAAATCCAAGCTGCTTGTTGTATATTTTTTGTTAAAATATCCACTGCTTCATCAATGTTATCTTCTGTTTTTAATGGCATGTTCGTATCTGTGTTGTCGTTAAGGTATTTTTGAAATGTAGACCATTTAGTTTTTTTATTTGTAAGAGTAGGTTTTTTTTCCTTGTTTATTATTGTCGAGTATAGAGTTGCTATAACAGCAGAATGATCTGACATGATATCGAAGCACTCATCAATTTTTATATAGTTTGATGATATTCCCTTTGTAACAAAGAAATCTAGGGCATCTGGAGTTTTTGCTGGATCTGTTGGCCAGTACGTAGGTTTGCCAGTGCTTGCATGTCCGTATCCTTTATTGAGTATAGCAGCTAGAAGCTGTCTACCTTTAGGGTTTATTAGTCTTGAGCCCCAACTAGGATGTTTAGCGTTGAAGTCACCTGCTGCTAGAAATCTATTTCCTAGGACTTCAAAGGCTTCTTCGAATTCTTCTTGTTTGATTGAGTGCCTTGGTGGGCAGTATATTGCTGATACTACTAAAGTTCCATTAGCTTCTCTGATTTTGACATTGGTAGCTTGGATATAATCCTTTTCTATTCTTGCTATTTCATAATGTGAAATTTTATCACTGATGATGACAGCTGTTCCGCCATGAGCTGTTCCATCGGGGTGATTAGTATAGTATACTTTGTATTTGTTCATTTTGAAATAATTTCTATCAGTGAAATGAGTTTCAGAAACTAGTAATATATCAATTTTTTGCTCGTTTAGAAAGAGTTCTACTTCTTGCTTGTGTTGTTTTAGACCGTTAGCGTTCCATAATGCAATTCGTATAGTGTTACTTGTCATTAGTGGTTTTGTTGATTAACGTGGTTAGTAAATTAAGGATTATTCCGTTTTGATTCATTAATTGCTGAATTAATATCTCAAACCTACTGAGGAACTTTTCGAGAGTAGTGTTATGGTTATCCGAGTTTGTTTTCTCATTTCGTACTGCCTGGGAATAATTCATGTGTTTGTTTGCTGAGTAGTTGAGATTGGAAGATTCATTAATGTTGGTTCTGGATTCTCGGTTTTCTGTTGTAGTTTGTGTTTTTCTATAATTGTTTGTATTCATTTTACCTCTCATTTTTTGTAGGTCACGATATACTGTACAGCCTTTATAATTGGCTGGGTGGGCTCCCCCACACAGCGCACATTTTGCAGTAGTAGTTTTTGGTTGTGTGCATTCCAACGTTGGATGATCTCCTGCACATTTCACGCAGTTGAATGGGTTGGTGCAGTATGATTTTGTGTGGCCGTATCTTTGGCACCTCATGCATTGAGGTACTTCTTTCCTCTTGCGTGGTTCTTCCACTGTAATTTTTGTTCCTAGTAGGTACTGGATTTCGTATATCTTCTTATTGTTTTCGCTGGGTGCCTGGTCGACAAAAAACATTGGTAGCGGTTGTTTCGTTTTCCAATTGCGGATGTTAATAACGTTTTGAATTATAAACCCTTTGTTCTCCAGTGCTTCTTGCAGGTCCTGAGGTGCAATCGAATAGTGAAGATTTTTGATAACGACCCTATAAGCCCTTTCTTCACGGGGTTGGTAGGTGTGATACGCAATATTGTGTTTTGTTAGTAGTTGAACAAGTTTTCTGTATGCTGTTGGCGTTGTGGCATTGACTTTTACCACGTCATTCGATAGTGTTTTGCAAATAAAATCATTTTCGTCAACGGCTAGTTTCAGACTTGCTCTCATTGCTGGATAGTTTTCTACATCTTGAATATATATCGGGGGAGGTTTGGGATTAGCTTTGGATTTTTTGTTTGGTTCTTCTGTTCCTTGTTTAGTTTGATTTGGTTCTTCTTGTTGTTGTTCCATGTCCGTGTCATTACTCAGGATGGTATAACTATTAGAAGTCGGTATCTGATCATTTTGGTTAGCATTATTTCTTTTTTTTGTCTGTTCTGTATTTGTGTTTTCTGTTCTTCCTCTCTTCCTTGTGATTCTTTGCCATGTAAAGTATGGAGTTCGTGTTAAGTTGGTTTGTGCAGCTGATATCGGTGTAGAAGTAGTGGTAGCTTGTAGAGTATTATTTGGTATGAAATATAGGGGAGGAGTTCCCAATATATTATTGAGAGTCCATGATCCTGGAGTTCCTGAAGTTGTATGAGCAGATAATATACTGCTATTCGGTGTTAGTTCATTTAGTGTTGGTGTAGTAATTGGTGTATTGAAGATGCTTGTTGTGCTAGTTGTGTTTATTGACACATGTGTGGTCGTAACGGCTTCAGTAGCAGCTGTAGTGATCATGTTTGCTAACCCGCCACTCTTTTCTGACATTTTAAGTTTTGCTATTTAGTAGTAACTTTTTGTTGCAATATAGTTGGAATCACTGGTTAGAACTCACGAGCGTGTTGGCGTAACGAGACACAAGGTCGTGTGTTTTGAGTGCGCGCGCACCTCTCCTCGTGGTGATTTAGACACTTTTATAGGTAAAGTAAGTAAATAATTACTTGTTTCACACAATTATTAGCTTTTCGAACTCGAAATTGATTATTTGAGATACATGCATATATGCACTATAGCACTATTATATTACAGGTATGTGGGTATTTATTTAATTGTTAATAATCACACTGTTAGTCGGAGTTTCAGAATATCACGATGCACTATCGTTGATAGCTATGCCACGACATGTAAGAGATATGACTTTATTTTTGTTTGCCGGAACGAGTTTTGTTGAAAGTTTGCCAAAATTGTAAACTGGATTTGATTTTGGTAAACACATAATTTTCATTTTCATTTGTTATTCTTTTAATAAGCAACTTGGCCGACAATGCCAGAAATAAAATAAACTAAATGTTAGGTAATGTATATTAATGATTGTATCATTATCAATGATATTTTATAAACGACAAAATAAAACACTTTTCTTATCATTAATACGAAACTGCATTATAGATTTAACCATGTTACTCAAGAAAATACAAAAAAAATTATGCGCCGAACATTGTTTACGAGCAGTTAAATTAACCGGTAATTTACTCTGCTAAAACTGAAGTACGCAAAATCGGCAGGTTTATAGCTTATTTTTATAGCGATCTGTACGTAAAATTGTACATAATTTATATAACTGGAATTTTAATTCGTACGGCTATGCATAATACTTTGAAAAAGCAAAAATTATTGAAGTTTCCGTTTCCGTCAATAATCCGGTCCAGTTTGTGTAATGTGTCAGTGGGAAACACACAAAGAGAAATATAAAATGTGGTTTCGTGATTTCATTTAGGTAGCAACACAATTAAGTTAACACACGAGTTCACTGTATCAGAGGTTTCAATAAAAGTCAATTAAATTACGGTGGTTCGTCGACAAGACCTTTAGTCATCGGGCTTTTAATGAATTGCGCGACCTCGAGGATCTTTATCAGTTCGAAAACACTACCAAAGACTAACGGGAGGTTCTTGGTTGTCTTAACTTGTATTAAAATATTTGAATATTTTTTTTTAAACAAACGAAACCTAGAGAAAAATGTACAAGTTTTTTTTTTGCGCACGTGCTACATTGATAGAATTTAAGGTTAAAACTAACTTGAACAAATAAGTTCACTTTCGGGACATGTTCTTCGATAGCTGACACTTGCAAGCTTATATTCTTTCCAAGTGGAATTCACGTAGTATTTACACAGTATGGTGAAGTATTCTGAATAAAATCAATTGCGAGATTTTGAGAGAAAATACGCACAGAAATACAGTAATGCCCGATTAGCGCTCAGCATACGTTCCTACAATGCAAGCACTAAGCAAAATAACATTAAATGAGATCATTTTAATACTGGGTCATTTTTTATAAATTGATTCATAGTTTCTGTAATTGTGTCTAGAATCATTGATTTTTGAATTAAACCTCGTCTGAGCAACCGGCCGTTGGAAATTTAGCATTACTAGTCTTTACATTTCTCTCGTTAAATCTGTAACACTTGTGAATATTACCTTTAGTTTAATTTACAAAATTAATTCAGTTTCTAACGCCGCCATCTTAATGCTTCATAATAATTGAGTGTTAATTAATAAAAATGCATCCTGTTTGACGATCTCATTTCACGATCATTGTACGGATCTCGCATTTATTTCTACCGTTCGGTTTATAACGACTTGTACGTGCATAATTATATTAAATTCTGCGTTCGTTTCGCTTGAACTTTTTTTGTTCTTATCTGAAGTGGCTGTGTGAGATACGTTACGTTACGTACGTTAAAAATCCGTTGTCATGGTTACATCTGTTTAATCAGTGTGGAGAATGGTGAAACATAATTTGCAGTGGCTACTACATCTGTCAACATTACTCCTTGTACCTCGCACTGGTTCATGGCTTGGTTTACTCGTACTGGCAATAAAAGATGTACAAAATCACTGTATATGCACGTTCGCTCAGATTTAACTCCAACTTACGAATAAAAAGCTTGTATTTAAATATTTCGGCTGTATAAAAATTCTAAATTATAGTATAATGATGTACCTATGGTAAAACTTTAAAAACGGGCTGATAGTGTATTATATAATAAGGTTTTATGAATGCGTAATTTACAAATTACTTAGAACAGTTGCTGATGCTTTGTGTGATCATGTGCTGAAAATTGTTAACGCGCAGTTAATTGACCCGAGAATTAACCGGCGATTTTGTCCGTTAAATCGGAAATTTGTTAAATCGTGCTCCGCAAAATTGAGGGTTTATTCTAATTTATTTTCTTTGTATCAAGTTTGCTGGCTCTAATTTTTTAATAAACAATAATATTTTTATACTTATTTATATTACGGATTATCGAATTTCATATTGTTACTTGGTAATCCTTGCAAGAGAAATGTTTTTTCTCCGTTCTGGTTTTCAGTACATTTCCTGAATCATTAAATTTAAACGAAAAGGGATGAAGATAATGGCAGGAATCAAATCAAATATCCTGCCCTGAGATACAAAATCCTGCTAATGGTTTTATATTGTAAGCTAATTATTCCATTATGGGTGCTTAAAGACCTTTAATTGCCAATTTTCACCCTTATGTCAATAGATGAATTTTAATTCCTCGCTCTCTATAAAAGAATCAATTTTAATGAAAACATACAAATATGTAACAAAATGTCATTGTGTAATTTTTCAATTAATATAATACACGTTATAATTAATTACCCGAGGTTTCATTTGTTAAATGTCCCAGGAGGTGTGTATTATGGCCTGCTTATTAATTTACATTTTTAAATGAAATTGTTTCACAGAAATCATCTCAATTATAACTGGAAATATGACCCCGCGGTTAGTGCTCAGAATATGTTCCTACAAAACAAGCGCTAAGTAAAAAAACGGTAATCGAGGTCGCTTTAGTAAACCTGTAAGAAGTCAATTGTTCTCCTTCTTTTCAGAATTACCTTACTGCATGTCACGTAAGACACAAACTACTATTCACGACTCGGTTAACAGCATTACTAAGTGTTATTAAAATTTTCAAATAATTTTAACAGTTTTACATAATTTTTAAGCTCTGTAGATATTCGAAATTATAATTTTTTGGGCTAGTACTGTCCTGTAAATATGCATATACCATAATGTGCATATTTATGAAAATACGTACACGTTATCTAACCGTTTCTGGTACGCTAATTCGAACAAAATGCGTTGCAAATTTGTTTCTGATGTGAAGTGTTACGCGAAAAATGTAAAATGATTTCAAAATGAAACGATAGTTTTCTATTTTATTTTGTAAACAAATTCGTTAGAGAATTGCAGAAGAATACGTTGTTAATGATATGAATATGACAATACTGTAAAACGTCGATGTAATGAACTCGGGCGATAGTGTGTCCGTTAATAACAGGTAGGTTTTCTGAGTGCATTAGTTAATTTATGTTTTTTTATTTATGTAGATAGATAAAAATATTTTATCCGGATGGGTTGGAATGAATGACTGCTTCCGAATGTTTTTACTAAATTTTGACTAAATAATCATTAACAATGAACATTTCATTCTTTGAATATTCCACGTATATGTTTGGACCAAGGACTACTAAAAAAGCAGTCATTCATTCCAACCCATCCGAATACAGGGGCGGACTGGCCATGTGGAGCATGCGGAAATTTCCGCATGGGCCGCTCTAATCGCGAGCTGGTTCGGTATTTTTTTTACAATTAACCACATATACCCAAGAACCGCAGTTAATGCGAACATATTAATTTCACAAAAGATATTCATTTACGAAAGCTGCCAACGGGCCGGCTGATAAATAAATTGCACACTAGTTTATTTAAATCAGTGATGTACACCATAAAGGGCCACATATAACTTTGTTTTTGAATCGGGGGCCGCAACTGAGGTTTTCATTATTTAGCTGATTTTGTATTGTGAAAATTGAAAGCGGGCCGCAGAAAATTTGAAAACAGGCCGCGAGTTGTGCATCTGCGAATTTTTAAAATAACAATCTGTTGCTCTTTATTTAACTTTGTTCTCTCTCTACATAGAAAGTTACAGAAAGCATGCAATTTTGCATTCGCGTCGTTAATTCAACTGTTAGACGAATTCAAAGAAGGCCCCTACTAAATATTTCTCTGTATTTTTTACCTTAACTACAATTTCTTAAGACCAGTGGCGTAGCTACTGTAGAGCAAACGTGTGCAATGCATAGAGGCCCACGAGTGTAGGGGGCCTTACCTTGGACAAGTGAACTGAGAAAAAATACATAATATCATCAGGATAAAAGAAAATAAAAATATAAGAAAAAATTAACAAGGAAAATAAATTATTGTATTTTTAAAAATTATGACCAACATGGGAGGGGGGCCCTCCGACCATACTTGCATAGGGGCCCAACATTTCTAGCTACGCCACTGCTTAAGAGCCAATATAATATTTGTTTACATGAAAAATAGCCTTAAAATTGCAACATATAATGCGGTTTTCTTAAATTTTCTTTCCGGGGGAGAACCCCCGGACCCCCTCTCAAAGGTATTAATGTAGGGTTACTCAAAAGATTCATTTATTGCAAGAAAATCTGCTATGATAATACTTTTCTTTCAATTATAAATATGGATCAATACTAAGAACTTTGTTTTTATTTTATTTTTAATCTGGGGCCGCTTGCTATGTGGGCCGGTCAAAATATTTCCGCATATAAATTTTGGAGCCAGTCCGCCCCTGCTATAAATAAATGTATACATTTCAACCGGGCCACACTGAAAAAGGTGAGAAACACTTCCACGAAGACCAATAAACTTATACAAGGCCGCTGGATTTATTGTGGCGTTTCGGGTAAATCACACCAACTAATCACAACATGAAACCCACTACTGTGTAAATATATGCCAATGTTGTAACTTTTCAGTAGAATTTACTTTACGTCTTGTAGACCTACACGGACGAGTCAATACTAAATTTACAGCAATTCTTTCAGTCAGCCACTTTGGAGAATATATAAAAGTTTTCAATGTGCGTGTGTGAATCTCTGTATGTAGATCGGGTGTTTCACCCAAAAGTGTTATATGGGGAATCCAATATTAATATTTCAACTAAATGATTTACATTCCCCATTATATTTAGAGACTAGGTTGTAATACAAATTATTAATAAGAAATAATATGTGTGTTTTATGAATTCGTCAATTTCAGTTACAATCTTACCTAAAATTTACAAGTACATAAAACGGACATATTACTTCTTATTAATGAAATTGACGATGAACTACGGAACTGACAATGAAATATTGTAATATAAATGTTCTGCAGAATCAAAAGCTGCGTCAACTGAGCCCTTTTCGTCCTTTAAATATTATTTGTGATGAAGAAAAATGGAAAATAATTTTTACATTTGCATGTAAGTATTAGCTAGCTATGGAGAACAAAACTATGACACTACACATTTGTCCTTATTTTGTTGTCCATAGCTATCTAATATATCATGAAAATATCAAAGTTTATTACACATCCCGATTAAATAACGTTTAACAGACAAACTTATGTTTATCAATGCAGTTTTCAATTCTGTACAACATTTATATCAAAACCTTTGCTCTGAAAGTAACAGGGAACATAATATCAACAAATAAAAACATTAACATTGAATTCTCCATGCAACACAATTTTATGAGGCAGCCTGTATAATATTATGTACTATGTATTTGTATGTACAAAGAAAAATGTGAACATTTTTCTTTGTTCAATTCCAACATGTGACGATATTTATTTAGCTTACTTTATTTTACATTTTGACAATCACGTTCAATTTTATATTGTTTTACAAGTTTAACAATGTGTTGATTGTTAATTTTTCTATTGGTTTAATGTAATATTCATAGTTGAAAGTTTATTTAGTCTAAAAAACTTGAATGATGAGACGGGAGAATCTTTGTCCAATAGGTTGGAATAATAGACTGCGTTCTAGGTGTTGAGAACAATATAATTGGCAATTAAATTCATTGCTTACGTTTCGACCATGTGGTTCTGGTCATTTTCAAAGCTTTAAGGTTTAATGTAATTTAATTTTTGAAATTTAACAAAGTTTGTACGTGTGGTTACAATTTATCTGAGGATGCTTCAAAACCGAAGTGAAACGTAAAAATTAAAAAAAATTTACATACAGGATGACCCATCTGTGAATGCTCACCATTGGAATGTCCGAAACTATAAGATATACAAGGTCGGTTAAATTAGACAAAAGTTGCGCATTTACGAGCCGATGTTGACGGCGATTTTGTATTTTGAAAATATTGCATGGCTCACTAGATAATGACAAAAGTGTGAATAAAAATTCGAGAAAATCACACTTTTGTCATTATCTAGTGAGCCATTATCTAGCATAATCGCACAACCGGAAGAGGAAGTTTCCTGAAGATCAAAATCGAACATTGTGAATTATTAGAGAAACTGAAAGGGATATGGAAAAAGTTTTGAAATAAAAGTTATAGAAAACAATAAGCTTAAGAAAAAATGTTCTATGCATTTTTGTCCTATCTTTATTCAATTTTGAGTAAAATGTATTTATATATTGGCTTGTATTTAAAATATCATATATACTATGAAAATAAAACAAAGACAAAATATTTATAGAAATAAGCATTTGAAATGTCAAATATGTGCCAATTTAAATTGAGTATAAGAAAGTAGTGTGGTGCCCACACCAGATTTTTTAATAACTTTTTAAAACGCTAGAGCTTTCCTGAAGTTTGCTCCCGTAACAATAATTACACTGCCCAACAGACATTTTGGTGCCGGCGATTTTTTAACTGTTTCTTGATAAATTTAGGGTGCAGAATCCAAAATAGTTGTCTGATTTGATCTATCAGATCTAGTTTTTGAGACATGCTTTAATGGCCTCTTTAGAATAAAATCATCTTATTTTTTTACTTATGTACATTTCACATTATTAGTATTACTATTTGCTCCAACTCTCAGTTAAAAAACAAAAAATACAAAGTAAGGTATTTATTTCACGAAGTATACAATTATACGTTCATCACATATTACTTAAAATTTTTCGTTTATACGACTTTCTAGCATGGAATTTACTAGGACAGTCGCGCTGAAGACTCCAACAGTAGTCGGCCATAATGTGGCTATTCCATCTTCCTTGATATCGTTCTTCTATAACTTTCATGTCCTGATGGAATCTTTCCCCCTGTTCTTCACTAAAATCACCTAGGTTTTCTGGAAATCGATCTAAGTGGTTGTGCAGGTAGTGAACTTTGATGCTCATGTTACAACCGAGAATTTTAAAGCTACAAAGCATATTTTCCACTAATTCTATGTAATTCTCTGCCTTATGATTTCCAAGAAAATTTTGTATTACTTGAACAAATGAACACCAAGCATTAGATTCAATCTCGTTCATTGATGCGGTAAATTGTGGATCATTAATAAGCTGCCTTATCTAAGGACCATCCAATATTCCGGCTTTCAGTTTTTCAACGCTAATTCCAGGAAATTTACGTGTCAAATAGCCAAAAATGTACACAATATAATAGCACAAGGTCACCTATGAAAACTCAATTGTAAACTGAACCGAATAAGGCAGTGTTAGGCACGAAGTAATACGAGCGGGGTATTAGTTAGTTCGTGGTGGGGGTTTCACAGGCATAGGAAGGTGGGGGTTTAGGGTTATAGAGTCACAGATTATATTAATTAACTCAAAGTGACAAATTAGTTTCTAATTTTAGGTAAGAAATTTCTCCTTTGGCCTCTAAAGATATCATTATTTCATTGTTTAACTAAAATCAATTAGTCTGTATCTCACTTTTCTTTCAATTATAAATATGGATCATTACTAAGAACTTTGTTTTTATTTAATTTTTAATCTGGGGCCGCTTGCTGTGTGGGCCGGTCAAAATATTTCCGCATATAAATTTTGGAGCCAGTCCGCCCCTGCCTGGTACTGGTTGAAAATAATGCGGCTGGACTTCTCGACACGTGTTTCTTCATGGACTCATAGTTCGAAACGATGATGAGTTCAACCATCGAGAGTTAGCGTTGCGCAGTTCAACTAAAACATTCAGTACATCCCGCAGTATTTTGTTCTAAAAACTTTAAAAAAAAATGACAATACAATGAAACAAAATTATTATAACGTCCAGTTTATCTACTGGCAACAATGAACTAATATACTTAACATAACTTAATATTACGATTCGCAATAATGATTACACATAAGAACTTAACTACGAATTGCTTAACTAATCACTGAGGGTTTAAGTTACGTAAAATTCGAGACAAAACCTTACAAAACTAAATTAACTTTACATCACGTAACCTAAAACATCAGTTGGCTACCATCGGATAGGAGCGCCAACTTCCTAAGTCATACAACAATTACGACTCTGGCATCCGAATTGTACTACCGGTTCGTTATTATCCGTGAAACGTTCGTCGCTGTCGTGATCCGTATACGTCGCTGAAATTTTTGTTTTGATCGGTGTTTTTACATTTCTCATCACTGATATCTGGATCGCTTACGTTCTGATCAGGTGGTTCGATGTCGGTAGGCCGTAGGAATGCAAGTAACGGTTTTAAATCAAAATATTCGTTGTTTGGTCTGGGATTATATGGTACTGCTGGGATTGGGATTGCTGGTCTTTCTTCTGGGACCTTTTCTATATCAGAAAGACATAGTTTCAGCCGGTTGGCGTGCACCACACTGTGCTTCCCTGTCTTTGGATCTGTAATAACAAAGTTCACGGGGCTCGTCTGTTTCGTTATACGGTATGGTTTGATTGGTTTCTTGGTCATTTCGGGCGGTACTGTGAAATCACGAAGAAATACGCTATCTCCAACTTTGAAACAGACCTGGGCTGAAATGATATCAGAAGTTGATTTGCTTTTTGTCATTACGTCTAATATATTCGATTTAGAATGAGATTTAATTAATAATTGCGAGGATGGAATTTCTGTTCTTGTTTCTGTATTAGTAACGATATGTAACTCTGATGCATCTTGAATTTCAGAAGATAATTTCGCGTCGGAAATTATGCTTGTATCGGATTTTTCTCTCGATTCTGTTGTGATATGTGATGTACCCGAAGCATGCGTTGGTTCTTCTATATCTGAAATATACTTTTCAACTTTTTTGGTTAATTCATGAGTAGAATGTAACACGTTTTCCTGAATATCACTGCTGATTCTCTCCGACGAAATTTTTGAATTCTGAATCTTAAGTTCAGGTAAACTTTCTGAAACGTCTGTTCTTTCCGCGATAAAGCTAAGGTGTGATTGTAATTTAGATCTAGGACTAGTTTTCGGTTCAAAAGAGATGATTTTAGAATTAGAGTCTGATTTTTCCTTACTTAAATTCTCATTAAACTCCGAGAGAATATTTGAACTTTGCTCTTTTAATGCTTGTTCCGATTCTGAAGGTTCCTTATTTAGAATATGATCAATTTCAAAAATAATTTGTGAATCAGGTATTTCTGAAGCGTTTTTATTGGAATGAAGTGACTGTTTGATGTCTGATGGTATCTGAGATTTGTCGGACACTGTTGTATGATCGGATTATACAGTTTTCGATTATTCATTCGGCTGAATAATAATACGAGTGAGTATTCCTGTGTCCTGCACATAATGTATTCGATCAGAGTTTAAATTCTGTCTTTTTACTTTACACTCCGCTAACTTATGTTTTTTGGCTTTGCAACGCGAACACGTGGGCACCGTTTCGTCACGTGGTCGTTGCTGTGCTTTGCAGAACCTTGATATATGCCCGACATTTTCGCATTTAAAGCACATTCTAGTATCTTCTCTTGCTACAGTTGCTTTGGTTTTTACTGTAATATCGCTATCTTTTGTATCGTTACTGAATTCGCGCGTGCGTACCTGCGAGGTGCTTGGGTTCTGTACTACATGAAATGCAGTATCTCGTGTGTCCGAATAACGAACGAATTCTTGATGTTCGCTATCAAGGCTGCCTAACTGCCGTTCTATCCGTTCCGATTTTTTCGCGGTATTAATACCTTCTTCGAATGTTCGCGGATCAGCGTTTAATACTGGACGCCTAAGAACCGGTAACAGACCTTCTAAGAGTTGGTCCAATAATCGTTGGTCAAGCATTTTATTTTGAATTCTAAGTTCTTCTGCGTTATCCGATTTATCAAACAACTGTGAACCTATAGTACGCAACCGACTTACATAGGCGTCTACTGATTCTCCAGCCCTCTGCACGCAACGGTAAAATGAACGCGAAACCACGCTTGGAGCCTGCTTTGGTGCGAACCTTTCTATTAGCGCGGATCTAAATTCGCTCCACGATTCTGTTGCTTGAAGTAACGGACTATTACCAATAAATAAACGCGCTTCTCCAAGAGTACAAATTTTAGCGATAGCAATGGTTGTTACTGGGGTCCAGTTTCCGATTTTGCTTATTAATTCTACCTGCTCAATGAATTGCTTGACGGACAGATCATTTGTGTTACCGTTAAACATCGGTATCTTATTTACTAGACCCATAACGGAAGTTGCGGCAGTCATGGCTTCCATTTTGTAATTAATTCCTCGATTTTTTAAATTTAAAATATACACGCTATAAAAATATCGGCAAATTACAAACGAACTTGACTGTTACTAATATAAGGTACAACTGGTTTGAAATGTTCTATCCCGCCGCTTGCCAACAGTTTTCACGTGGCGTACGTGGATATTGAAATCGCTTTTATTTATTAACTATTCGAGATTGTGCTGCCACCAACCCTCTTTCTCTTGGATAGAAGGTTTTCGTTTATAACCGAATTTAGCAATTTACGGAACAAAACAGATATACTATGAAATAAAACAAATATTGAAAACACGTGCGGATAAAAATAATATATATTGTTACGAATCGAGTTGTTCACTTTTACATAAAAGTTGAATAGATACACAATAAATACTAACAAAGATATAATACAAAGGTCTACTTATAGCCGTTCATCACTGAAGTTAATATATATTTTAATGCAGATCTTAAAGCAAAGAGAGATGTTTACTCGGACAAGTTTCAAATCAAAGAGAGTGATGTATTCATAATTCAATACTGACTTGGGGTTGACACCCCCACTCCAAATGTTTAATGTTTGTCTTATTGGTCAGCATTCGCCCGACCAGGCAAAAAGATCTCCAAAATACTAACTCATAAAAAATAACTAAATTCCCGTTAGGGTCTTCTGCCTGACTCCAGAGAATGCTCACCAACTAACCTTGGAATGTACCGAGATGTTTTAGCGACTGCTACAACATAGTATACAGAAAGTATAGGAATCATGAAAAATTTCGATTGTGAGATTTTGATGGAAATACATGTTTTGAGGTCCCCTGAATACGTTTTGACTATTTTCGCCATGACGTCTGTGTGTGTGGATGTGTGGATGTGTGTCTGTATGTTCAATATCTTCAAAACGAGCAAAGACAGGACAATGAAACTTCGTATTTAAAAGTTTTTTGATTATATGAAGAGCTGATTAGATTTCTAGCATAATCGCACAACCGGAAGAGGAAGTTTACTGAAGATCAAAATCGAACATTGTGAATTATTAGAGAAACTGATAGGGATATGGAAAAAGTTTTGAAATAAAAGTTACAGAAAACAATAAGCTTAAGAAAAAATGTTGTATGCATTTTTGTTCTATCTTTATCCAATTTTGAGTAAAATGTATTTATATATTGGCATGTATTTAAAATATCATATATGCTATGAAAACAAAACAAAGACAAAATATTTACAGAAATACGCATTTGAAATGTCAAATATGTGCCAATTTATTGATATCAAATTAAAAGTTATTTGATAATTAAAGGATTAATAACTGAAACTACATATTTTTACTTTCTTATACATAGTATACAGAAAGTATAGGAATCATGAAAAATTTCGATTGTGAGATTTTGATGGAAATACATGTTTTGAGGTCCCCTGAATACGATTTGACTATTTTCGCCGTGATGTCTGTGTGTGTGGATGTGTGTCTGTATGTTCAATATCTTCAAAACGAGCAAAGACAGAACAATGAAACTTCGTATTTAAAAGTTTATTGATTATATGAAGAGCCCTCGGGCTTCGAACTACACCTCAGGAAAAATAAGTGGGTTCTCTCCCTTGGTGTATAATGTACTATTTCAAATCATTGAAATGTTACATATTGTATTCGTGATTAATAATGCTGTTGTTTATTATATATATATATATATATATATATATATATATATATATATACAGTAGAGTCGCGATTTAGTGAACTAATTCCGGCCAAGCCTGTTCACTCTTTAGGGTTATTTACATTTTCGGGGTTCTGATCTCACTCAGATATTTTGAGAAACAACTTTTATTCTAGGTACCTAAATCAACAAAATTATGTATGTATATGTAAAATAATTAAAGAGAAGGAAAAATATTGAATCCAAAATGGTTAGTTCAAGGTAATGTGAACTGTTTGTTGCAAAACTTAATCATAAAGATGATTTTTATTATTTTATTGTAGATTTTCTTTAGTCAATTGTAGATTTTGAAAAGGAGAAATATTGAATCCAGAATGATTGGAATAAATGACTATAGTTCAAGATGATAACAGATATACGACGTTTCGATCATATGGTTTTTGGTCATTTTCAAGCAAAAAACAAAATTCTAGTTCAAACAAACATAAACAAAATCTCTTGAGAATTACACTCAAAAAGTACAAAAATATTTTGAAAAATATTAGAGAATATTTTTGTTTATGTTTCTTTCCACTAGAATTTTGTTATTCGCTTGAAAATGACCAAAAACCATATGATCGAAACGTCGTATATCTGTTATCATCTTGAACTGTAGTCATTTATTCCAATCATTCTGGATTCAATATTTCTCCTTTTCAAAATCTACAATTGACAAATGAAAATCTACAATAAAATAATTTTAAAAAAACAAAAAGTACATGTACCTATTACATAATATTATGTATACGTGTATTATGTAATGGGAAGGTACATATAAAAGGTTATTTATTGTAGAAGAGAAAAAATTAAGTAATGTTGGGTTGTTTACGCTTTTTGTTAAGGTTAATTTGTACTAATTTTTGTCTCAAATCATGTAACACAAGCAAACTCCAATATTCTACTAGCAAACACGGTCACACATTCTCCTTTACCCAGACACTAAGAATTTAATTTTTTTGTTTTAAATTGTAGTATTTTCGTTTACGTGCCATCTAGATTCATATTTAGTGGGATCCCTCAGAGAAGTATCGCAAATACCATAGTTTACTATATCGGGGTTTACAGTTGTTCACTATATCGGGACGCAATGCTAAAATTTAAGTGTTCACTCTATCGGGTTGTTCATTTAATCGAGAGTTCACTAAATCGCGACTTTACTGTATATATATATATATATATATATATATATATATATATATATATATATATATATATATATATATATATATATATATATATATATATATATACCGGGTGGTGACCGCGACACCGGAACATAGGACTTTAACATGCAAAATCACATTTTTATAATTTCCAGCTTCCCTTATTATTTTATAGAAAAAAGCTTCAAATAAATGTTGTAGAGCATAAAATTATACAACTAAATTTCGTGCATTATTGTGTTAAAAATTAAGAAAACAGGTTATAACCTTTGTTTATATTTTGGTTATGTGCACAAGAAATGTAATGTAAATAAATAATATTTCTAATTAAATTGAAATTGTATTGCACATCACAAACATCTATAAATATTTAATGTGATTAATCAATACATAAATTATGTACATATGTGCATCGAAATTGTAAAAATATTTTATAAATTACAACAAAGTGACACTCTACTACGATTGACTATAATAGACCGTACAAATTAATAAAAAATGTATTTATTTATTAATAAAGTAATTATCTGAATTTAGTTCTTGTATAGTAGGTATATTTGAATTATAAATTGATTCGTGACAGTGAAGTGATAGTGTTAAATTTACGGAACAGTGCAGCAGAATTACATTCATATTTGCTATTGCATAAACGTAATATTGGTTATAAAAATTACTTAAAACTAAAATTGTATATGTTAGTATTTATTTTCACAACATTCGTTATTATATTGTTTTTTTTTTTCAATAAAAATGCCATTTGCATATGTGAAGTAATATCGTTTGATTCCCGGCTCATTACGGCAAAGTGACATTTGCTCATAATTATTAAAATATACCATATTTTGTTTGAAAAAAAAAACACATTAAAATGTACTTACTGTTATTTATTTTCGTTTAATTACTATTAAACTATACAAATTTGTATTTTATAAGAAAAAACTAGTTTATAATTGTGATGTGTAGCGCTTGAATCTCGGATTAATTCGCCGTCAATCTCGGATTGTTTGGAATCAAGGATTAATCCTCGATTCGCGGATTTTTCTGTTCAATCAACGGTTTAATCCGAGAAACGTTGAATCGAGGATTAATCCACGTCTTAGAAACGGGGCATTGAATGATTAATAGCGGATTTCTTTGTACTATATAATAAACGTAAATTTTTAACTTATTATATACCAGTACAATCAAATTTTTACGAAGTTGTGATAGGTGCATTTTAACAGTTTTGTTCCATATAAGGCATGTCACACGATCAAGACTTCATGTGTTGTGTAAAATTTACAATTAACTATATGTACTTATAAAAGTTGGATCAAGAATTTATCATATTCAGTCAAGATTTTTTTTTTAATTACAATTATTTTGAGTTTCTCAACTTTATTACTATATTATGGACTAACTTAAGTTCGTTTATATAATAAAATAAATATTCCAATTGCTCATGTTAAGAAATTGACAAATTTAGATAACCTGTTTTCACTTATGTAGTTACCTTTGTGTAATTAAAATTAACTATGTATGAAAAGTTTCATTTTACTGAAAATTTGCTGATGCTGTGTGTGATCATGTGCTAATCATGCGCTGTACATCGTTTACAAACGGCTAAATTAAGTGGAAATTTTGTCTGTTAAATCTTAAGTCTGTTAAATTGGGGTTTTATTGTACACTCCAGCCTCGTTATACGTCGAGATATGTTTCTGGAAAGTCGGCCATAAAACCGAATCCTGTATAACGAATTATACACAGTGGACTCCCGATATAACGCGCATGTCGGGCGGGAAACAACATCCGCGTTATACCGAGCGCGCGGTGGTGACACAATGAATTTACTCAGAACGATTTGAGCTATTTACTGAAACATTCCATCAACTACATACATATTATGTATTTTAATAAAATATACATATAATATAATCGCGTGCGCTGTATAGCGAGCAGCGTTATATCGGGGGGTCCACTGTATTTCCAGATAATAGGCAACTTTCATGAAATTTTGGAATACGCTTAAAATGTCACGCATGCATTAACGAAAATATTTTTTTAAATTTATTTTGTGCTTTATTTTGTCCAGAATAAATTAAAGAAACTTCCTAAAAGTTCGCGCCTTTGAGAATCCAAGAAATTTTCCCCCACTCTCTTGTGACCTCACGTATTAGTAGATCGTTTCACAGTAGTCAAGTATAACCATTTATATCTATTCTTTAACTGTTGTGTTTGGTTATTGTGGTATATTATTCTTTGTACGCTATTAGTAATTTCGAAAGCATGTTTTAGGGACATAATTCTGTTTACATACAGGTACGAATTTTATGGGAGAACATTTTTTTTCAACAGTTTTACTTCTCATGTTACACTGAATTACTTTATGTTTGACACTTGGTTTAACCTGAATAGCAATATCTTTATACATTTGATCATTATCTTGTACACGAATACATTCTTCAGTCTCGCTATATTCCACTGTAGAAGTTGATGGAACTGGTTCAGTTGTTGACGCCGTCTTCATCGCTTCTTTTATCAACTGCTCTCTTCTTCGTTTGATATCATCCTCCCGTTATGGTTTTGAATGTGCCCTTTTTCTATTAGGTTGACAATTAAATATATGAGGAACGACATCATCTTTCATAATTTTCTGGCTTCCCGTTAATTTAAATTTAATACGATTTTCCATATCTTCTTCTAGCTGCAATTATAGTGGTTACAGTTATATAATTTAGTGTAATCAATATAAAATATCTATATACGTACTTCGAAATGATCCTCGTACACAAATAGAATTGATTTCTCTGAAAAATCCGACAAGTTTCGTCCTGTAGCTGTCACTCACGATCTCCTTTTCGACTGTATCAATGGTACTTGAAAAAGTATTTTATCCGGATTCTTTTCACTATTGTTTTTGCACAATGGCACAATACGATATTTTCTACATTTATCTTTACGTATTTTTGTTTTATCCATTTCAGATATTATTCAAAGTTGTACAATTTGTCAATGAAGTAAGTGAACGTAGAACTGTCAGAATACAATTTAAAATACGTACTAATACGTGACGTCACAACCAATGAGACGTGTTTGCATGTGGTGGGGACATTTGAATTTTGAAACAAATTTCAAAGTGAATTTATTCAAAAATAGTTAACAAAAAAAATAGTTTCGTTGCATTATATCATATTTTAAGTACGCAGGTTTAAGATTTTAGAAAAAAAAAATGAAATAAAAATTCCATGAAAGTTGCCTATTCTAGAATACATGCCAAAAACATGCACAACAAAAGATTTCTCGACTTTTCCGCCTTATATCGAAAAATTGTGGGTCGTAAATCGAAACGTAGCCATAATTACACGTGACCGTTATGGCGAAAATTCGTGTAAATAGGCATGAATTCTTAATTAAACATAAATAATAATTTAAAAAATTTAAATATGGACATGAGATATTGTAAAAAATTCTTAGATAAATATTATTGCCTAATTTGTTATTTTTTTCTGTAAGATTATTCATACGGAGTAACTTTTCTTTGTGGTAGTTCATTAGTTGATAAGTTATCTATAAGTGACCATTATTTGAACAACAAGCACGTTTCAATCAAGTATATTCATTAAATTGTTCTCGATCAGTGAGAACATATACGAGTATTTACTGATTGTGATTCTGAATTCTGGAATATGATTTAAGTATGGTTTGTTACCCAAATGGTAGAATAAATCAGACTGTGAATGAATATATAGTTCTATCATTCAGCATGAATGAAGCTTGATTTTAAATCTTGAATCAAAATGAACAATATCGAAACGAAACTACTTTACTTTGCTCGTCGCCAACACATTAATACTGCGAGACTGATTCGATAGTGATAGATACTGATTTGAGATTTAAATTTCACAGCAAACGTACACAAAATTATAAAAAAAGTTTCAAAATTTTAAGATCTGGAATAAAGCGTAACTTATACAGACACATATAAAAGTAAATTAGTACAGTATTTTTTAAATAGTAACCAGGATTGGATCTCGTAAAATTTTCCAGTTCGACAATAAATATGAGTGAAAAAAGTGTGTTTAAGAGTTATCAGTACAGAGCCGGAAGCCGTGGAACATCCGACTCTGAAGATAAAAAACAAATAAACTGCGATTTAAATTAAAAAATAAACGAGTGCATTACGCGTTTACAACACGGTCATAAACATACTGCAGCAGCAATCTTCTAGTTTCCTTGTGCAGTTTATATTTAGTTCAGTGCACGCCGTTTATTGGAATCACGGATAATGCTATCAATCGAATATTGTTATCACTTTCGCGAAGAACGGGCCGAACGTATACAACTACATTAAAAAATTTCGTTTCTAGTTATCAAAATATCGCTTAATGTTATAGTTTTTTTCTTAAGATTGTTTTCGTCCCGAGCAAATTTTAAAAGTAATAGTACAATAAAGTAGTTTTTATAAAGAACTTTATATAAATTGTATTGTCTAGTTTATTGTATCATACCGGGCTGGTTGGCAGTAAACACAGATAAACTCGGTCAATGCGTTTGTATAGTCTTAACTTAACTAAGTTTTGCGGCAATGTGTGCAGTAGAGGTCACTTGATTTTCACAAGCATGCGTATACTCTACTAGTGATTCATGGCAAAATAATCGCGCAACGTTTTGCCCTTTTCGAGAAAAAGAGTTAAATATATAGCATCATTTATATAACCGTTCAAAATACTGAATAACAATTGATGCGGCGTTGCCGAGCAGTTTAAATTTCAGGCTACCACACGGTCGGTCTGAGTTCGATTCTCGCCTAATTTGTCTTTATTTTTGTATTTTAATTCTAAATAATAAATGAAAAATCGCTTAAAATAATAACAAATTTTATTATAAATTATATTTATATTAATTAATAATAAATTTGTATTCCAGCTCCTTCTTCAGCTGTGGTATTTTCGAACCTAGATTGATCGCGTGGTAGTAAAAACGGTTATATAAACGATGCTATATATTTAAAGCCCTTTTTCTCCAAACGAGCAAAACGTTGCCTGCTATTACTTTGCCATGAATCACTACTAGGGTAGAGCTGCTTCCAAAAAAAAATTTCAGCCATACCCGTATTCCGGTCGGGACAATGTCTCCTAGTAAGTTAAAAGTAAAATCAGTCGGTTTAGTATACTGTTTCTAAACAACATTATTAAGATTAGTTAATTGAACATGACAAAGACATAGTTAGTGATACTTAGGTTAGGAAAGGGAGCATTCAGTAAAAGTTATTAAGAACATACATTTTTGTATTCTCGTGTGTACCAATATTAGAGTAAAAATAATAATTATTGAACGAATGAACAAATAACTACTAATAGTTTAATAACTCAATGAAATTAACCGGTGAATATTTTTTTTCGGTTACCGTTTTTTCCACGTTTGTAAATATCGGTTTCGTTTTCGGTTAAAATGACGTCATAATAGCGAAAAATAAAGGTTTACCGGTTTTTTAACCGGTTCCGAGCTCTGCAAACGTTATTTAATCGAAAGAAAATATATAATGAACTTTGATATTTTCATGCTATGTATATATAATTATAAACAACAAAATAAGGAGAAATGTGTTTCTATATAAGCTAATACTTTGTGAAAATTTCAAAATTATTTCTCATTTTTCTCCATCTTATATCATATTTGTAGAGCAAATGATGGTTGAATCGTAGTATCTGATCCTGCATAACATTTATGTTAAAAAAATTTATTCTAGACGTAATGGGTACATCTGTAATATCATCTAGTTAAAATAATAACATTGGACTGCATAACACATTTCGGTGAAACACCCGGTAGACCTACGTTCATACAGGGATTCACAGTAACAAAAACACGCACTTTGGAATACGTCGGTATACGTATTCTCCAGAGTGGCTGACAGAATGAATTACTGTAACTCTAGTATTGACTCGTCCGGGCAGGTTTGGATGAGGTAAAGTAAATTCCACTGAAAAGTTACACCATTGATATATATATTTGTACACTGGGTTTTTGAGTTTAAAGTAGTAGTGGGCTTCGTGTTGTGATTAGATCGTGTGATTTACACGACACACCACAATAAATCCGGCGGCCTTGTATAAGTCTATCGGTCTCCACGGAAGTGTTCCTTACCGGGACTTGTGCCGAAAGGAAATGCCCGAATCCGCTTTCGCGTGGCCTGGTGGAAACATTTACATTCTATTATATGAGATACAATTCAGTTTCAGTTTGTCAAATGACGTTTACGAAATCGCTTATGAAAATATGCAGTAAACAATAAATGAATCTACGTTACCATAACTGTATTGAACAACACGAGGGTTAGTTTAGATTGCATGTCATAACTTTCTAGAAATACTGTGCATTTTTTAAAGATAAGCGTGTTATATCCTGCCGTGAGCTATAACAGTTAGTCGCTCTATTAGTTGTACTACTTACAATAAAATTATCTGCGAGTTATGATAATTTTTAGTGTAGTTTTAAGCTTTATTACAAATAATTTAGGCTTAAACTAGAAATTCAACTGCCTATTTAACCGCTATGGCTGTTATATCTAATCCAAACAGACACGTTTGCATCATGTAAGTACTTAATCTGTCTTATCTAGAGCTAGTTATAAAAATATTTATGCGTTGTGGTTAAGACGAGGTTTAATTCGAGAATCAATTGACTCTAAATTTGTTTTGATTTTCGACAATTAAATCGAGATACGTTTCTAAGACCGCGCAAATTAGTGGATTCTCTGTGATTTGTTGAAACAGTAAGTGACAGCAAATAAATTGTTTATTTCGGTCTAGCAACAGGGTTTAATTCTAGAATCATTGATTCTCCAATTGAACCACGTCTGAGCAACCGAGTATTATAAAATATATGAAATATTACTAAAATTATGCTGGAAATATACAAAAATAATAAGTCACGGAACACATTTTGGGGACCGCAGTTGTGGACTATTGTCTACTCTTGTAAGAAGTACATAAATAGAATGCAACTGAAACTGCAGGATATTGCGCTCAGGCTGCCAGCAAATAATGCTTAATATAATTTCAGCCGGCTTGCAGATTCACTTAACCTTTAGTTATACGTGACAAACATCGTTACATTCAGTAGATTCAAACGCGACTCTGTTACGCGTTACCATGGTGACAGCACGAGATATATGGACACATTTGGCGCCTTTTCATACGTCATGGAATCTCTCAGGCACGAGTTATTAGGTCTCAATAAACACAAACTGATCGCAAGTGACTCCAGATATTTTCATCTATAGATTACATAAAATAAAATGCTTATTGATAGTAAAAATTACTCTTTTTTTAAAGCTTGACGAAAATGTTTTACGAATAGCTTTGAATAGACGAGGCATTGAAACTGATTTGTTTTGGATGTAATGCAATTTTAACTACAGAAATAGTCAACTGAATATACGTACAAGGGTATTCTTAGCATTGGCACGAATAAATGTTATAAAGTGTGTTTTACATATACCGGGTGTCTACTTTTTTTTCCGAACATAGGAAATTCAATGTTAAAATTTTGATTTGGCGATAACTTTTTACCTATTAATTTTAGAGCAAAAGTGTAATGAAGAAAAATGTTCAGAATTAAATACTGCACCAATGAGTACTAAGTTTGTTGTTCAATTGCTTCTTATGTACGAGTTAGAAGCAAAAGAAAATACACGATTAAAGGCAATTATCAGAGTGCCATGAGAAATAAAACAATAATTTATATCTGTTGTTTCTGACAGATTTGACATTTCGTTTGATTTTATTAGTATTAGAATCGGTGATTAGAAGTAGAATTATGGAAAGAATTAATCTTGAAGAAAAAATTCAGTGTTTGAAGTGATATTTTGCTGGAAACTCTATCAGACACATTAGAGACTTAATTAGCGCATATTACCCCAACCATCACATTCCATCTATTAGTACAATTCAAAGTTTGATAAGACAATTTAACGAAACCGGTAGTGTTGTGAAACTTTGCAAGAATTGTAAAAATGAGGATATTGAAGAGAATGAAGAAGATGGGAGGATTCACGAAAATAAATATAATGTACTCTTGTGTATAACGGAGAATCCAAATTTAAGTGTTCGTGAAATTGGTCGTGAATTAAATATACATCCAGCTACCGTGCACAAAATTTTAAAAGAAGAAAAGTATTATTCGTATAAATATTCAAACCATCAAGAAATATTTGAAATAGATAAAATAGCTCGAAGTGAATTTTGTGAAATAATGATGGAAAAGGCAAACACAGAAAGATATTTTTTTAAAAATATTTGTTTCACTGATGAATCTACTTTTACAATACATGGCGCACCAAATCATCAAAATTATAGATATTGGAGCAAGGACAATCCACATGTAATGGTAAACACACATTCGCAATATCCACAAAAAGTAAATGTATGGGCTGGAATTTTTGGTTCACATATTGTTGGACCATTTTTTATCAACGGTTCACTAAACTCTAATACATATTTAGAATTACTGGAGAATAATATTGGACCAGAATTGGAAACATACTCCAATGAAAACAGCATAGTCTGGTACCAGCATGATGGCTGTCCGGCACACAACGGACAAAATATTAAAATATTTTTGAACCAGTGTTTTCCTGATGCGTGGATTGGCCGGGGAGGTACAATTCATTGGCCAGCTAGATCTCCAGATTTGACTCCTTGTGATTTCTTTTTGTGGCCATACTTAAAAGAAAAAGTGTACCAACATACATACAATGACATTGCATCCTTAAGAAATGCCATTGTACAAGAGTGCAACAATATTAATCAAAGACAATTAAGTAACGTTCGGCGAGAATTATACGATAGATTAGGCCATTGCCTAGCAGTTAATGGTGATTTATACGAGCATTTAATTTAACAAGAAAACTAATATAGCAAAGTATTATTTTCTTTTTGTGCATAAGCTAAATAAATAAATATTGTTAAGTTATCTAATTTGTTTTATTTTATTGTCAGTCAGTTTTAATTTTGGTTCCAGTAAAACACTGAATTTTTTCTTCAAGATTAATTCTTTCCATAATTCTACTTCTAATCACCGATTCTAATACTAATAAAATCAAACGAAATGTCAAATCTGTCAGAAATAACAGATATAAATTATTGTTTTATTTCTCATGGCACTCTGATAATTGCCTTTAATCGTGTATTTTCTTTTGCTTCTAACTCGTACATAAGACGCAATTGAACAACAAACTTAGTACTCATTGGTGCAGTATTTAATTCTGAACATTTTTCTTCATTACACTTTTGCTCTAAAATTAATAGGTAAAAAGTTATCGCCAAATCAAAATTTTAACATTGAATTTCCTATGTTCGGAAAAAAAAGTAGACACCCGGTATGTATCAAATTTGCATTAAAAACAAAATGTTAAATTCATTATTCCATTAGTGACCAATGTGAAATACTTCAAATATATTTGTTCATGTGTTTTGATTTATGAAGAACTTGAATGAAACGTGTGAAGCATTATCCGTGTTTAGCATGGCTAAAGTTAAATGATTTGAAGTTGATATATTTGAAACAGACTTTAAGGAGAGACAACTTGATAATGCTAATTCGGCGCATTGACAGGTACTAATGTGTATATATGACATCTGAATAGACACCGCATATATCTATGTTGTGTTCAATCGAAATGGCTGATGTAATCTGTCAAATGGGAGTTCTGTTTGTTTCCATAGAACTTATTTTCTTAGCCCCATTGATGTAGCTACTCTATATAAATCTCAACAATGGTATTTTAGACGAGTGCATTGTATGGTGGGGGTTGTAGTATATTTATCAAAGTGTAGTGTTTCTTAAAATGTGAAGTTGAGAGAATATATTCGTAGATATCTACTGTCTCACCAAATTGTGTTACATATGGAATTAAATGCACATCTTTTGATTTGTTGATATTACCTTCCCTATCATCATACCTGTGTTTAGAGTTTTAATATAAATGTCGTACAGAATCAAAAACAGCATCGCATAAGCTCAAGTATGTCACTTAAACGTTATTTAATCAGGAGAAAATGTGTAATAAACTTTATTTCCATGATATAGTAGATAACTACAGACAACAAAATAAGGATTACTACTGTGTTGTTTTATATTAGGTATTGTTTTGGTATTGTTCTCTACAGCTAGCTAATACTTCATTATATCGAAGTTTTACTTTATTTACACTAATTCTACCAGTATATTTAACTTGGGTTGGCCATAATTCAGTTTTAAATATGAACAACGTAACCTTATATTATTTTTAAGCTTCGGGAATTTTGATTTTAAAGGCATTAAATATTATAATGCACAAACTTTATTATATTCCAATTTTGTATTTATTGGATTAGTGAATGTATTTTGTACCATGCCAATATCGTTTTTTTTTTGCCTGAATTTATATTACAGTAGAGTCGCGATTTAGTGAACTAATTCTGGCCAAGCCTGTTCACTCTTTAGGGGTGTTTACATTTTCGGGGTTCTGGTGTCACTCAGATATTTTGAGAAAGAACTTTTATTCTAGGTACCTAAATCAACAAAATTATGTATGTATATGCAAAATAATAAAAGGGAAGAAAAAATATTGAATCCAAAATGGTTGGAATAAATGTCTATAGTTCAAGGTGATGTAAACTGTTTATTTCAAAACTTAATCGTAAAGATGATAACAGATATGCTACGTTTCGACCATATGGTTTTTGGTCAGTTTCAAGTAAAGAACAAAATTCTAGTTCAAACAAACATAAACAAAATCTCTTGAGAATTACACTCAAAACGTACAAAAATATTTTGAAAAATATTAGAGAATATTTTTGTACGTTTTGAATGAAATTCTCAAGAGATTTTATTTATGTTTCTTTCCGCTAGAATTTTGTTATTTGCTTGAAAAAGACAAAAAAACATATGGGCGAAAAGTCACATATCTGTTATCATCTTTATGATTAAGTTTTGAAATAAACAGTTCACAATACCTTGAACTATAGTCATTTGTTCCAATTATTTTGGATTTAATATTTCTCCTTCTCAAGATCTGCAATTGACTAAAAAAAATCTACAATAAAATAATAAAAAACAAAAAATAAAAAATACATGTACCTATTACATAATATTATGTATGCGTGTATTATGTAATGGGAAGGTACATATAAAAGGTTATTTATTGCAGAAGCGAAAAAAATGAAGTAATGTTGGATTGTTTACGCTTTTTGCTCAGGTTAATTTGTACTAACTTTTGTTTCAAATCATGTAACACAAGTAAACTGCAATATTCTACTAGCAAACACGGTCACACATTCTCCTTTACCCAGACATTAAGTATTTAATTTTTTTTTGTTTTAAATTCAAGTATTTTCGTTTACGTGCCATCTAGCTTCATATTTACTGGGATCCCCCCAGAGAAGTATCGCAAATACCATAGTTTACTGTATCGGGGTTTACAGCTGTTCACTATATCGGGACGAAGTGATAAAATTTAACTGTTCACTGTATCGGGTTGTTCATTCAATCGAGAGTTCACTAAATCGCGACTCTGCTGTATTTATTTTATTTTTATATTTATTGAAATTTTCTATGCAATTATATCCGTTTGTTTATATAATAAATGAAAGCTATTATAGTACTATACAGGGACGGATTTACCTAAAGGCTATATAGGGTTCAGCCTAGGGCCTAGAGATTTAGAGGGGCCTTCATCCGAGTTGTATGAAATTTATAATTAAATTTTACACTAAAAATATGTACATATTGAACATTCCAACGATCTAATTGATTTAATGCGTTGTTAATTTTACTCTTTTAATACTTTATGTTACACGAATGCGCAGTACAATGGTCTGACTTGGTTTAGTTTGACTATTGTGAATTAAATTTATTTGAATTAAATTAGGATTAATGTATTGAATAAATTTAATTTAATTTGATGCGTATTTTGTTTTTGTAGTCAAATGATTTTTATTATTAAAATTTTTTTTCTTTGTAAATGATGGGAGATGGCAGGGCCCCGTAAGTAAAATAGCCTAGGGCCTTTCTTCATCTAGATTCAGCCCTGGTACTATGTCTAATTATTATCAGTTATCTTTCAGAACAAAATACTGATCCAAGTAATTTATTTCTGAAATACGTACAATTAAAAATCGTATTGTATTTCGTTTGTTTACATATCATTATTTACCTTATTGGCTGTTTAGTTTGTAAATAAATATATTTTAATTAACGCTTATATATGCAATAGCACGGAATTCGCTTGTTATCATACTGTGGCGCTACTGAAGTTTTCTACTAATATTGGCAATATTGCTATAGTAATGCTATACAAATATACAATTTTCCATAGTGACAATGTGAAATTAAGTAGGGTAAATTTAATAGCTCTTATGCCCGGTTACTAAGACGGAGTTTAAATCGAGAAACTCTGGTTTTATAATTAGACCTTTGCTGGGCTGAAATATTCAATTTATTTTTCAACGAATCATGTTTGTTATGTGTTCAAATTTCAAAACAATACCATAAGCCATTTTTGACTTAAATTTGTTTTAAGTTATACTACTAGCGCCGTATATGGTTAAAAATATACATATCAATATTGGGTAGTGCAGTTTTAAAAGCACATTAAAATTAAACAGCAATTCCTTACAGAAATATAATTTTAAACATCAATCAGCTAAATATGAAAAATACCCACAAAAATATTGCGGTAATTTAATTATACAATTATGTAGATGTGAACATTAACAAAACAAATGTGCAAAAATATATTTATAAAGCTAATTTGATTGAATAATTTATTAAATAGTTTTCTTGATATTAATTTTAAATAAACGAAAAGGAAAATTATGTTTTCAGTTATTTGTTGGTATTGCATACGAGTGTTGATATATTAAAATATATAATTAAATATCTGTCAATTATGATCTTGTATTTAATTAAATATATGATTTAAAGGCACAAATATTTCTAAAATAAAGCTTGATTCTATATATTTATACTGAAACAGTGGTATCTCTATTAGTGATTTGAATATGTTTTTAAAAAATAAGTGCTAAGCGAAACAGCGTTAAAGGAGATCGTTTTAACACTGGAACATTTTCTATCAATTTATCTATAATTCCCGTTATTGTGTCTGAACCGCGTTATAACGAATCATCATACATTTAGCTCTTTTTGGGGTTCGGGAAAAACTGCGTTATAGCATACCAGCGTTAATCAGGATAGCGTTTTGCGGAGTCTTACTGTATTTTGCAAGCTTAAGACCATTTTAATGTTTGTTTTCAATATAATTTTTATTACGTTTAGAACTATCTTTTTCATTAACAACTAGTTATTATTTTTTTCTTATATTTTATTAAAAAGATACTGCTTAAATTTTGGATAAAATAATGAATGGATCCTTTCAATTGTTGTATCATTCGAATATCAATATTAAGTAGTTTCACTGGGAATTTATGATTATCCTATAAAGCTTTTCTACCTTCAAGGTAAGGTGAATAACTAAAATTGGAGAATTGTTTTTCCTGAAAGGTTTCGCTTTGAGATGGACTTTAATGAATTTGCCTTAAATATAATTATTGGATAAGTTATATTAAACAAAATGCTTTTATTTGGCAAAATGCCAATATTACTTCAAGTCATACACATTCTTTATTTTATTATTATATTCTATGTATACTGAATAAATAATAACGCCGTAAAGAGCACATCAAGTATTTAAATGCTTTCAAAAAACCTTCTTCGAAGGAGCGGTATAAAATCGTCATACTATTAATAAAATATCTCTGCAAAATGAAATCTACGGAATATAAACATCAAAGAGCGCTTTGACAAAAGTCGAAAGTGGAGAAATTTTTTTTTTTCTTTTGCAATACTAGCTGGAAATATATTATATATTATATATAGTTATAGTTTGTGATGTAGCATTATGTTTCAAGAAAATAAAGTTCGAAGTGAGTGTTAGAGAAAGTGAGGTTTGGATTAAAGCGTCAATCAGAGAGTAATTGAGTTAGGATACTTGAATCTTTCAAGTTGGAAATGCACCAACAAATCGAGACGACTGGTCTGAAAAGAAATTAAAAAGATATCGAGTAAGTGATTGAAGTATTTTCGTTTCCAATGGTCTCTCTGCGACTAACATAGAGTGTGTAGTTTCAATCAGGATCTAAGCTGATGTTTCATACACTTTGTCCATCTTTATCTACATAATACGAACTTGATGCATAATGAACTGGGAAAAGAAATTTCTAAAGTAGACTTATGCAAAATTGTAAAGGTTACTAATGTATACAAATAGTTATTTTTTATGCTTTATTTACTGAAGCTTATGAACTAGAAACTTACAATTATATCAAAGTGTATAGGCGTGGACTATTTACCACCATAGCAAAATTGCTTTAAAAAACCTCAGCCGGCGAAAATGTATCCCCCTTCTTCAGATGAAAAATATATACTTCAAATAAAATTCGTGGGGGCCAATTGATACACGCCTCCATCAATTTTATCATGTGGAAGCAGTCGCCCCATATCCCCCAAGTTGTCGGCGCTTATGTCAAAGAAACGGTTGTTTTTTATAATTCTCCGAAGAGTTAGAGTGATAGTCTGAATAATTTTTGATAAATTTATAAAACAGCTAGAACTTTATGTAGAATCTCGCCATTACGAAGTGATATTGGCAATATTTTAAAATTCAACTAGCAATTAAGCCCGCCTGAATCGCTAGTTATTATTAATTGTATTGATTAGTATGTACCATTATAGTATATGATATTATCATATATAAAAGATTTTGCTGTATTGACTGTACTTTTGATAAAAGTAATAAGATGTTTGGCAGTTAATTATGTCTTACATGTATTACTGTATATTATTCGAAATGTACACTTGATATCGGTCCATGATTTTCGCGTATGAAATATTAATAAAAAATATGTAAGCTCAAAACCTCTCCACCGATTACGGCATCGTTTCACAACTGACCCGCGTCAAAATATAACTGAATGCTGTAAAAGTACTAACTCATAAATCTCAAATCTTGGTTTAATTTTAAAATCAAAGCCGATGAACAATCATTTTATTCTCGAATTAAACCTCATCTGAGCAACTGGGCATTACGAATGTCTAGTTGCTAGGGATTTCTAGATTTCTACATGGACATTAGTATATTATTTGCGAAATATAATATTTTTCTAATTACAGTAAATTACTCCCAAAACAATTATTAATTTTGCTCATACGAGATCCACACAAATAATAAAATATTATTCACTATGAATCTTAATGACCTTACAATACATATCTATACATTTTACCGCTAGATGGTTGCACTGATTCTTCTGGTACTGGAGAATAAGAAACAAGTACAAACAATTAATAAATACTGGTAGACTACAAGATACTCGTAATATAAATGTAAATGTGCCTGTGCTCCTGCTCAATGCAATTTCGCTGACGTTATAAATATAGGTTTCGCTTACAAAATAGTGCTCTTCACTTCTGGTCACATTGATCCTATACACGTTGAATGTAATAAAGATGCAATAGTCGGAATTTGGACAGGAAAGTCAGAAATAAAACACTTTCAGACGTTAAGCTGACGTTTCGGTATGTTTGATACCATCTTCAGAGCTACAAAATAACAGGTATTTTTATAGTTACTCAATATAAATTAACATATTATATAAAGTCCTTTAAACACAGAAACACGATACAATATCAATAATGTACATACCATCAGATCGTCTGGCAATATGATTTAAACTTGATGAAAGAAATTGAAATTACAAAATTCATGAGATATAATTCTAATTGTTACAATGTATACACATCATTCGCCCATGTTGTCCAGGCAGTGACTGACATCAGAACAAGAAACAATTGATTCAGCACCGTACAATTGTGCTGAATCACTGAAGTATGCAATTTATAAATTACAATTACGTTATACCGAAACGTCAGCTTGGCGTCTGAAAGTGTTTTATTTCTGATTTTCCTGTCAAAATTCCGACTATTGCATCTTTAATACATTGACGTTGGACACGATTAAAAAAAGAGTTTAATGTAATGTATCTTGTAAAATAAACCACGAAAAACAATTTGCTAGTACGAACTTTCTGGTTAAGTTCTCTAAGACATCCATCGATTCTTGAACTTTCCTGCTTGTTACCAGTGAGTAAATTGTGGTTGAAAACGTTTCTGTTCTGGTCTTTAAAACTATAAAAATATAAATTTACTATAGTATATTAAAAATTATATGAACTAAAAAGTGTACCCATTTTGGAAACTGCTGTAAAAACACAAATAAAAAATGTAATGAATTACGATTGCGTGGAAATGAGGTTGTACTATTAATTCTGTATTATACAGCAGGGGTAACTTGTAAGCTCTAAGGGTGATACGTATTATTTTTATTTGAGATCCCAGTTGAACCTTGTCCTAGAATTTGGGCCTTAGCATCACATTAGTAAAATATCATACCGACAATAGGTAAACAAGGATGAAAATAATTAATTTTAGTGAAGTTGCTTTTGTAAGTTAGATTTTTCTTAAGTTATATGTCATAAGTCATAACAATGAATTAATTATTAAAAAAGCAAAAATTCAGGAATATGAACTCTGGACACACTATACCAGAATTGTATATTTTCGATAGAATTATTGTACTAATGAAATACATCTTTCGGTAAATACAGTCTTTTGTTTAATTGTAATTCATAATAACGGCAATTTCAAGTTAACAAAAGTGTACTGTGCTATTTGTACCAGCATTTATCAATATGGATTGTATAACTTTATTATTACAAGCTTTAGATAAAACAGAAAAAGCTACGTAACGTTTGGAATTTGCACCTGTTGGAATAAAATGTAATTAGATCGATACTTCTGGTATTTACTATTACAGATGTATCGTCATCGTGCTTTGTATCTAGTGATCCTAGTTCCAAAATAGAATGAAGAGTAATAGGAAATCAATTTCGAATGTGTGAACAAGGATTACTTATTTCAATTGTGACGTTTTCAATCTTTTCTCGTCACGTCCACGTGCATGATGTGATCAAGTTTTAATTTTACATATTTTGTAATTTTTCAATGAATTTCTCAGAATATTCTACATTGATGTGTGTTACTTGTATTAGGAAATAGTTGTGTTTATTTTGAAATTTTGATTGTATTTTATTGATATTTTGTGGTTTTCAGAATTATTTAGGTGCTTAATTATGATCAAAAATCACATGGTCGAAACGTCGCTGTATTTGTTATCTTCGTTATGAAATATTATTTCAATAAATAGTTCACACCATCTGAACTACAGTCAATTATTCCAACCATTTAGATTCAATACTTTCTTGAATACTACATGTCTGGGAACTTGCAATACCTAAAACTGATTTCAATATCGCATCGTACATTTATATTGCAATAAATCCTCGATTTTACGCAACTCAATTTAATGGAATGTAACAGACAACATTTCTGGCTAATTTCACAACTCGTAAATGATGTTTGGCGCATTATTAACATGTGTCACACTACATCAGCAACTTTTCTTGGAAATTAAACTTTTCATACATATTTTAATAACATAAACGTATCTGCTATATAAGTAAAATCAATTCTAATCTCTTTATATTCTGGAACTATTCGTAAGTTTGTTTATATGACTGTTACAGGATTGCTTTATTTGAAGAATAATGCCGTTACTTTTATGTGGAGCAGAGCATTTACTATTCTAGAAATGTGTACAGTAATTTTTATTATTTTTATAAAATTTAATGAGTGTTCTAGCTTCAAGTTAATATGGTCATTCACAGATTATCGATCCGAATTTCGACTCAGGAAAGTGTTGTTTTCATAGTATCCCCGTACTGGTTTAATATGGTTTGAAATGGTTTGATAGATTTATGTTTTAGGTTAATTAATTTTTAACAAATTTATTATTCATGCCCAGTTGCTCAGACAAGGTTTAATTGGTGAATCAAACATTCTAGAATTAAATTTGTACTATACCAAATTAGAAATTTATTTGTCGTCACTTATTTGTTCAAAGCGAATCACAGAGGATCAACTGATTCGCGCCCTAGAAATGAATCTCAATTTAATTCGAGAAACAATAAATTTAGAATCATTTGATTCTCGAATTAAATCTCATTTTAACAACTGACTATTAATCTGACTATGAAACAAAAACTAGAACATATAAAAAATATGAGTTACACTCACTTAGAAAAACAATAACAGAGAATGAATACAAGACACAAGAGTAAAAAAGCGAAGAGTGTTAATAACAGTGAGTATATGATAGGATGTGTCGTGAAGAGAAAATTAAGAGGAAGATAATGTTATTTTTATGGGCAAAGTTTCAGCGCATAATTTCCAATGTGTGTGTGTATATAAATCCAGAATTTCATTCCAACTAAACTAGGAAACTGAATATTCGTTCGTGTCATAAAATATTTATCATTATTGATGACACATTTGGCAGCAGTAATGTGTGTTTGATATTAAGAATGAATTTATACATGTCTCTGTTTGATACTTTATGATTTGTCAATTTATAAATGATTTATAGAGTTAATTGATATTGCCTCAGGTAAATAGAATAGAGCGTAACATATGTGTTAGTTGTTTTAAACCCTGTTTTAAATAATATTAGTTCCCCATATTTCCATGCTAGAAAAAAGAGAACTATTGAGACTAGAAAAAAGTATTCGAATAAATAGTTCCTATATATTCGTTTTTATCTTCATCATCATTTTATTCATCTGTACCAACTTAAATCAGTTTTTAAATGTTAATTTATATTTTGATTGCAACGATTAGCTGTACAATATTGCAGCTGTCAGTAGAAAAGTGTTGGTAGTACTGCGAAAGTGTTTACTGAGCATGTTTCTAGTATGAAAATACAAGTAAACTTGGACAGGATCTGGTTTCATTTCTACCATCGAATGACAAAATGGATGTTCACGGTATACTTCATTTGCATATATTTTCTAGTATCAAAATATCACTTTTTTCTAGCATGAAAATATGAAGACATCTCGGGAGACATAGTATAATGTAAAACAGACTTAAACGAATTTGGAACTCAGTTAGATTTAGTACACTTTAATTAATTTAATACCGATTTAAGAAGCGAAACTATAAATTCCGTCTTTCAAAAGTTGTACGTTATGAATTTCCTGGCATGTTTGGCATTATGGACTTATAAAATCACTGTTTATTAAACACGTCATTGTTACAGGTGAGCGGTATTTAAAAATCTAACGAATTTCATTTGGAAGTTTTAATGGTCAACAATTAAAGATTATGATTTATAACACTTTTGGACTTCCATCTTCTGTATGTTAAGTTAATAAAACTAGTTGTTACCAAATATATAAATAAATTTATTATTATTAATACACTTAATAACACAAGTCAAATATAACATTAATACACAACGTTTCGACAACTAAGATCAGTTGTCTTCATCAGGTGAACTGATACTGTTCCTTGAGTTCCTAATTACGGCTTAACACACATCACGGATCATTACACACCCTTACAACACACGGTATAAAAGCCGTAATTAGGAACTCAAGGAACAGTATCAGTTCACCTGATGAAGACAACTGATCTTAGTTGTCGAAACGTTGTGTATTAATGTTATATTTGACTTGTGTTATTAAGTGTATTAATAATAATAAATTTATTTATATATTTGGTAACAACTAGTTTTATTAACTTAACATACAGAAGATGGAAGTCCAAAAGTGTTATAAATCATCATCAACATCTTCTACATCATTCAAAGAAAAAATTAAAGATTAGTTTTTCCGAAAGCAGCCTAATTTCACATCAATAATGAAAACTTTCACGGTTTATTAAGCTTAAATTAATCCTAGCCCCAACAATGTTCAGCAAAACTGGTGGCTCTTGAACAGTGAGGGAGGATTTAAGTGATTAGGTTAGCGTTAACAAAATAACACGCAAGAGAGTCCTCTTGATTTCTATTGTTCTTTTACTTTTGTTCAACTTACGCTTGGTTTTACTTATGATAAATCGACTTTTATATTGTTTTGAGCTAGCGTTATTATTTTGTTTCAAATAAGTAGTCACATGTCTGAAGTAGCATTTATCAAGCATGCATTATGTATAATTTGTATCCTAACTTTTTACTTTCAATATAAATTGAAGCACAGAGGGTGGACTGTAAGACAGGCTTATAAGACTCGATGATTCAGAAGATTTTAAAACAGAAACCTTGTAAACATATTTGTTGACAGAAACGTAGGTTAATCGCTAAGTCCAAGTGGTATGAATTAACGAGAACTTAAACTAGGAATTTGAAACAATTCCAACCCAGTTTTTACATTCTTACACTGTAAAAAAAATATATAAATCATAAATAATAAATGTATGCTCTCCTCTGCAATAATTGTAACATCATATAAATTGCCCGTCTACCAAAATCTTTCTTTTATATGGGTTTGCATCAATATAACTCAATTGTCTAATGTCCAGTTGGTTTGTTATTATAGAACCAATAATTTCCTGTTACATACGCTTTGTAGGAGTGTGTGTGATTGTTTGTAGCTAATAACTCCTTCCACACATTTCTTCTCCCCCAAAACACATCAAACGCAAGAAAACAACAATGTTGAGAAATTTCATTAGGAGTTTGTTCCTTTTTTGAGAGACAAACAAAAGCAGCACTTGCAATGACAGGAATTCATGGTTGGATCATGTTTCAACACTCCAAGATCAGTTAACATAATTGATGTTAATAGGTTTTTGCGAAGATCTTAGTGAGAGATAGCGGATTATCAGGATATATCGTATATCAAAATGGTTTATTGCGCTAGGTCAGTATACACTCGAAACTTATGAAATGTTATTTACAATATCTAAAGTATTAGGTTGTGTAATATGAAATGTCGGTTTATTCAAGGAGAAGGATTATTTTTTATTTATTATGTAAATAACAATTTTATTTGTCAAAATAGGCTCCATTTGCTTCAATACATTTTTGCCAAAGAGTTTCAAGCAAAAAAATTCTTGTTTTAAAAAATGCCTGGTTTTTAGAGGCCACAAAGTCTGAAAATGTCCGCTCACGCTCAACCTCATTTACATTCCGAAAAGTTTTATTTCGCACATAGTGTTCCAAACTGCGAAATAAGTAGTATTCCGTTGGTGATAGATCAAGTGAGTATGAGGGATACTCAAATTGTGTGAACTGCAACCTTCGTTGCTTCTGCTGATCATTCAACTCATGTGGAACCCATTTGTCGAGCTTCTTGACCTTTCCCATTGTCTTGAGATGGTTACCGATGGTTTTGGAACATACCTCAAATTTTTCTGCGAGAGATGATAATGTTCGAGAGGAATTTGCTTCCACAACTTCACGAAGAACATCGTCATCAATAACAACAGGTGGTTTTTCACGGGGCTTATTTTTCAAATTATTCTCACCACAACGGAATTTTTTTAACCATCTCTGCACTGTGCGTTCAATAACAGTATCATTGCCTAATGCAGTGTTGATATTGCGAGTGGTTTTTGCCGCATTGTTACGCAGTTTAAACTCATAGAATAAAATAACTCTCAATTCTTCAATAGACGCCATCATGTAAAAATACTAAAAAAAATTTAATTATACGAGAATTAAAAAAAATAAGAATGTTAATTTACTGACAGTTGTATTAACGTCAAATTAGCATAAAAAACAACATCCAAACTAAGCAAATGGCTATTCATTTAAATCATAAAGTAGCTCAGGTAAAAATCCGACATTTTATATTACACGACTGAATAATGAAAATAATAGCTTTATTTTTCCATGAAGTAGTATTATTGATTTATAATCCACATTTGATACCTATATTGTTCAGATTGAATTTTGAGTGCATAATAACGTGACGAATATTCTAATACATATTAAGAATAATGCTGACAAGCAGCGCTGTCTGCATTCGTAGTTCTGTGCTTCCTGTTTGTTTGTTCACCTGGTTTCGCATTTCAAATATAACCTAACTTTTAGTTTTGTATTTGTATACACATTGAATTAAATTGAATATTTCTTGTGTACAAAATGCGGTATGTTATTGTGCATACAATATATCTGTAATGTGAAGAGTAAGTACGCGAAAACATCCGGGCTTAAATCGAAGAGTAAGCCGAATAAACGAATACCGAATATTCGGCCTACATTTTCGCCGAAGCGCCGAATATTCGGCCGAAGCATATATCATTTTGTAGGTAAAACATTTAAATTTAAATTCCGGACAATTTGCTCAAAAATATACTTATTTTAATTATTGTGCATACAATATATCTGTAATGTGAAGAGTAAGTACGCGAAAACATCCGGGCTTAAATCGAAGAGTAAGTAGGTGAAATCATCCAATGTTAGCCGAGTTGGACCGTAGACTATTTCTATACGAACAATCGAGTATATGATTTGACAGCAGTATTGCTTCTTTACGTGTTAAATAATCGTTTTCATAATGTAACATTATTTGGTATATTTTCTACTTGTATGATCTATTTTATATTTTCTGTTACAGGTAAGGCATTTTGACATCATTGTTTGAATTCGTTTATTGAAATGTAAGTTTTAAGTTAATATTGGCTTTTTTCTATATATAAATATATCTTTGCACAAAATATCCCTTGATGTTTATTATAATAGATATACGTAATCGTTGCAAAATATATGTCTAAATATTTTTAATGTTAGACTGCATTTCGAGAAACAGTAAGTAAATTTAAAAGCAGTTTTTGGCTATTTTTTGAACTTAATATGATAAATAAATTTTTAGTATATCTTTAAACATAGCGTATAAATAATACGAAATAAAGACGCCATTTCAAATTAAATTTGAACGGTATAATTATTTTACTCAACATAATGAACAAGCTCGGAAATACTATGTTTAATTCTTTGTTTCAGCTTGAAATTCACAAAAGTAAATGGTTACGAATTCATTAAACAGTGTTACTGTAACACTAACAATATTATAAGCCTCAGTTAATAGCAGTGGCGTGCGGTGGGTTTCAATGTAAGGTGTGCAGAATTAAAAAAATTATCACATCAATATAAATATTTGGTGTGGTCACCATACGAAAATCTTACACACATATAGTTCTTTCACAATTTATTTGCAAATGCGTATTTCTGTTAATATTTTGTTTTGTTTTCATAGCATATATAATATTTTTAGTATATGCAAACATATAAATATATTTTACTCAAAATTAGATTGAGATAAAACAAAAATGCATTGATCATTTATTCTTTAGAATATATTACAACTTTCATTTGAAAATTTTTTCATATCTCTTTTAATTTTTCAGATAATTCGAAACATTTGATTTTATGTACAATTAACTTCCTCTGCTAGTTTTGCAATTATATCCAAAATCTAATCAGCTCGTTGGATTTAAAGAAACTTCTAAATAAGATGTGTCATTAGTAAAGAGCGGATTAATATGCACAAAAAAAGTCAAATATATGCGCATATATATGCACTAAAAATATAGCAGATATGCAGTCAGTTTGTTAAAATATGCAACATTATATGCAAAATATGCCTAAGAAGAAATAATAAAACAACCTGTATTAAACAAAAACTTTTTTATGTGAAAAAGATACAATATATTTCATTCTGATTCATTACTTTTCTGCCCATAACTTACAATAAAGTGTTTCTCCAAATTGTTGAAATTATATCTTTGTCGCCTATCAGATAAAATATATTTATAAGTTGATGTAATTGGAGCGTTTTTCAACACAGATAAAATCTTTGGATCGATTTCGAATTTAACTGATTATTCAGAAATAACTTTAGATGCATTTACAAGAACTAGGTACCCAGAATTTGTCGCTAAAACTTTATTGAGTTTTTTTTTTCAATGGCTTTACCTATTTGACCACAAACTTCACTACAAGATATATTAAACTTATTGATCAGTGTCTGTAAACGGAAGGTCTTCGGCATCCAATTTTTAAATTGTTACGTACACAAAACAGTAATTGGCGCTTATAAGTGTTGCGGTAAGTCTATACCATTTAGAATATCTTTTGCTTCCGTAATGCCTATGGCACACCTACAGCATCGTAGAAAATACGATGAAAAAACAGAAAGCATCCCTTTTTCAAACCAAAAAAACAAATATAAACCCAAACTAACCTAAAATTCGACACAAAAGATACATGTGAAACGAAGACACTTTCGTTTCAGCGTATGCTATGCGATGAAAATAGAAAGGGCAGCTATTTTTCGTCGAAGACGGGTGGGTTCTGTTGTTTTTCATATTTTCTACGATGCTGTATGATAGGTGTGCCATAGACATAATTGATTGAGATTCATCGGAAAATTATTTGTTTAATTTCTAAAAATATAATGTTCAATCTTATATTTTTATAATGAAATTTGCAAACACTATATTACGAATGTGCATTCTGTAACTTAGGTCGTTGTGTTTTACCTATGATTTTCATCATAACGACAAAATGAATGTTTTTGAACTGAATAGTACAACTAGAGATGCACCGAAGCTTCGGTTTCGCTTCGTTATTCGACTGATTCGGCGTATTTGTTTAATATTCAGCTTCGGCCGAAGCAGTAGCAAGAGTCGATATTCGGCCGACCGAAGCGAAAAAGCTTATTGCTGGCATATGGACAGGCTATCAGCGTATATCGTGAAAGAGTTTTTTCAGAGGCTGGATATATTTATGAAGAGAAGCATGTTGCTCCCAAAAAATGCCGAATAATTACTTTTCATACATCATAATTTAGCAAAACTTCATTTCAATTATTAAATTTACTATAATTATTCTTTATTATAAGGTATTTTATGTCATTTTATTTGGATAAAATAATTATATTTTTGTAGGTATTTTTCTTTGGTTAAAATAAGTATATTTTTGAGCAAATTGTCCGGAATTTAAATTTAAATGTTTTACCTACAAAATGATATATGCTTCGGCCGAATATTCGGCGCTTCGGCGAAAATGTAGGCCGAATATTCGGTATTCGTTTATTCGGCTTACTCTTCGATTTAAGCCCGGATGTTTTCGCGTACTTACTCTTCACATTACAGATATATTGTATGCACAATAACATACCGCATTTTGTACACAAGAAATATTCAATTTAATTAAATGTGTATACAAATACAAAACTAAAAGTTAGGTTATATTTGAAATGCGAAACCAGGTGAACAAACAAACAGGAAGCACAGAACTACGAATGCAGACAGCGCTGCTTGTCAGCATTATTCTTAATATGTATTAGAATATTCGTCACGTTATTATGCACTCAAAATTCAATCTGAACAATATAGGTATCAAATGTGGATTATAAATCAATAATACTACTTCATGGAAAAATAAAGCTATTATTTTCATTATTCAGTCGTGTAATATAAAATGTCGGATTTTTACCTGAGCTACTTTATGATTTAAATGAATAGCCATTTGCTTAGTTTGGATGTTGTTTTTTATGCTAATTTGACGTTAATACAACTGTCAGTAAATTAACATTCATTATTAAATTTACTATAATTATTCTTTATTATAAGGTATTTTATGTCATTTTATTTGGATAAAATAATTATATTTTTGTAGGTATTTTTCTTTGGTTAAAATAAGTATATTTTTGAGCAAATTGTCCGGAATTTAAATTTAAATGTTTTACCTACAAAATGATATATGCTTCGGCCGAATATTCGGCGCTTCGGCGAAAATGTAGGCCGAATATTCGGTATTCGTTTATTCGGCCAAACCATGCTTCGGTGCATCTCTAAGTACAACCTGACCAAACTTCACAACAATCGTAGCAAATGTAAAACTTTACATGAGTGAATTTTGTTTTGAGCAAAATGTAAGATTTGTTTAGAAAAGCACAAATTATGCAATAATATGCACATTTTACGAAAATATGATCATAACTGCAAATATATGCAAAATATGCAAAATTAAGTTCGTGTTATATAACTCCAAATAATGTGATTCATCTAGATCCGGAAGGATTTTTTTACAAGATCAATATTCAACAATATGCATTTTGCATATAATCCGCTCTTTAGTCATTAGTCTACCTGTACTCGTTTTTGAGATAATGAACATATAGACACATATCCATCCATTCGCACACATTTCATTATATTTTTGTGATGAGTAAATTTCTTCCGTAATTTTACTAGATATATAATCAGCTCTATGACTCTGCACTAATGCAGACAAAAATTTCGTCAAATTAACACATTAATAAGAGTGGTTATTACATATTAATCCTATTGACATTGTTTATCAGATTACTGCGGGCTTAGATTACGTCCTACCAACCTGTACTGGCATGCTAACATGTAAGTACTTGTAGCTGGTTAGACAATCAATCAGTTTACAGTGGTTTTTTTTTTTCTCCGGGTAAAACGTATTTAAATCCCAGCTGTGTGTGTATTATTTGACTTATTGCGGTACTCAATGAGGGCTTAATTTAACTGTTTTAATAAAAGTTGAATATACCATTATACGTACATGCATATTATATTTATTTGAAACATTTTTCAAAATGTTGCACTACTGTAGAATTAGAAGGAAAAAGCATTGACACGTTGAATGCCTCGCTAATTTTACATCGCTTCCTCCTGACGCCAACATGAATTGGATATTATGCGTTACATGTTATGTATAAACCTATCTTTGTATGCTCTTATATTGCATTAATTTCTTCACCTCATTGTAGTAATGATGAGAATATTGATAAATCTGATAGTATTGAAATTTACACGAATTATGTGTTTTTAGTAATAACGTAATCCTTTCGGTATATCTGGAATATTGAAAAAAAAATTCATTGAATTCCCGGGACTGCTGACGAAGACATCTGTCTGCTAATAGATTCCAACCGATTCGATTAGATCATTTATATTTTTGTGAGCAATTTGTAATTACTTCATCCCTGAATTAAATTCTTTTATTATTCATAAAATTTTTTTCATATTATATTAAAAAATCTGGAACATATATTTAAATTACAGTATAGCCTCTTTAATCCGAACTTCCAGTAATCCGAACAGCGGAAATTCACAGCTATAATCCGAACAATGTCTCTTTAATCTGAACAACAAAGTAATTCCCGCTACATAAATGTGCAATACTGCACTGATAAACCGTATTTCTGGAGATGTTGCAAGATACGAAGCAATTGAATGGGCCATCGGACAAGAATAATCATGAGAATCCATAAACCATGTGGATATTTTAGAACATGTTCAGAATGAATCAAGCTTGGACGAAGAAGTAGAAGTGATACCATGACGTAAGAAGCATACAGAGGCAGTCAGAAGTTTCGAAAAAATAATACTGACTCGGAACACCACATTCTAATTCTATCCGAAATGAGCTCAAAAGACAGAAAAACCAAATATTAAACTAAGCAAAAACACTGAAATTTTTACAGCTTCTTAGATCCACTTCTTACTTTTTTTAGGTTTACATATGTATTTAATCATGTCGTATCTAACAAAATACGATATGTAGTACAATGTTGATTTATTATTTTAATATAAAGAGCCTTTTATTGAAAGAATATTGAAATTCGTAGATAATTAAGAAAATTTATATTTTCTGTCTTGTTCGATATCCGTATATTTCTACAATCCGGATCAACCTGTGTAATCATTAGTTCGGATTAAAGAGGTTATACTGTACTTATATTGTCAAATTAATCGAAGAATGCTATTATGAACAATTTCATAGGATTGTTATAATGCCAGTATGGACTAAGATAGGATAAGCAATTAAGCTCGTCTACGCCCACCTAAATCGCTAGTTATTATAAATCATCAATGTAATACCACATAAAAATATGTTTGACTGTTTCTTATGTGTTAGCAGCAAGTTTGATTTTTTAAATTATTATTTCCCTCTCATCTTGGTATAGAACCATATATATATATATATATATATATATATATATATATATATATATATATATATATATATATATATATATATAATCGTGTGTGGTAGCTTCCTTGACCATTCTGAAAAGTTTGAGAACTTTTTTTGTATACTTCTTGAGATATTCTGATTTATGAAAAAAAAAAGACTCAGGTACTCCTTAATAATATAGACTGGTTATTTATCTGCCGGGAAATGCAGTCATCAAACCTTTTTTATAAGAAAATAGTCTGCCTTTTACTGCGAAAGTATAACATTAAATATTGTAGAATACTGTTTGAATGTTGCTTTTGTTCGTTTATCCATCAAAGAGTATAATATTAAATGTATACTTCTAAAAAAACACATATCCTTTTATACTTTTATATCTTTCGTATTTTCAACAAAATATGTGGAATGTTTTGTTTCAATGTTACGAGCTTGTTATATCGAGAGATAAATTATTGTTTTTTTTTATTCCACATCGTAAAAAAAACCTACCTGCCAACAACAGTTCTCATTTTCCTTCAATATATCTTGCAATTAAATATTTGTAAACTTCTATTTAATGCTTACAAACTGGGAATTATTTTGGTTTAAATGCCAAATCGTATAAATATAAAAAAAATGGAAGGTGACTCTCCTTCCAAGCAATAGCCTAACCCCTCTAAAATATTAAAAACTCTTAACAACAATCATAGTTTGGTTTCGTTTGATATTCGTCCTTTTTAATATTCATCCTAACGGATTAATGACGAATATTCTTGAATGTATTTATCACGACCGTACGATAACCGCTTTCGCTGTCATTTGTCTAACTTCAAATTATTTAAATTCGACCGTGTTGGTTTCAGTAAAAATGTTTCAAACGCTTCATTCCATGCTTTTCATGAATCAATACAAGGATAAATAAATTTGAAGCATTTCACATTAGTCTCATAGTCACTGGAGGAATCATGAATTTGACACGTTTGTTAAATGAAAATTTGATAGATGTAAAACACTCTTAACAGAGAAGTTCGTGATATTTTTAACATAGTTATGTTAATTAGTAAACTTTATTAAATAGAATACTGTTTTCAATCCTAAAATGTATAATATGCTGTATAATCGATGTAAATATTTATTATCTACATTTCACTTGTACCCCGTTTCGTCATTGGGGAATTTCTCCCCATCACACAACATCAATTTGCACTGCAGTACGTCGGTTTCTTCAAAATTCCTGGATAAAATATGTTCGAATAAATATGCATGTATACGAGTGCTCGTAGCAGCCTTTATATGGAAACGGAATGTGGAGGCAAGGGTGATAATATGAACAATATATGGAGGATGAAACCAGGGTCAGACTCAGGTAGTCACGGATACATATTTATCAATAATTCGTTAGTGAATAAAGCATAGACGTTTGTATGTTAAAATTACAACATACCCTACCAGACAGATACGTCTTTAGCAAGACTGTGGTGACACATCTAAACAACACTGCCTCCCGAAGCGAGGAACATTGTACTTTAATCCAGCACTGGATAGTATGCGAGAAATGTTGTATCTACAAGATTTTACTCGTCTGTCATATTACTTACTGCGAGCGTATATGTATAGAAATGTAATATTGCAATGGACATGTTAATATTTATCATTATACATATTAGCTTATGTATGTACTGGACTAGGATTATACGTGTTTATATTCGGTTCAGAAGTTCATTCACTACGCATTGTTGGTACGGCAGACAATTTATTGTCTCATAATAGGCACGACTCATATGTTTTTATATTTTTGCAAATTTCCACCGTTATTGACATCTACACATCCGTGTCACATATGCTGTCCTGATATTCTTGTTTTACAATAATTGAATAAACATTATTACTATTCACAGCTCGATACTACCAGCCTTACTAATTCCGGTTACATCAGACGTGGTTTAATTCGAGAAGAAATTAATCTAAAACCTTGTACTTGTCAAATATTTGATTGCCAACGAAACACAGAGAATCAATTGATTCGAAGCCTTAGGAATGAATTTGGGTGTTAATTTTGAATCAACACAACTCTAGAATCATTTTATTCTCGAATGAGCAACCGGACATAAGAGTTACTAAATTTTTCTAAATACTTTCTTGATACTGCTGCTTTAGTAATGCTATAAAAGTACATAATTTTCCATAGTAATAGTGTCAAATTTAGTAAATCTTACAATTAATAACGTCGTTAGTATCGTAAATAGCGATTATAAATTCAGAAGTCTCACTTTATTATATAGATAATCTATAATAATGAAACCTAAAAATCAGTAAATTGAAATATTAAACCTTAGTCAAGATATCCACGATGTAATTTAATCATCCAGATTTATTTTCATCGCGCAAAAATTTAATGCTTATTCCGTATGACCTTAAACTTCCGTCTGCAGCTCTCACTTATTTTGTGTAAAGAAAAAAATGTAATAAAACGTAAGTTGCAATAAATATAGATTAGCACCAGCCAAAATTTTGTATCAATGAATTTTTGACACATTTCAAAACCAAGAATCGACACACTTTAATCTTTGTTCCATCACGATTCAATGTAAGGGACTTTAATACGTATATGTGCTTTTGCATTAGGATCGTGCGCTTGTCAATTGGAAGTGAAAAATAATAATTGTTGATTTAAATATTAATTTTTATTTGTTAAAATTAAAAATATTAGTTAGCAACGTAAAAACAAAGTTTAAATAATCCCGAAATAGTTGTCAATTGAAATAGGTCGAATATTATTTTGTGCTGTATGTCTTTGAATAATTTGAAAAATAATTATTATTAATACAACGTAAAGTGGTTAATTATTTATTATAGATAGATAATTCAAACATGTCGCATATAGGAGTAGACGTTCTGATAGAGTCCACATATCAAGTTCATCAATGTTATATTGTGAAAGTCACCAGGGACATATCTGTCCAGCAGAGGGCTAAGGAATTTTGTAAAGTATTTTGCCTTGTATTCAGTGATGAGTTCGGAGATGGATATAATGTTTAAATCTCTTTTCCGTGTTCTAGTTCCTCTAGATTTTATCACATTGGTGGTTAAAATATGCACAATTTATAGTGAAATGCCTGTAATTTTGTGTTCTACTACATTATACGTTGATTAATTTGTAAAGAATAAACCAATTGAATGGGTAAATAAATAAAAATCAAAGTCCTTGGCAACGCTTATATCGTAATTATGATAACATCCAGCCTTCGGACCGCAGGCCCTCTGCCTGGGACATCGTCACCCTCCTTGCATAATCATCGTCATAACACCCTTGGTACATAAATAATTATTTTAAATGGATAAATATATGCTTTTTGGTTCCTTCTGAAAAAAATCATCTATCTAAATTTTTAACCGCAACAAATATTAATTATAAAAATTATAATGTGCCAAGATCCTTGATTAATGCTGATTCGATAAAAAGCAGTTTTTCTTAAATTTCCAAAAAAAAGTGCGCAATTGACGGTGATTCTGAAAAAGTGGAGAGCGAAGAACGTCTTACAGATTTGCTTACTGAAAGTTTCGGTAATTGTACTTCAATTTGTAGAAAATGACTCAGGGTTAAATTGACCTCTTTTAACACTGTTTTGCATAGCGTTTTGTATGAAAGTATATGAGCGCTAACCGAGGTACTACTGTACGTTAATGTATTATTTTATCTTTCCGTTTATAAAAAATATATAAGGGAGGCGCTATAACCATTTTAATCGAGCCCAGGTTAGGATAACCGAAAATTGTAACTTTTATTTTTCAAGATATACATCAGCATTTCATAGAAACATTTCTTGCAAACTTTTACCAGATAGTTTGTGAATCGTAAAGCATATTTTTTTAAATAAAAAATGCCGTCTATAGTTCCCGTAAAAAGAAAACTTTTTCCATTTTCATAGTTTCTAATATGTCTAAGTTTCCAAAAAGATATCAGTTTGCTTGAACAAAATATGCCCTGAAAGTTAAAATTTTCTCAAAATATTTATATGCTGGTACTTGATAAATAAAAATTAAATAAAGTGATGATCTGGCTTACAGGACGAGTTTCGTACGTGAATTTTGAATCAAAATAAATATTTTACTGTTAATACGTATTGCGGCCAAAAGATGTCTTAATGTAGATGGAACAAGAAGTAGAACGAAGCAAATGACTTTTATTAACCAATTACATACTACCAAATTCATAAAAAAACCAATTTTACATGCCACTATTACAAATATATTTCCATAAACGATTATTATTGCTATACTATTCTGTCATTGTTAATATAAAATACTAAAATTTATAGGTCAAAAATAAATGCAACATTAAATATTGGAATAAATGTTTTGTTGTGGAAAATAATTAAAATTTTCTAGTTACACAATTTAAAACATTAATAGAAACTGAAATATTTATAATAAATGGCAGTTTTCCTATTTGGATTTAATCGTGCATTATACATCAAGAGAGCGAAACGCCTTTTTCCTGAAGTGTAATACAAATACATCGTCGGAAAAATGGTGGTTTCTCCCGAGGTGTATACTATTTTTCCCACGATCGAAAGTAGAAACACTTATGTGCATAAATAAAGGATAATAAGAAATCGGAGCGAAATTGCAATATTTAGAAGCCTTTGGGAATGTTTCCATGCAACGCGTAGCATGACAACAGATATTTGTGTACAAAAATCTTTGTTATAATAAAAACTCCCCAAGGGAAATTGTTGTTTTGTTTTGTCCATAAGGAGTAAATGCTTTACTTCTGACACGATTTTGACGCTATAGAATCCGACTTCTACTCCCGGACGTGAATAAATAACATTACACCTTGATATCTAACTAAATGTTGTTATTTTCTTTATGTATTGTATTTGTTTTACAATCTGTAGTGAAATTCTATTAAAAACTATCTCTTTTAATATACCTTGAGAGCAATCCTTTATGTAAAATTTTTACTATTTAAAATTCTACTGCAACAAAAAAAAAACCCTTTGTCATTCATAACCGAATTTATAATCTCAGTAACTGAATTTACTGGGTTACTGTGAAAAATAAAATATGAATATCGAAAAGTACAATATCCGTATACTACAATGCAATGTGAGATAGCTATGAGGCAAAGCGACGATAGTAAATTGTTTTGGGTTATGTGGACTCAAAGCAAACCGAATTATGACATATTAAAGTCTGTTTGATTTAGCGTATGCCATTTAATGTTAAAAGCGAGTAGAACAAAAGTGCTGCACAATACTTAGTTTAAATTCTAATGTAACCTTTATTTGAAACATTATTGAACTGTTGTTTATAATACTTGATTATGTTTTGAACTGGAACTGTATACTAAAATTGATGATTTAATTAACTAACCAATAGTACATTAATTCATTCATGACGTACTGCCTTTTCCATTGTTGTGGTAACAGATACAATTGCTTTTTAGTCATATTTGATATTCTATTCCGAATATTAAACCTATTTCACACGATGCATGATTCTATATATAATTTATGTAGAAATTTATGTATCGTTGCATACAGAGAATTGACATAAATTCGGTACATAATTCTACATAAAAAATTAAATAAAATGTGTTATTTCATGCAAGAGCGATGCGCTGTGAACACATGATTTTTTACATTTGTAGTTATCAGTGTTAATTGTTTGCATATATAAAAGTATTAATTCTTATATATCTTTTCACTAATCTGCTACAAACAATAACTCATCCTAGAATTTATTTTCATATTTGGTTAGGTCGAAACCAAGAGTTTCTCGTGTCATACTGTCAAAATCTAAGTAACTGCGAATGCTCGTAAAGTGAAACTCTTGTATACAGGACAAACAGGTTTAAATAATTTATCTTTATATAAAATTCTATATAGAATTATACATCGAGTCAAATCACACTTTCAATAATCATAATAAGAAGAAGAACTTTTTTATTTAGCAAATTTGCTAGTTTATATTCGTATAAATCTTTATATGTCTATTATACAAATAATTACCCCACACGTTTCGACCTTGCTGACAATACATCCTTCGGTCAGTAACCATGTATATGTCAGCATATATCGAACATGTGTGTTAATTATGAAGTGTTAGCCTAAGTTTATTTTTATATATTTTGCTATTACTTGCACTTTTTATTTCTTCATCCAGGTCATTGAACATTACCATACCTTTATCGAATATCGTGTTTTTAGCAAATTCTGAATATTTCCTGTGGATGTGTATATCATTTCTATTTCTAGTAAAATGTGAATGTACATTAATATTTTTAATTATTTTCGCGCTTAAGTATTCCGGTGTTAAATTATTCAAAATTTTATATATAAACGTCATCGTATTGAGGATAATAAAATCCCGAATACAAAGCCAATTCAAATCATCCAACATGTTCTCAATCTTACTACATATCTTCGCTTTTAAGATTACACGCATTGCTCTATTTTCATTTTTTCTAACTTGTCCATTAATTCATTATTCTCCAAAAATAGAATTGTATTGCAGTATGTATCTTTAGAATAAAAATCTAGCAGTTATATATAATTTTTCTTTCATTGAAAATATAAAATATGAAAATGTCAGAGTTTCTCTTTGTATATGAATACTAATTATTCCATTACTTTTAGTATAAATGAAGAATTTGCAAATGAAAGCAACGGTTTTTAATCCTTAATGAATATTCAACAAGTACTATCTGTTTGCCATATTCGTTCTGTACTTTTTTTGATGAGAATTTTTAAATAACATGAAAAGTGAAGATATAAGATTATTATTTAATTAAAATTACTTTGTTTTACTACTATATTTTTTATTTATTCAACATGATTCAACATTTTATGTCATCATCAGGAATAAAAATATAAATAAAATAACAAAAGTTATATATTCAAATACATAACAACCAAAAAACAATTAAAATTTTTTAATATAAGCAAATATCAAAGGCAACGAAAATTTAATTTAGACATTTAAAAAGAATTGAATAATTAAAATCAATTTGTTCATTTAACAATGTAAAATGTTGAGATTTATGTTTAAAAGTTTCAATTGCTTCCAAATAATTTAATTTTTGTCTTTTATCTTCAATGTGTAAAATTTTTATACAATCTGAACAATTTACTATATGGTTATTTAATAAAACATAAATCTGGAGTGTATTTATTAACCTGTTGTTGTTTGGTATTTATATAGGACAAACGGGGAGAAATTAAAAAATTAGATTAAATGAGAATTTGAAGGCAATTAAAAATAATTCAGAAAATTCTACTTTCGGAAATCATGTTTTATTAAATAACCATATAGTAAATTGTTCATATTGTAAAAAAAAATTCCCTCTCTGCTCATTAGAAGGAGAACGAGTTCCAGTATCATTCTGTAGGACATCTATAAATTCGGTTAACTTCTGAGATATTCTTCTTTTCTTTATATATTATCCAATAGAAAACATATTTTTATACTTTTAGTAACTTCGTACAGTTCTTTGGAATTTCATATATTGGGAACAATCTGCATTTATAAATAAATGTGTAACTTTATAGCATTTGAGAATTTTCATGTTATTGTTGAAATTACAATGATAATTTTGCCCAGTTAAACATCTTTTCTCGTTTCATTTTATATCCATTTCCTGTTTAAATAGCATTTTTTTTTTCCTGCGGCGCTACATCAACCCGAAAAAATGGTCAGTGGCCTGAGATCACAAAATAAGAAAATGACCGAAGAAAACAAAAAACAGCAAAACAGTTCTTTCCGAGCGCAAAGTTGGCATTGGGTTTTGGGAAAACAAAAAGAAAACACTACCTTGGCCATAACAAAAAAACGCAGAAACAAGCGACCTTTGAAGACTGAATCTTTCAAACAAAGCTGTAAAGTAACTGTTAGTGCAGACATTCGTTAACAAATGCGTGCATATGTATGTCCCTGTATAGTATGTAGGGATAAATAAGAATAGTATATTCCAAGTTCATATTCCTGACTTTTTTATTTGTAATTATGAGTTTATTGGGGGTGCTGTATGCTAACAATACAAATTTAGTGAAATATTTCCATAGATAGTAGACCCGAACAGAATTCTTCAATACTGATCTCAAGACTGAATCCCAAACGCAAGCGTAGTAGAGTGTCATTGCGTTTTCATGAGCAAATCAGCAACTTGACAAGTGCATTCATCACTGCGTCATAATACCCGTAGTGCTGTTTAGCTCTGAGTCCAAACGTAACTGGTTATAAAACTTTGTGTAGTATTTCAAGAGATGTTTATAATCTAGTCTAGTACGAACATGAGAGAATTACAAACAAACTTTTAACATCGCACTTGAAAAAGTTTTAACAATCGGATCGAGGAAACTGTGAATTCCTTCGGAAAGGTGTATAACGAGTAATTAATAGCCATTACACGGCAATGTTACTTTAGATTAAATACGTGAAGGATTTAGAACTAATTTTATTTTAAACTATTACAGCCGTATTAATAATCATTGCGATTGTAGAGTTTTAACTAGTAGCCACTTATATGTTGCTAAGACGTTCCTATTAATAAATAAAAATTTAGTTGGTACTAACTAGTAGAATATTTAGTAAAATATTATCGTGGCAACATTGTACGGTATAATATACGCATGCGCGTTATAACCAATATAGCTGTCAAAGAACAGATTATTGTTTGTGTCAGTTTGTGTTTAAGGAAAAACTAATAATGGAGGTAGGTTTATTTTTATTATTTATATATCGACTGCCGTTTAGAATATATAAAACAAAAGTGATTTTAGAAAAATATGTTTTGTAATATTGCTTATAGATAAAACGTCCCAGGGCACACAACTGGAGCGAGGAAGAAAAAGCGGTATTTGTAAATGCAGTTAAAAACCATATGCACATAATTGAAAATAAATAAAAATGTGCCATTACAAATCGAAAAAAGGACGATGGCTGGAGAAAGATACAAGAAGATATGTTGCATGAAGGTGTGTGTTTTGGTAATCATAATTTGAGTATTACATGTCAAATATATTTTATTTTGATAGGTTACGTTAGAGATGTAAGTCGAATGAAAGAACAGTGGCAACGTATGAAAGTGCAAACTAAAACCAATGTAAGGAACTTTAAGACATGTACCAAACAAACAGGTGGAGGTCCACCACCTGTTCAACCTACTGAAATTGAATGGCAGATATGCGAATTGATACCACATGAGTTCACAGAGGATAAAAATCCGTTTGACAGTGATAATGTAATTTCTTTTTTGTATGCTGCAACTACCATTACATTTATACATTTTTTTTTAGATTACACCATCATTAAGTAATAAAGAGGTATCAAAAGCACAAGAGGAAAATGTTTGTATTATCCAGGAAACATGTATTCATAGTGAACCACAACACGCTGACAAACCAAACTATAGCGAAATTGTTAACAGTAAAGAAACTCCAGCAAAGAAATCACGTACAACATTTTCAAAAAGAATGACGGAGTACGAAGAAAAATTATATGAATTAAATAAACAGCGAATCGAACAAACTATAAAACATGCAGATGAGTTACATAAAATGAAGCTGAAACATGAAGAACAATACCATGCGGAAAGATTAAATTTATTGAAGTTATATCCCCAACAATAATTATGTATTTTTGATTTACAATTTTTTGTCAAAGAATGACTTTTTGTTTTATTAATGATGTAAGATGTTTGCAAAATACATTGCGGATTACTTGTTTTTTTTTTTTTAATTTATATATACATTTCTATGAAATAAAATTATTTTTAATTGAAATGGCGCTCAATATATTGTCTTCGAAATACATTTCCTTGCAAATTAATTTCTGCAATATCCTCATTGTCATTATCCTCATAGTTTGCATTATCTTCCTCGTCGGATGAATCTGTAATAATTATTTATCAATGAAATTTTTGTAAGACACCGCACATATATTTTTTACCTGCATGCTCCCTTTTGTCATCTATATAAATATTATGCAATACTGCTGTAGCTATTATGGCTGCTTTTGTAGTATCTAAATTCATTTCTAAGCCGTTGAAAAAACATCTAAATTTATTTTTCCAATAGCCAAATAACCGTTCTACTACGTTTCTGGTTTTTATGTGAGATCTGTTGTAACTTTGTTCAGCTGGTGTTATTGGGTTTAATAGAGGTGTTAGTACATATCGTGAACATGCGTACCCATTGTCACCCAACAAAATACCTCTTATTTCGCCCCTCTACAAATTTATAAAGTATGTACTTTAGTTCACATGGCAATTTATATAATTTTATAATTTACTTCAAATTTTCTTTACAATTCACAGTTATTCCAGATTCTAGAAACATGAGTACTTCCTCGCCACCTGGCTACAATATCTCTTATCTTGCATTTGGCATCACTGACAACCTGTTACAATGTAATTGAAAAATGATTTGCTTTGATATTATATCAAATATTTGTACTTGGATATTCAGCGAGTAGTATCCTTTCCGGTTCAAGTATAACAACGGGTAATCGCCACCTGGACATTTAATTTTAACGTGGGTACCGTCAATTGCACCTATTATAGATGGGCACTGGCCAATATTGTAGAATTCTTCTTTGGTTTTGTTTACTTCGTTGCCTTCAGGAAACTTTATAAACCTTTCCCTATATGCTGCAATAGCTTCTACAACTCTTTTAACAATCAAACTTAATGCAGGTTGTGAAAAGCCGTGTTGGTCACCTATGCAAATATAAGCTATCTACAATGTTTAATTATACGTAAACATAGATATTTATACTTGCCTATGTCTTGGTCATATGCTCCTTTTGCTAGATATCTAATTGTCGCTAGCACTTGCAAAGATACACTTATAGCACCACCACGTTTACTTGGTATAGGCGCAAGTTGCTCTTGGACTAAGTCAATCACAAATTGCACTAATTGTTTTCTCATTCGATATCTATTTTTAAAATTTTTATCGTCATATATTTCGAATGAATTTACGCGCTCTAAATATATTTTAGGATTTCGAATTATAACCATGTCTGCTTCATCAGCTTCAACTATTTCTTCATTAATGTTAATTAAATTCATTTTGGGGGGAAATAGTTAAAAAAAAAACAGCTATATATGCAATTATAAATATTATGCTATGAGTTTAAGAGGTTAGCAGCTACCTAAACATGGGTAGGAACGCTACTAACAATATAGTAGACAATTAAGGAGAGTAGACAATTAACCTTGATTATTAATAGGAATTTTGCTAGTAAGTTTTTAGTGTCATGTTAGTGGCTACTAATTTCATTATTAATACGGCTGTTAATGTTTAAAAATAGTGGTATTTCAAACTCAAATGTCATTTGGAACAAATGGTATTCTGAACTAGTGGTACCACTAATCCCTTACTTGAGACAGACAGTTGCTAAGATGTTAGCGGCTGTCAAACAGTGGCGCCGCATTGACTAACATCTGGAACAACTTCAGACAAAGAATCGTCTGGTAGTTCAATTGTTCAACGGATGTTGGATTAGCCTTAAAGTTGGTATAATTCAAATGGAAAATTGGATTACACGAACGACAGCCTTTACTAATAGTGCAAACTAGATAATCATTTTTACATTCTGATATGTAGTCAGTTGTAAATCCTGTTCTACATACATATAATACTATAATATAAAAAGTCATCTTTCGATATTACAAACAATATCCGAACAAATCGTTCGAATACATGTATATGTATTTGTTTATACTTTCGGATTTTTTTGAGAGTACCAACTTCAGCCAATTTTTGAATGTTAATTAAAATTTTTACTCCAGAAGTTAGGTGTCCAATATTTGACCTATCATTAAGAGCATATGGGTAGAACTGCGAAAGCGCTTAATGCGCATGCTTCCAGTTTGAAAATACATACAAGTAAACTTGAACAGGTTCTAACATCGAAGTAGCATCAAACTCGAATGATAAAATGGGTGTTCCCACTATACTTTTTTCACATATTTTTCTAGTATCAACATATATTTTTTTTCTAGCATGTTAATGAGGAAATAGTATAATGTAGAATACACTGTGTAAGTCAAACTACCTTGGTTTTTTTTTAAAGGTACATAAATTAATGTGTTTGTACGGTAAATGATTCCGAAATTTTTCTTTCCACTGAATTTCACTTTTCCTTCCATAAAGGAATTACCTCGTCGTCCGGTTTTTTCATATTTAATGTTATGTACGCCCTGGCTTATCCTTTCCTCACAGTTTCTGCTTTTTATTCATTGTTTTATATCGTCGCGGTCTCCATGCAAACTCTTATATCTGACGTTTCACTTGTGTTTTCATTGCATTTGTTGAAAAACGTGTCATCCACCTTTTTCGTGTATTTTAGTTGGGTTTTTCGCGCTACTGTGATATTTATTAGTTCTGCCTGAGATTTTATTGTTTCATGAACATTTTTCAAATTTATTATTTATATTATATTGTCAGTTCCGAAGTTCATCGTCAACATTATTAATAAGTAATCTGTCCGTTTTATGAACGCGTCGTAATTAAAATTGACGAGTTCATAAAACGGACATTTTACTTCTTATTAATAATATATTATTTACATATTAAAAATGTTCGGTTAATAATAATTTATTTATTGTGGAATATAAAGACAAAAAAGTAGAGATAAAAAGAATGTATAGCCAAGTGGAGTTTAGGATAAGGAGGTCAGAAGAATGTACATTCAAGTACGGTAGTTATAAATCTAACACCAGTAGAGCACTGATACAGGTATTAGAAACCAAAGCAAGTTGAAATTTACCACCTCTTTCAATATGATTACACTTATAACACTAGTTATACGTAGTATGATTTAGATTTAAAAATTTAAGTACAAAACTATCTGCGTGCAATACAAAGAAAAAGCACGAGGTATACATCGTGTAAGCGACAAGTTCTTTTCTTGATTGTGCATTTTCCTGTATTCCACTTGACTGCATTTTCTTGTTATCCATTTGGCAGTGCATACCTCAGGACACCGCTTGACTGTGCGTTCGGCTCTTCCACACTGAATTCTTCACTGTTACTTTTTATACATAACACTCATTATTATTTTCCTGTTTCTTGTGCGAGATTCTCTTCTCTTTTGAAACCTCATAATACATCAATTATCTGCAAGAGGTATAAACATGGAATTTAAAGATCATTTACTTTTAGAATCACTAACAGATTAACTAACAATTGTCGGTAAATGCAAATGACGTCTTTTCTATAGTTCCGTAGTACGCACTTCGTGCTATGTCCTAGGCCATTTATCATTCTAACTGCAGGGCATGTATCAACAATCGCAAATATTCATGTCATCCATTTCGTCGTTGCCTTTTTTTATTCAAAAGTTAATGCTGTTAGTCCAGAAATGATAGAAATAAATGGTTTTCCTTTAGACGTCTAAAGTTATTTTTGATTCTTGTTTAATTTGTGAATTGTCGAGATAAAGTAGATTACGCCTACGTTGTTCTCGTGAACCATGGATGTGTAATTCAAATAGTACATCTATCTGTACGACCTGCTAGACAAATACTGTGGTTCAATAATAATAACTGAATCCTTGTACCAATTTATATCTGGCTTGGTTCGATCGTGCACTTCACATAAGAGGGTGACGTTCTCACCAATCACCACCGTTTCTGTGTTATTCATTGGTTTGATGATTTGTGGATCACATGTGAATTCAGCAATTTCAGACTATAAATCTGTTTTTCACGAAATTGAGAAGGATTGTTGCATTGTGGCATTGTAGATTTGTATTCTAGTCACGCTTGGTGGAACAAGTCACGTAATTTCATAATGCGACAACCACAATTCCACGGATTGTCAAGCAGATACAAATGCGAAACAGTGGCGAATTTGTGAACTAGACAGGTCTAGGTAACTTTTTATTTCCGACATCTATATACCTCAATGATCGTGTATTTTTAAATTCAACTGCGTTAATATTTGCAATTTGATCTTATTTTTGGCCAAATTTTATTTATTTGCTTAACTGGTTGAAATATTCTACTATCAACATTGTGTATAGCATTTCCAGCTAAGCCCAGGAAAATTAGATTATTCAACACATATTGATATAAAATCTAATGTATGGTGTCTGATTTTCTATAAAGTGCTTGTTCGTTTCTATCGCCGATAAATACACAACAGTCTGATGAACACTGCACAACGAGAAACGTGATCATTAAGACTCAAAAAGTAATCCCATTAAATATTAGAATAAATTTTTATGTATTTTATAAAAAATATTTTCTTTGTCCAAATCCTTTTTTACGTTGTTATTGACACATGTAAAACTATTTTTTTCTATTTCTTCAACAGATTTTTCAAATTGTTTCTCATGATATATTACTAGGCGATATCATATTATGATTATATTTTAAGTGAATAAATTTGTCTCGATATAAGTTGAGTTAATTTAAATAAAAGTTGCTCACTTGTCCAAATACTTTTTTTTACTAACGACCAAATCAGCTGAACCAGGCCGACTCATGATACATACATATATATATATACATATATATATATATATATATATATATATATATATATATATATATATATATATAATATAATATAATATTGTTTAAAACATAAATTATTATAAAAATTATAACAAATGCACGAATATGGTGCCCGCCTTGCAGGATTTAATTTTCAAAATTTACTACTTTGTCGTCTTCTTTCATGGGGAGTGAGCTTACTCGTACTACGGGTCTCTTGATAGGGCCAGATGCGGTAAGTATCGTGGTAACTTGGTATTCCATCATGACCTGAATGTAGATCCATAGTGCGGCCCATCGGCCACTGGAGTAGAGGTTTGTTGTCAACCTTAATAATGACTAACTGTCCTGGCTATATGTAGTTTTCAGCTTGTGATTTCCATCCGAAGACCTCGCTGCTGCAGTTGGCTAAGATATTCTTTTGGCCAACGTGACCAAAAATGTTGTCGCAAACGCTCTACCAATTGCCAACGTGAAGGACGATTGAATTGAATTTTAACTAAGGTGGGCTCAGTATTAGCAGTAAGTACCTATATCTCCAATGAAACAATGGCCAGGAGTCAGGAAAGATAAATCATTTGGATCGTTAGAGAAAGGAATAAGAGGTCTGAAATTCAAAATGGCTTCCATTTCCGTTAGAACAGTATTTATTTCTTCATGTTAATTGGTGTAAATACCGTATGGCGAGAATTGATCCTGATGCGGTGCCATATGTAGCAACAATTGAAAATAAATCCAACCAGCTGATGAATCGAATACCACTCGTTATTTGTTTGTTAAACTAGTTTTCTTCATGATTGGGCAGGTAGAATAAAAGAATATTGCTGGACGATGAAACTTCTTTCAGTAATAGAGTCATATATGTATATTCTTTGATAAAATTGGAATATTCAGATTTCAATTTTTCATTTTTTGCACGTTTACCTTCTAACGTATGAAAAAGCTTTACAGCTTGTACCTTTGAATCTCCAAGAACATAAAGTGATTGTTGGCGTAAAGGAATCTTTACTACAAACCGACCGTCATTATTTCTGCGATATGTTTGATTGTTTCGCCCTCTAGCGTCCACGGTTTACAGCTGCGTCAAATAAATCGGTTATATTCAGAAAGTTAAACTTGAAAAGTAACTAGATGTAGTTCGCACCTCTATTAGATTCAAAACCCACATAACATATACCGGGTGTCTCACCAAATTGCATTTTCTAGAAAATTCAATGTTAATATTTATTTATTGATATTACATTCTCTATCATATTTAAAGCAAAAAAATATAAATGTTGTACAGAGTCAAAAACTGCTTTGAATAAGTCGAAAATGTATGACGTTTTCATAATATATTAGGCAGCTACGGATAATAAAACAAGGACAAATGGATTTTTTACATTATTGTCACATTTCTGTAAACTAACACTTCATGAATGTATTACAATTATTCCCACTTTTCTTCATTGTAAATAATATATAAAGCACGCAGAATGTCTCAATTGACATAGTCTTTGACTCTACATAAAAATGTAATAAGAAACTAAAGAAATATAGTATCGCTTAGTTCAAATATTGACATTCCCTATGTAACATATTTCGGTGAGATATCCGGTATTTCTAAGTAACAAATAATTTTTATGTACTTGCTTTGTGTGTAATATGAATTATTGTACTTGCAGAAACTGCATTTAAAAATTTATAATTAAAATTTAAAAATGTTAAAATTTTCAGTACGAATTAACTGCAAGCTTTATAAATTTAATTCATGTAAACTGGGCTTTTCCAACACGGCATATCCATGAAGTTTTTTGTTTATTATTTAAAATAAGATTCTGATATTTAATTTGTTACATTTTAACAAAATAATTTAATGATCACATTAATATATACTCCTATAAAATTATGTAATGGTTGCTCAATTCGAGATCAAATGATTCTAAATATGTTTTGTAACGGAGTTACGTTTTTAAGACGCGCGAATCAATTAATACTTTATGATTGGTTGAAATTCAAATAATTGACAGAGAAAATTAATTATTTGATTCGGCGTAGCAACACGATATAATTCCAGAATCACTGATTCTCATCTGGAACCTCGTCTGAGCAACTGGACATCAGAGTACTACTAGAGCGGCCTGCGTTTCAAATTTGTCATTTGACATTTGCGTCTGTATTTTACATACTGTGACCATAGTCTGTCCCTTCCTTTAATTCGCATTAAATATTTCAGAGCGGAGGAATTTATTCCAAATCTTACATCATCTTCAGCGACAGACGTTTCCTAGCTTGTTCCTTACGTATATACGCTATTCATAAATAAAAAGATTTGTTGGAACTTCTTCTTCTCCTCTTCTTCCTCTTCTTTTTATTAGTTCGTATTTCGTCCCTTTCATGTTCGTACACGTATATTCCCTCTTGTTTCTGCAGCAAATGTCGTGCTATTTGTTTGAGTATTATTAAAATGTTTACTTCTACTCACGATGGCATGTTTTCGTACATAATTTCCTTATTATTCTTATTCATCATTACTGTTTGCACCTGTTTCGTATATTGCATCGTTATTACAGTTTTGTCTTGTGCAGGCATAAAAGGAGAGGAAAATATAATTTTTACACGTCCGGAAGTAGAAGTCGGTTTCTAGGGCGTCAAACGCGGGACAGAAATGAACCATTTACTCCCTAGGGACGAAAACACTTTTCGTAAGGGAGTTTTTATTATTGCAATTTCGTTCCGATTTATTATAATTCATTATTTATGAAATTAAGTGTTTCGACTCCCGAACGTGAAAAAAATAGTATATACACCTCGGGAGAGACCACCATTTTTCGCTCGATGTATTTGTAGTATTTGTTCAAACTACACCTCAGGAAAAATAAGTGGTTTCTCTCCCTTGGTGTATAATGTACGATTACATAAAACAAGATGTTTTCAACAGTGGAAGCGAATTTAACTAGAATGTGTTTTGGTTTCAGCGAAAAATAAATTGTTAACGGAAATTGTATGCTAAAAGAATTCGAAATAAGAAAAATAATTGGCGTTATCTATTATCTTGAAACCAACGTTAAATTACATATATGTACTTACAATAAAACCTGTACATAACGGACTAATGCGGACGAGTGGGTGTACATACTGTAATCTTTCTGAAAAAAATATGTGTCATTTATAGCATATTGCTTTTTTTATACAAATTCCCGGCTCAGTTTTAAAATTATAAACTGATATATAACATTTAAAACTAATGATTAGAAAAAATTCGGCGAAATTAGGTATTAATCGGAGTTGTTATTAGGTTTATAGAAATCCTATGTACAACGCTTATCAGATTACAATAGATTTAGATTACGTCCTCATAACTTAGTCTGGCATGCTAACATGCAAGTTCTTGTATCTGGCTAGACAATATACCCTGGTTTTTTGTCCTGGTAAGACGTTCTTCAATTGTAATGATTCTCCTTTTTACTTCAAAACTGGGTTCTTGCCTGCAGGCCTCGTTAATAATAGAAATACGTCTCTTTTGATAATAATGGTATATTGATGTAATGAAATTCTAGAGTTTACATATCTTGTTTAGTTGAACAAAAAACTATTGCTTTTCTCTCTGTTATTTCTTTTGACTCTTATCGTTTCTAACGTGCATGATTATCACGCTGCTCACTTTTTGCAGGTCGGGGACACACTCTCCCATGCAGCGCGTTGGGCTACCACTCGAGCCCAAAACGCTGACATTACTTAATTTCATTACAAAATCTTAGTTGTGTATATGTTAGTTTACTTGTGTATATTAAAACAAAACAAGGGAAAATGAGAACACCAGTTAATATGTGATTTGTATTTAGATACTATCTTATTCGTTAATATTTTTATATATATTAAAACGTATTTATATTACGTGTATGAATATGTGTTTATATTTTCATGTAAATTTTCGAATAATTAAATAACTGTTTATTAATAGATTAATGTGGAAATAATTATTTCAAGTGCAATGTGAGTTTTTCGGAAACATAACAAAGTGTTCAAGTGATTAGGACATTTTTCTTGACGAGGAATAGTATTTAAATGAACATTTAATTACATTGTATGCAGATATACAGGTATGTCTACCGAATATTTTAGATTTTCTTTTTATTATTAGCAACGTCAATAATTTAATTAATTTTTTTAATAAACACTTCATTATTATTATATATTAAAATATTTTCATATACTATTTAATTGTATTGACACGATATACCAATATGTGATCCTTTGGGTTGGAATAAAAGACATCTTTACGAGTTCAAGTTAGATGTAGAACATGTATTAGACAATTCGTTGCGACAGATATTTCGACGTTTCGACCTTGTTTTTGGTCATCTTTAGGAACCTATTTAAATATCAATTTTTACAGTAAAAAGTAAAGCATATGTAAAAATATAAAAGCCACATGTTCGGCCGAACGGGTCAAGTGATGTACATTAGCATGTGTACAAAGCAGGGCTCGGAATCGGGTAAAAAAATGGTTAAAAACCGGTTAACCTTTATTTTTTGCTATTATGACGTCATTTTAACCGAAAACGAAACCGATATTTTTAAACGTGGAAAAACCGGTAACGGAAAAAATAGTACATTATACACCAAGGGAGAGAAACCATTTATTTTTCCTGAGGTATAGTTTGAAGCAGGAGGGCGAAGCCAGAGGGCTACAAATACATCGAGGGAAAAATGGTGGTCTCTCCCGAGGTGTATATACTATTTTTTCCACGTTCGGGAGTAGAAACACCTAATTTCATAAATAATGAATTATAACAAATCGGAACGAAATTGCAATATTTAGAAGCCTTTGGAAATGTTTCCATGCAACGCGTACCATGACAACACACATTTATTTACAAAAACCTTTGTTATAATAAAAACTCCCTTATGAAAAGTGTTTTCGTCCCTAGGGAGTAAATGCTTCATTTCTGTCCCGCGTTTGACGCCATAGAAACCGACTTCTACTCCAGGACGTGTAAAAATATATATATTAACCGGTTAATTTCATTGAGTTTTTAAATAATGATAAAAAATATTATTAGTTATTTATTCATTCGTTCAGTAATTATTAATTTTACTCTAATATTGGTACACTCCAGAATACAAAAATGTATGTTCATAACAACTTTTATTGAATGCTCTCTTTCCTAACCTAAGTATCAGTAACTATGTCTTTGTCATGTTTAATTAACTAATCTTTATAATATTATTTACATACAGTATATAGTGTATCCATAGATATTAGAATTTGACATGATTCCTTAATAGGTAGGGGGGGGACCCTTCACAGCAGGAGAGGCCATAAACTACTAGTAGACTGACAAGTTTTACATTTTGTTTATAATTAAGACGTAATAATAATTTATTGAATATTACATTTATTTATGTTTATTTGTATTGTTGTTGTTTTTATTTTTCAAAATGTATTTATAAATTTCTGAATACATCTCTGCTTTTTATGCATTTACTATGTCGTATAATCTGGGATAATCCTCTGTTAATAGCATGCTTCGTTTAGTCAAATTCTAATATTTCTGAACACTCTATACTAAACTCACTAATTTTATTTTTAACCGGTATTTTGTTCGGTTCCGAGCCCTGGTATAAAGTTATTTGGATTTGACATGACATCTTAATTGGTGGAATAGAACCCTTCACAGCAGGGGAGGCCATTAGCAACTAGTAGGGGCGATATTCAGATACAATATTAATTTGTAATGCTTACCGGAAAAGATATATAAGAGATGTAACTGTTTTTGTTATGATATTAATATTTACCGTTATAACAACAATCGATTCGGATTGTGTTACATAATTTCGAAATGCTGTTATGTGTAAATATTAAATAAACAGCATTGCAAATAAAAATTTCTGATACATCGCTGTTTTTTATGCTTTTACTATCTGAGATAATCCTCTTTTAAATAGCATGCTGCGTTAATCCTCGGGGAATCAATTTCAAACATCTTGGTACGGACAATACTAGATGATTATGCCCTTCGGGCGACATCCTTCCCTCGGGCTGGGACGTCGACACCTTCCTTGCACAATCATCGTCATAACATCTTTGGCACATAAATAACTACTAATCTGGTTCAATAAGTGCTTCAATAAATTTGTCAACTCCAGTAATGGTGGAAGGGGGTCACTAGCTAGTGCGAACTAATCGATATATCGAGTAATGAAATTGAGACCCTCTATCAATCTATACTATCTTCTGTTTAAACAATTTCACATTAAGTTTGATAGATTAGAATATTTTAAAAATCTGATAAAAATTAAACTAATAGTCTCAACAAAATAATATATTGTGAACAGACTGACTTCTATGCACAGCTTCATACTAACGGCGCTACATGTAACGCTAACTTACCATATTGGTATAAAATTAGTAATTTACTGTAATCCTAACATTTACAAATAAAATGAAATAAATTTTTACTGCAGATATTATATCTAGAAAAGCCCTTGTCTGTCAGTCACGCATGAAGTTAACTGCAATTGCATAACCTAGACAACATTAATGACAGCGCATGAATGACAGCCCCCCTTAACAACATAAAAATGAACAATAATAACATCATTTTGACAAGTAGTATTTGTGAATATATGTTTAAAATATCTAAAATACGTTATTTGTACTTCTACGAAGTCTATTAAAACTTCCGTATACTCGTAGATGGATATTTCTTTTAAACCCCCGACAATAGTAAATATTTTTTTCAATATAAGATCCGACTGCAATAAAGACAGTTAGATGGAGAAAGTCACAAAAGATGAATAAACAGACAAAAATAAGATATTTTAGAGAGTTTGTGACTAGGAGACGCAAAGGTACATGCAACGCAGAAACAGAAATTTTCAAAAATATATTTTTTTTTTAGAAATTAGAATGTGGGCACATGGTGCTCACGGGTAGAGCCTAGTTATCAATATTTAAGAAATATAAATGCATATATTAGCATATTCTAACCGCATATAAAAAATTGATATAAGGTGTTTTTGTCGCATATAAATTTCGGACTCGTTATAACAAAACAAGAGTTTCTTTATATGAGTACGAAGTTAAATGGAAATTTTTTTTTTTAATACATATTTATCGAATGCCCAGTTGCTCAGCGATGTTTAATTCAAGAATTAAATGATTCTTGATTTGTTTTGATTCTAAAATTAAAAAAAGATCATTTCTAAGATGCAAATCAATTGAGTATAATTCGTTGAAATTCAAATAATTTACAACAAATATATTGTTTATTTGAATAAAATATCTTATGTGGAACATTACAAAATTTAATTAGCTGATTCTCAAAAAAATAATAATTCAGCCAAAATAATCAGATGAAAATTATTCTTTAATTTTTTTTTGCAATTATTATGCCTTCTTAATTAAAACGGTTTCACTTTTAATTTTCTCCGTAATTGGAAAACTTTCTTGTTGTTTTATCTTGAGCTGGAAAAGAATTGAATCCAAACGGTTGGCATGAATGTTCATATAGTTCAAGATGTTGGGAACTATTTATTACAATAAATAATCATAACGATGATAAAAAATTACAGTGACGTTTATTTATTGTAATCAATAGTTCACAGCACCTTGAACTATAGTCATTCATTCCAACCGTTTGGATTCAATTCTTTTCCATCTCAAGATTCTACATTTTGATTAAATAAAATCTACGCTGAACATTTTTATTTTACCGAAATACACACATCAATATACAACTTATTTATTTATATTTTAAAACAGAAATTTTAATTTTTTATTTTCTAAATCACAATGAATAAAATATGAAACAAAAAATAATATACCAACTCAAAATGCTCATAAAATTGTTTGTTATACTTTTTAAATATTTTTTACAAAATGTATTTGCAATTTTCTTTCTCTGACATATATTCTTAATCTATTTCGTAATATCCGCAATGGACTATTTCGTAATACATATGATTAAAATTGTATTCTTACATGAACAATATTGAGTTATATTTCTTTTGGCGTATTTCTAAAACAAAATTCATCTTAAATTTCATATCAAAATTAGCAATATCGACGTTACTGCCTGCTTATTATATCGAGTTTTAATTTGGGAATAAAATTATTTTAGATTTGTATTGATTCTAGAATTCAACGGAAATTGGTTTCCAAGACGTGAATCAGTTGATCAATTGTCATTCATTGAAACTGAAATAATTTACAATAAATAAATTGTGTATTTCGGCCTAGCAACGGTTTAATTCTAGAATCATTGAGACTCGAATTAAACTTCCTCTGAGCAACTCGCCATACGTTGAGCACTCGTCGCTATAACATTAATGTTACAATTATTTGTTTTATTTCAAAGATTTACTTTGAAGTTCTTTCTACGACCTTGCTGTGCTAGGCCGTGCTCCTTCCTGGAAACCCGACATTATTTGTCAACTGATTTTATGGATTTGTTTGTTTAGAACACAGCAATACATTGCTCCATTTACTATTCCTAATAAAAAAATAGCCTGCAAAAAGTAGCTGACAAAAAAATCCCAGTCGTTTTGACTGCACATGCGGTTTGACTGCAATTAACGATGTTTTTTTTAAATAAATGTAACGGTTAGATTTGTGCCATTTTACTGGTTCGATCTTGTTTGCATCGCTCGGAGAGGTAATCAACACGTACATAAATCGCTCGCGTATATCAGAAAATAAATGACAAGGACAGAACATAATTTCTTATATGCAGATTCTATCATTTTATCAACCAATTATATTTCATCCACCAGTACGATTCCAATCTGCTACTTAACTTCACTTCGTCTTTCCTGAATTTGTAACAATGAAACGAAAACTTTTAAATAGTCGTAAAAATTTGTTACTTTGAATTCTAGCGAACAAGCTCTAGCAAGTACAATGTTCACGGTACATTAATTTCAAGGCAGGACCATTAATATTTATATTTCATGACTGGAATTTTTATAAATCGACCTTGACAGTCCCGGAGTGGTTTTTGCTCGTTCTTAGGAAGGGAGACAAGTGCGAAATTTCATGGATTTTACATTCTGTGTTAAAATATTGAAAATATTGTTAGTGGGTGTATGTGTGGCAGACAAGGAATTACTAGAGTCGATTTTATCATCCTGATTGTTTGTGGCATTGTGGAAATTCTCCCTAAAGCCAAAAGTAATTTCTACTCTTATTTCAAGGACGTTTTGTAAAGGATTACTCCTTACACGATTCCTCCCGAATCTTGTGAGGCATCGTAGAACAAGCTGATCTAAATTACTACTTTACGGAGTAGTAGAATAACGTCGCATGTAAATGACGAGCAATCACGGAAATGGCTATTTGAAATTGCATTGTCATATAACAACGAACTTACATCCGCTTGCTGAATTTACTAATGTATAATGACAGTTAGTTGAAACGAACCATTCACACATGTCAGTAGTTACCGTGAAAGTTCCATTGGAAACTTGAGAATTCAGTTCAGGCTTGAACTTGTCAATAGTTAATTACCGAATGTGTAATCAATGTATAATTGTACAAATTAAGAAGTTTCTTCATACTATGGTAGCACCTCGATTAATGCTGATTTGCTAAACTCCAAAAATTCTCTAAATTTACGATGATTAGTTATTAAACAGTTCATGAAGACGATCATGTTTAAAGTAAGGAGAGCAGGGAACTTCTTACAGATTTCCTAAAATGATCTAGTTTTTCACGGTGCTACTTAGGGTTTTTTTGTAGGACCGCATCCTGAGCGGTAGCCTAGGAATTACTGTATTTACATTGTACAATATCTTTAAGTTTTAATCGGCGTCATTTAATATGACAAAACCATCTGAGATCTTCATTCGCTGAATCCAAGACTTGTTTTGAGTTTTTTACTGTAGAAGAGTCGATATCGCATTAATAACAACTAAAGTATGATGACGAATCACTATCATCATCATCATCCTGATCACTTTCGGTATCACTTGGTTCTTGTACAAAATCTTGCTCCAGATTGAAATTTTTTGCCAAAAACATCTTTTTCCTTGTTCTCGTCTGCCAATATATTATCTGCTGCCATTTATAATTCCAGTTCCGTTAATGAAGTGAATTTATCTTTGCTACAAGATGCCATTTTACCGAAATTATTCCAAAAATTAATACAACTTACATAAAAGCAACACTAGGGTATTATTTACTCACGAAGTACCTTCCTTTGTATTTATCGATATAAAAACAAACACTTTGATAATACAACAACACAAACTTTTCTTGGGAGCACTAGACTCAAACTGAATTTGCATTCAGACGACAAAAAATAATAGTCCTTTCCAGGCACATACAGCCAAATTGGAATTAATAGGGCGAATATTCGAAATTATAACAGCTTCCCTGCGTGTTCGGATATATTTAAAAATGTATGTCAGGCAGGGCAGGTTTTCGAAATATTTTCATGGCTTATTTTAGTTGCTAGACCGACCTTGCTAAATCAAAATCTATTAAAATTAATTTGTAATTTTCCTGGGTTTGTATACCTAATAAAGAATACAATGGAACCTCTACTTACGAGTGTCTGCACTAACGAGTTTTTCGAGATAGGTGCCGTCTCTTGGCCGAATTTTTGCTTCAAGTTACAAGTTAAAATTCGAGTTACGAGTCAGCTTCACATCAAGGCTGTTTAAGAAAAGGAGCGAGACATGGCAGTGTAAAAGACTTGCATCAAAATGTTAAAAAAAGAAAGAGACATAGATTTGTGGAAATCCCCGGTTTACTCTGTTTTTACTTTCTTACTTATGCGCATGCGTAGTAGACTACGTGGTCATCTAATGCCAGGAAACTGGAACGGAACTACATGTTGTGTTCGACGTTGTCAGTATCACTATTATTGTTTTTACGATTAACCGATTGCCAGTGCTGTGTCTCCGGTGTGATTATTGATGCTTATATTTTATTTAGTTATTGTACATTTTTCTTTCCGCATTGTAATTTAAAAATTTTTCAAGTTGTAATTTTAAAACTGGTGCTATTTTGTCACTAAGGTACCAAAATGTTTTTATCAATTAAACTTGTATACAAAATTATTGCAATGTAAATTAAAAATATGAATAAACTGTATTAAACACTAGAAGACCATTAATAATACACTTATTCGTGCATTTTAAGTTAGATGAATGAATATTTCAAAATGCTTTTTTTGGAGCCCTGGAACGGATTAATGGCTTTTCAATTCATTTCAATGAGGAAAATTGATTCGACATACGAATAGTTTGAGTTACAAGTTCTGTCATGGAACGAATTAAACCCATAAGTAGATTTTTATTGATTTTTAAAATGTATTAATGTAATTATTACTAAACGCGTATGTCCAGTGACATTAATCAGTAATACTATTATTTTTTGTTTTATTTTGAAAGTATATCCAAATCATGCATTGGAAAAATCAGTTCAATTAATGCGTTCCGCAGCAGCAGATAATTTATTTCGAATAACACGTACATTTTGCATGTTTATTGATGTGAACGTATGTATACTATACATGTGTGTTGGTGTATGTACTTGATTTGTCAAATGGCATTATTATTACCAAAACACGCGTTTTGAAGTGCATTTACGTGTTATTTTTAACACATGCCAATATTTCCATTTTATATGTTCCATTTCCATCATATGTAAATATGCGCGCAATATGTCATATCCTTGTTTTGCACAAAACATTGACAATGAAATTGCCAAAGTTGATTGAATAATCTGTTTGTATTAATAAAGAAAAGCAGCAAACAATTCATATAGATATGATGCTTTATTGTCAAGGCTTGATATAACCTACAGTTAGAAACATTCAGTTGTGTACGACGTATAATTTTGTACAATTTCATCAATTTAAGTATTTAAAAAAAATAATTTTAATTTTTTTCATAAAGTATTTATTAAATATGTGTCTTATTAACAAAATTTTAAATAAAAAAAATTAAAATGTCAATTGTAATAGTGGTAAAGAATAGTATCTTTATAAAAGGCGCCGAAAACAAAGAACATTCAGTTGTATACGATTTTAAACATTGTAACATTGTTGTAATGTATTGCAGGATTAAACACGAAAATAGGTTTTTATTCAAGTTTAGTCGTTTATATACTTTGGTAGAGACCATACATAAATCTAAATAGTCCTAAATATATTTAAATTTGATTTTTTTTTCACTTCAACAAGAATGGGAAAATGAATCTCGATTTATACTCGGTCTTTAATCATTTTCCATAGAGAAAAAGGAAAGTCGTTACGGGAAATAGCTGAAACTGGGAATTTGGGTAAATCTACAATTAAAAAAAATTCCGACAGATATAAAGAAGGTAGAATAGAATATAATGTTAGTACAAAAGGTTCGAGAAAAATAACATTGTCTGATGAGAAATATATTTTACGTGAAATAAAAAGGATTTTAAAGCTTCCCGCTGTTGAACTTACCAAAATAGTATTTGAATTTAGTGGTACGAAAGTGAATCCAATTACTATACGAAGATTGTTAAGAAAAAATGGTTACTTTTCACGAGTATCTCGTAGAAAGCCATTGATTAACTAGATAAATAGAATTAAAAGGCTAAATTTTGCTAGAAAGCATAAAGATAAAACAGGGGACTATTACAAAAATGTCTTATACATAGATGAAAGTAAATTTACTTTATTTCAAAGTGATAAAAAACAAGAGAAAATATGGAGGAAAAAGAATGAAGCTTATAAATTATAAGACTTACATGCAACCGTCAAACACGGTGGAGGTAACGTAATGGTTTGGGGTGCAATGGGTTACGAAGGAGCCGCCAAACTTGAATTTATCGAGGGAAATATGAATAAAGAAATGTATCTGGATATCCTAAAACACAATTTGAAGGCTTCTGCTCGACAGTTAGGCATAGAAGACACATTCCACTTCTACCAAGATAACGATCCGAAGCACAAAGCATGGATTGTACGCACATGGCTACTATATAACTGCCCTAAAGTTATAGAAACACCACCTCCAAGTCCGGATCTTAACCCGATCGAGCATTTATGGGAGCATTTAGATAGAAAAATTCGTTCCAACCACAAGGTAAGACCAAGAAAGATCTGAAAATTGCAATTATAGAAGAATGGACAAAAATAACACCGGAAGTAACAAAAAGATTGGTTATTTCAATGCCGGATCGTATGCGAGCTGTTATTAAAAGTAAGGGTAATCCGACAAAGTACTAAACCCAGCTTTATATCGTCAAAAAATCACAAATTTAAAATCGTATACAACTGAATGTTCTTTGTTTTCGGTGCCTTTTATAAAGATACTATTCTTTACCACTATTACAATTGACATTTTTATTTCTTTTATTTAAAATTTTGTTAATAAGACACATATTTAATAAATACTTAAAATAATTTTTTTTAAATACTTAAATTGATGAAATTTTACAAAATAATACGTCGTACACAACTGAATGTTTCTAACTGTATACATATTCAATACTTGTTTGTGTTTTTGTATATTCCGTACACTGTGCTGTATTTAGGGGGGCTCCAAATTAGTTGCAATAGGCCACTATGTGTATCATGGGAATATTAAGGAAAATAAATTCAACACCTAGATCGAATGTGAATTGTGCTATTTTTATTTAATTTCATACCTTTTATACAACATATCACGATATAACGGACTAACTCGGACGAGTTGGTGCCCGGAAAAGCCGAAAGTCCGGTATATAATGCAGCAGGTTTTCCAAACAGGTATGTCAAAAAAATTACAAATTAGTTAGTTTACCTGTTTTTACTTACGTAGATATGTATCTGTAATTAAAATGAAGTATGATTAAATTAATCGGAAATTTTGTCTGTTAGATCGACGTCCGTAAAATTAAAGGTTTACGGTACTTTCTGAGATCCCTGTAGAGGCCCATTTAAAATACAGACTGTGTATATAACAATAAATATACTATATCATTGAAATTAAAATTCTTGAAACGAGTTACATTTTCCTAAAGCGCCCTTTGATCTGCATAATAACTGTTAAACAAAAAGAAAACAAAACAGGAAAAATTGGAGTTCCTGTTTATAACTATATAGCAGGCTCTTAAACAAATTAAAATGAATTGAATTAAAATGTATAAAGTATACTATTTTCCTGGTAGTAGTAGTGGAGTATTCCACTCTGGCGTAACAGAGGCGTAAAATGTACTAAAACCGCAACGGAACTTTGCTGTGTAATGCAAATGCTTACAACGTAACGGCGTAAACTTAAATGAGATTGTCAACATTTTAACACCAGTTATTTTGCTAATAGTTCTTAGTGAATTAGTCCTGCAAAAATATAATCATAAATGAATAACGTGTTAATAAACTAGGAATGAATACAGACATTCATGCCTGCAGCTCATCGACGTATGTAAGTCCAAGTCTGAATATATCACAAATTATTATTTATCTAGATACATTTTTAAAATCCTAGGTGCCTAGGTCGCAAATAAAACAACAAATTTAAAACAAGTGTGAATACATTTTCTTCTCTTGACAAAAGCAAAGCAAACTAAGCCGGCTATAAATGCATTGATCTTCTTTTGTTCGATTTTTAATTTAAAAATATTTTTTCTCCAATGGTCTTACACAATTTTTCAAAATAAAAAATATGGAAAAATATTGATTCATTTCCTGTATATGCAAGAAAAGTTTGAATACAATTGAATAGAAAAGAACGCAGAAAAAAAATAAAAACTGAAAAAAAAATGGAAAATATTTTTTTTCTCAAATACGAAGGAAAATTTGGAAAAATAAAATGTACCTACCACAACTAGACCATAACACGTATCTGCAGAAAATTTAATAAAAATCCGTTGGGTAGTTTAAGAGATCTGAGTGGCACAAAAAATCTCGTACGAGCGAGCGGACGAGCGACATACATACGGACATATGTTGTAATAGTCATTTCGTGATCCAGAGGGTCTGTTCGGGATTTCTGTGCAAAAATTTTTAAAATCGGAAGATGCTACAGACATCGTACCGAACACTGTAGCTCTTCGACAGGAGGTCGATGAGCTAAAAATAAACTCGACATTCCCAAATTTTTTAAAATATTGTTTAGTACAGAATACCAATCACTATGAACAAATGTGATATACTTCAAATTTATTTCTCCTCGTGTTCTTATTAATGCAGAGCTTTGATGAAACGTTTGAAATATTTTCCCTTTTGTTTTTCAAGGCCTGCGTGCTTTAACTTTCAATAATTTCACGTTTAATAGATGTAAAACGCACTTAAGAATATTCGAGATTCTTGTGGTGCATTACAACCTTTAAAAGTTTCAGTTCATAAAATATTACACAAAATATAATCCACCAAGTTTTGGTTTTCTTATATAAAATGTAAGTGGACGGCGTTAAATTTATTAAAACTTACGTACCACAAGAGAAATGTAATTTCGCAAAAAGGTAGAACTTTGTTGTTTATATTTTAAACTCATTTATCAGCGTCACTTGTTTTATTGAACACAGTCACGGAACTGTTGGCTGGCTATTGTAGTATCCTTTAAAATAATCATTTTTTGTTCGGTAAACCATTCATAAAAATTAAACATTATATCAATATCTTGCATACTCGTACATACAGTGAGCGACTAATTCTGCAAACACAAGTTTTTTTGTTCTGGCTTTAAATTAATTACTTTGTCAGTCTTCACTTAATTTAGCTAAATTCCTTCCTGGTTTTCACATAATTTTCACAAATGTCTCGGGGTTTATTTTTCATTTTCTTTTGCGTTATTTCACGCATCCTGCTTCCTCGAATTAATCAAACTGTAGATTTCTCTCAGCCTGTTTAATTAGCTGCTTTTATCTTTGTTGAGATGATGAATTCTTTCATTAGCACGTTGTCCTAGAAATACTTATTTATCATATACAATATTTATTTAAAAAATATTCCTTGAATTTATATTTCGCTCTGTGAATGAATTTAGAATAATTTTTATTTTTAAAACAGTTCTGCTTAATACAGTAAACGCTCGTTCTGTGTGGATCTCGATTTAACGAACAACAATTCCAGTTAATTTAACAGTTCGCAAAAAAAATATTCGGCCCATAGTGTGTACGTGATCACACACAGCATTGCAGTTTTCTGTGAAATTGAACTTGTCACACATACATACATAATTTCAATTACACAAATGTATCTACATAAGTGAATACATACTGGTAAACCAAGTAATTTGTCAATATTTTAATATGCGCATTCGCAAAACCTACTTAATTATGATATAACGGACTATCTGCATTCACGATCATTCTCTCGATCGAATTAGTACGTTATATTGAGATTTTGCTATATTTTTACGAAAATTGTCACTATTGCTACAATATATACCGTTTCTTGGACTTGACTTAAATCTCGCATTGATTTTTCTTTACAAAAAATACATTCCTATATACATACATAACATTACGCCTTTCCCATTACTGGGATAGCAGACCCTTTTTTCAAAATATGAAAAATACATTCTTCAATCATATAAATTGTAAATATTTCATGAGAGGAATGGAAATAGATATTTTAATTATTTAAATGACAAATGTTTCATGAGAGATAGATTTTCTTTTTGAAACTAAAATAGATCGGAGTTTCACCCTTTGCCAAAAATATTATTTTCACAAATGGGATTCATGGAAAATCCAAATGACCACGAAACTTTACGGGAACAGTGTAACTAATTGACCATGACGGTTAAAAATAAGTTTTAAGCGAATGAATTGTGTCGACAAATGCAACAAATTGCAGTGAGTGATGTACTAATCTTCTCTGTACTTCGGAACACTGGCTTTTAAAAGAAGACATATAGATTTGTACATATAGCGAGTGTCCCAAGAAATTTGCGAAATATTGAATTCTAATGACAGGTCAGGTCATGTAATACAAATTGAATGTGTGTTTTTTTAAAATTAGAACAGGAAATAATCGAAACTCCGTTGTATTCTGTGATGTTTCGCCATGCGGTGTTATTCAAAGCATCAGCAATGTAAACGGACAGCGCACAATGTGATTCTAGAACAGAACTAACTGATACGTCAGTCAAGTTCACTCCGTATTTGATTTATCTTCCCAATTGTGCGCATCTCAAGCTTATGTCTCGATTATTGAACGAGAAAAACCATTCGTTCAATAGTGCCGTCCCCAAGTGGGAGGGATCAGCAGGGTCATTGTACCCACAAAGTAAAAATGCTGGATCTGTCAGTCAACAAAAGTAAAATTTACGTCCAAATTAAAGCAACAATATCATTAAAACTAAACAATATATAACCTTCATATCTCACGAAATAATTAAGGGATCAATTTGATGTAATACAAATGAAATCTAATAATTATAAGTGGTAACACAAAATTGTATGCTTAAAAACAATATAAATGCAGTAAAACCTCGATTTAACGGACAAGTACAGGCTAGTATGCAATTTTACAGAAACATGCGGTGCTGTAAACGTTGTTTACTAGCGGTTAATATCATCGGAAATTTTGTCCGTTAAATCAAGGTTTGCAAAATCGAAGAGTCAGCGTTCAAATTTTTCGGTAAAATTAATGAAATATAAAATCGAGTTCAAGCACTCTGTATTTTAATTATATTAATTACTATATTTCAATATACCCTTTCGTATATTTCAAATGTACCTACATTGATTTACGTACTTTGCAGTATTATATTGTTATTTAACCTGAAAAAATCTAGTTGTTTTCTTTCCTTTTCGTCCCATCAGTTTTCGGCGATTTTACTTTTCTCCGTCTTTGAGAATATTGATCATAAATATGTTGAAGCCTAGTGTATCTCACATTTCAGGTTGAAGGGCAAGATTGTCAATGTTATATAAATAAAATTAGGTCAGGTATGTCATCGCGTCTAGTGAAATGCTATTTTTATGAAATATCTCCTCGCCCGTCCCCACCGAATCATTCTGTCGAATGAATTGAATGGATTGACAGTGTGAACTGAAATGTACAAACGAACATCTTTTGTTTATTTGTTGAATTTAGGAATGGCTGGGGGTGGTGATGAATTTACTTAAACAAGCCGCTGAATCTAATTACAATACTTCTTCTTACTCTTGTTAGCGCCCGGGATTCGTTACTAGAAAACAATCGCTTATCCGAAACGAAACAGCATTGAACAAAGTCACTTTAACGCTGGACCCATTTTCCATAAATTGATCTCTAATTACTGTACTTGTGCCTGCTCGTATTGAGAATTTCTATCTTCATGAACGAGCGTTGTAACAAACCATTAGTACAGTTAACGTTTTTTTTTTTTTGGAGGTTCAAGAGCAAGCGGGCTATTACTGTTTTATTTATAAATTGAAAAATATTTGTGTAAAATTAATTTTAATGGACAATTAATTAGAAAATTGCAAAATGAAATTGACTTAGGGTCTCGTAAATTGTTTTTAAGATTAAAGATACATGAATCATTTTTATTGCGCTTGTAACAGTGATGTATCACAATGGTTTTATTAGTTTCATTATGGAAAATAAATTAGTTTTAAGAGACAGTAGTAAATCGTACGGTTATATTTAATGTTAATTTTCATATGTCTGTAATGAAAATACATATTATTATTATTATTATTTCTGCAAAAACACGGACTTTATGAAATTTAACAAAATGAATAGCTTCTATTTATGAATACTTCACTGATTAATAGACTGCAACTTTTAAAGCCGGCTTGTTTACTTCGTTTAAGTTTAATTTGAGAATCAATGATTCTAGATTCTAGAATTAAACCATTGCTAAGGACTAAAATTATTTATTTTCAACGAAACACGAAGAATTGCGTCATAGAGACGAATTTCAGTTTAATTCTAGAATCAAACAAATCAAAAATACCTACATTAAATAATTTGTTGTTCAAGTAGTACATATTAAATAAACTGATACCCCAGCTTAATGCTGATTCGTTATAACACGGTTTTTCTGGAACCCACTAAAAAAGTGCTAAATTTAAGCAGATTCCTTGCACCACGCGTGCATGAAAACGGTAATAGGCAACTTTCATGGAATTTTTATTTCATTTTTTTTTTCTAAAATCATAAACCTGCGTACTTAAAATGTGATATAATGCAAAGAAACTATTTTTTTGTTAACTATTTTTGAATAAATTCACTTTGAAATTTGTTTCAAAATTCAAATGTCCCCACCACATGCAAACAAGTCTCATTGGTTGTGACGTCACGTATTAGTACGTATTTTAGATTGTATTCTGACAGTTCTACGTTCACTTACTTCTTTGACAAATTGTACAAGTTTGAATAATATCTGAAATGGATAAAACAAAAATACGTAAAGATAAATGTAGAAAATATCGTATTGTGCCATTGTGCAAAAACAATAGTGAAAAGAATCCGGATAAAATACTTTTTCAAGTACCATTGATACAGTCGAAAAGGAGATCGTGAGTGACAGCTACAGGACGAAACTTGTCGGATTTTTCAGAGAAATCAATTCTATTTGTGTACGAGGATACACTAAATTATATACACTAAATTATATAACTGTAACCACTATAATTGCAGCTAGAAGAAGATATGGAAAATCGTATTAAATTTAAATTAACGGGAAGCCAGAAAATTATGAAAGATGATGTCGTTCCTCATATATTTAATTGTCAACCTAATAGAAAAAGGGCACATTCAAAACCATAACGGGAGGATGATATCGAACGAAGAAGAGAGCAGTTGATAGAAGAAGCGATGAAGACGGCGTCAAGAACTGAACCAGTTCCATCAACTTCTACAGTGGAATATAGCGAGACTGAAGAAAGTATTTGTGTACAAGATAATGATCAAATGTATAAAGATATTGCTATTCAGGTTAAACCAAGTGTCAAACATAAAGTAATTCAGTGTAACATGAGAAGTAAAACTGTTGAAAAAAAATGTTCTCCCATAAAATTCGTACCTGTATGTAAACAGAATTATGTCTCTAAAACATGCTTTCGAAATTACTAATAGCGTACAAAGAATAATATACCACAATAACCAAACACAACAGTTAAAGAATAGATATAAATGGTTATACTTGACTACTGTGAAACGATCTACTCAGATCTACTAATACGTGACGTCACAAGAGAGTGGGAGAAAATTTCTTGGATTCTCAAAGGCGCGAACTTTTAGGAAGTTTCTCTAATTTATTCTGGACAAAATAAAGCACAAAAAAAATTTTAAAAAATATTTTCGTTAATAAGGGTGCATGTGTGACATTTTAAGCGTATTTCAAAATTTCATGAAAGTTGCCTATTCTAAACTAGGAATGTATACAGACATACATGCCTGCAGCTCATCGACGTATGTCCAAATCTGAATATATCACAAATTATTATTTATCTAGATTCACTTTTAAAATCCTAGATGCCTAGGTCGCAAATAAAACAAAAAAATTGAAACAATTGTGAATACATTTTCTTCTCTTAACAAAAGCAAAGCAAACTAAGCCGACTATAAATGCATTGATATTCTTTTGTTCGATTTTTAATTTAAAAAAATATTTTTGGTTTTACATAATTTTTTCAAAATAAAAATGTGGAAAAATATTGTTCTATTTCCTGCATACGCAAGAAAATTTTGAATACAATTGAATAGAAAATAACGTAGAAAAAAAATAAAAACTGAAAAAAATTGGAAATTTTTTTTTTCTCAAGTACGAAAAAAAATTTGGAAAAATAAAATGTACCTTGCATAACTAGACCATAACACGTATCTGCAGAAAAAATTTCATAAAAATCCGTTGGGTAGTTTAGGATATCTAAGTGGAACAAAAAATCTCGTACGAGCGAGCGAGCGGACGAGCGACATACATACGGACATATGTTGTAATAGTCATTTCGTGGTCCAGGGGGTCTGTCCGGGATTTCTGTGCAAAAATTTTTGAAATCGGAAGATGCTACAGACATCGTACCGAACACTATAGCTCTTCGACAGGAGGTCGATGAGCTAAATGTAAGGAGAGGAAGGAATTTCTTAAAGATTTCTTAAAATGATCCCGTTTAACTTGTCAGTACTCAAGGAAAGGAAATTTAACATGTTTGCTGCCATGAGTAGCACTAGTGATACTTACTCTAGTATTACCTAAGAACCATGAGTATCACCCGCTGTGCTCTCAATCTTATCAAGTTTTAAAACAACCTAGAATATTGTGGCCTCATAGTAACGAATTGAGGGTTATAGGCATGATAACGAACGTGTTAATATCGCCAGTTTCTCTACTGTGCTGTTCTATTAACCATATATCTACACAAAATTGTCTGTTTAATTTATAAATACATATTTCCTAAATAAACCGCTTTATATTCTACCTTTCGATGTTTATCATAATTCGTAAATTTAAGATGAATAATGCAGAATATATTCTCCAAATATACTACATTGCTTGTAAATTTGGTTGCAATCGAAATTTCTCTTTAGTTAATACTACAACAAAGTTGAAAATTAATGCGAAATGTGCATTATTTAACATTTGTGATACGAATTTGGTACAATCTATTACACTACGAAAAAATATCATTGTAAAATGAACAACATTAATATCATATGTGAAAGTTACGCAGTATTACTGCCAGCGATATTTAGTGAAAGTGGTTGTAAATTATTACTCCCAACAATTACAATGTTAGTGACAGTTTAAAACAATGTTCTCTACATTCAAATTAGCATGCTTCTGTGCCAGGTCCAATAGTTTGTCAAACAGTCACAACGGTAACGACTTGTCAACTGAGAACGTAGCAAACAAACCGCCGAACACACCGCTCGCCTCGTACAAGGAAAAGAAGAACAACAGAAGACGTAACAACGATGATGATGTGTTTTTATTCTACAACCATTAGTTTTCTTTTACAGCTTTATTATCAACTGTAGTTTTCTTTTGTTATTGTTATCATTAATACAGCTTGCGTTGTGGTTATAAAGTAACAAGTAACTTTTCTTTCGAAGAAATGCTTCCTTGCAAGATTCTAGTATTAAATGCTGTGTTAGAAGTTCAAAAGGAATTCAGTTGATGTGTCTTTGTTTTAACAGGTTTATACCAGTTATACAAAGCAATTTATAACACTTTTGGACTTCCACCTTCTGTATGTTAAGTTAATAAAACTAGTTGTTCCCAAATATATAAGTAAATTTATTATTATTAATACACTTAATAACACAAGTCAAATATAACATTAATACACAACGTTTCGACAACTAAGATCAGTTGTCTTCATCAGGTGAACTGATACTGTTCCTTGAGTTCCTAATTACAGCTTTTATACCGTGTGTTGTAAGGGTGTGTAATGATCCGTGATGTGTGTTCAAGTGTGACGTGGTTATTATTATGTGTTGTGGGCGGCGTCTGTGTAGGTGATGTCCTGTCAAGCGTGTTGGATTTGTTGTGTGGTGTTGTTGGCGGTTTTATGGATAGTGTAGGGTCCTTATGAATGAGCTTCTTCCAGACGGGTTTAATCTCGACACTCGGGTTGCTGAAGACTTCTTTGTTTGTTGTAATGATGGCTGCTTCCCTTTTGAACCAGTGTTGTTCTTTCTTGATGATCTTGGCATCCCCCCATTGAATTTTGTGTTTGTTCTCCCATGCGTGGTCTGCTAAGCCAGATTTTGTTGTTTCCCCTCTCTTCGTGTGTGTTAGGTGTTCGAGAAGTCTTGTGTCTAATGGGCGTTTGGTTTCTCCTATGTAACTGTATTCAAAGGAAAATACAAAGCAAGTGTCATACTGGATTTTAAGAATAAAGCCATTGTTTTTTTTTTTGTATTTTTTAACTTCAGTTCAATTTTTTGATTATTTGAGCAGGCTATTTATCTGAAACAAGATCTTAACTTAAGAAGAAAATTCAATTAGTTATTTTCAAGGTTTACTTGACAAGTGTAATATTCAATTTAAATACAAATAGAAATCAGTTACTGAATAAAAATAAAATAAATAAAAAATAATTTTTTATTAAATTGCACTAAAAAGAAATAAATAAAAGCAAATGTTTATATAAATTGTACCTGACAACAATTACGCCCTACGGTTTTGTTTATTATTATTTTTTTCTTTTCAGAGCAAATAAATAAACTTGTTTTTAAAAATTATTTATTTTATTCATTTTAGTCGATTGGATATACAGAAGTGGGTCAAAATTGAATTCAAAGATTTCAGACAGATGTATGTACACTAAACCTTACTTTTCTGTGTTTCTGATATTTGACTGATGGTAAAATTCATCTATTGCTATTGAATTTATGCTATCCGGATACGTGAAACGAACGAATTGCTGAATATTTCGTTACTTTTTCGTGTTTTTCTCATTTTGTGGGAAATTAAGACGAAATAGGGAAAAAATTGCAAGAGGTATTTTCGATTTGTATGATTTTTGGTCGATCGGATATATAGAAGTGAACTAAAATTAAATCCGAAGATTTTCGACTAACAGACCAACAGTCTGACAGGCCAACAGACTAACAAGTGAAACTAAATAAAAGTTTGTGTAAATGGCACATGTATGACATGAAAAACATTCTAATGCATTTGAAATTTAAATATGTAAAAGTAGACTATATAACGAATACTTTAAGATTTTATCGAAGTTTTTCTCATTTTGCTTTACACAAAGTTCTGCAGATATTTTTAAATTCGAATATGAAAGTAAAATCAGAAAGCTGTACTAATAATACAATAAATTCTCGTTTTTTACGTACCTTAATTTAACGAACTTCGCATTTAACTGCCACATTTTCGGTTAATTTAACCACTTGTAAACAATCTTCGACGCAACATTAGCAATTGATCGCACAGCATCAACGATTTTTGGAATTTTTTCATATGTACTTAATTTTAATTACACAAACATAGATAAAAACAGGGTAAACTAAATAATTTGTCAATTTTGTAACATACCTGTATGTATTCGGAAAACCTACTTATATATGTTATATAATGTACTTTCGACTTGACAAACACGCTCTAGCCTTGTGTACAAGTTTTTTTTTTACTGCTGAATGTTAGGTTTGTTTGTGCGCGCTCCTAGCGTCTGTACTTTGTACTGTGTGCTTTTGCTATCGTCTCAATAATGTTCTGCGCCGCCCAATTACAGCTATTGCAAGTCACTAGTGTCCAATTAGACTTCCACTGTAGTTCACAAACAGTTCATATCTTAATTACATTTGTAACTAGGTCGTACATAGGTAGTTCGTTGTTCCCTGCTGTGCAATTAAGACAGTAATGTAATGCACTAAATTATGCACAGCACATTCTAACTGCACGTTATACCCAGTTCCTGTAGTCATTTCGGAGGTGCAAACTTCTTGGTGAGATATTATTATTATTATTATTAACGGATGTTCTCCTTGCTGGTAATTTTACACGCGCTCAAGTGCAACACGGACATTTTTAGCTCATCGACCTCCTGTCGAAGAGCTATAGTGTTCGGTACGATGTCTGTAGCATCTTCCGATTTCAAAAATTTTTGCACAGAAATCCCGGACAGACCCCCTGGATCACGAAATGACTATTACAACATATGCCCGTATGTATGTCGCTCGTCCGCTCGCTCGCTCTCTCGTACGAGGTTTTTTGTTCCACCCAGATCTCCTAAACTACCCAACGGATTTTTATGACATTTTTTCTGCAGATACGTGTTATGGTCTAGTTGTGCAAGGTACATTTTATTTTTCAAAATTTTCCTTCGTACTTGAGAAAAAAAATATTTTCCAATTTTTTTTCAGTTTTTATTTTTTTTCTGCGTTATTTTTTATTCAATTGTATTCAAAATATTCATGCATATGCAGGAAATGGAACAATATTTTTCCATATTTTTTATTTTGAAAAATTATGTAAGACTATTGGAGAAAAAAAATATTTTTTAATTAAAAATTGAACAAAAGAAGATCAATGCATTTATAGTCGGCTTAGTTTGCTTTGCTTTTGTCAAGAGAAGAAAATGTATTCACACTTGTTTTAAATTTGTTGTTTTATTTGCGACCTAGGCACCTAGGATTTTAAAAGTGAATCTAAATAAATAATAATTTGTGATATATTCAGACTTGCATATACGTCGATGAGCTGCAGGCATGTATGTCTGTATACATTCCTAGTTATCTATATGTTTCTGACGAAAACGTCATAAACTCGTAATTCATATAAATATTTCTATACTGTTATTTTTCTATTACATATACATATCAAAATACTACAATGAATTGACCATGTTTAGAAAAACAAACATACATATTATGCAAACGTCTGATTATATTTATATATATATACAGTGCACGCCGCTTAATGTGATCACATTGGGACTCGAGGTTTTTGATAACAATAACCGATTGATAATAATATCCGAAAAATACATAAACACAAAATATTAATTAATTTAAAATACATATGTAACAGTAAATAAAGAATGAAATTAAAAAATTTAAAATAAATACAGTGCACGCCGCTTATTGGAATCACGGACAATGTTATCAATCGGTTAAGCCCGACCGTATCCAACTACATTAAAAAAATTTCGGTTGTATCAATTTTTTCTTAGGTTGGTTTTTGTCCCGAGCAATTTTCAAAGCAACAGTACAATAAAGTAGTTTTTACAAAGAACTTTATAGAAATTTGATAGTCTAGTTTATTATATTATACCCGGCTGGTTGGCAGTAAACACAAATAAACTCTGACAATGCGTTTGTATAGTCTTACCTCAACTAAGTTTTGTGGCAAGGTGTGCAGCAGAGGTAATCTGATTTTCAAAAGCATTACGCGTATGAAATTTTTATTAATAATTAATACAACATACATTTCTACACATTTTCAAATTTAAATGCAAAAATGTTAAACAGTGCACGCCGCTTAATGTGATCACATCGGGACTCGAGGTTTTTGATAACAATAACCGTTTGATAACAATAAACGAAAAAAATATAAACACAAAATTTTATTAATTAATTAAAAATACAGATGTGAAACAGTAATAAACAGTAAATAAATTATGAAATTGAACTAAAAAATCTAAAAATAAACATAACATAACAATTTTTAATTGTGTTACTGCATTCCGCTAACTCATTTTCAGCAACTTATCATACTGTTCTAAAATGTTAAATTTTTCTTTTAAGTTAAGATCACGTCTTTTTTTACGTCAGCCATTGCAAACGCTTAGAATTAAACTGAATTTGTTTTAGTAGTTAAGACCACACAAACGCATTGTTAGAGTTTATTTGTGTTTACTGCCAACCAGCATGGGTATAATACAATAACCTAGACAATCAAATTTCTACTTTATTGTACTGTTGCTTTTAATATATATATTATATATATATATATATATATATATATATATATATATATATATATATATATATATATATATACAGTCGATTCCGCTTAATCGGGACACATCGGGACTAGTGCATTTTGTCCCGATTAAGCGGCTCAAATTATAGGATTATTGTTTTTTTTTTTAATGTATTTTATTGCACAACATAGAACTAGTCACAAAACTATACATATGCATCCATATTAAAAAATAGTATATGTACTACATAATATAAAATATAAATTCTGAAACAATAAATATGTATGTACATTGTACATATATGTATCTATAACAAATTCTTAAAAAAATTATGTTGTACAAACTTAAATTAAATTAAATTATATATTCTGGAAGAATTTGTGCAAAGTGGTTTGCTTTTTGTTTTGGCAAGATTGTAGTTGTACAAAATCAGCACAGATATTTATTGCTGACATAGGAATCCCGTCATTTTGTTGTCATTGTAGATTTTGAGTTTTAATCTCATTTAGGATAGCAATTCTATTTTTAAGTGTCAAATCCTTTCTTGGCATCTTAATAAGGTTTATATCAATGACGCACTTTGCACTTTAGTTTACTTAGTTTAATTTTATTTACACTTTATACTCAATTTACGCTTCTGTGACTGAATTTACGTTAACTCCACCATACGCTTATACCGTGCAAATAACGTAAGACTATACATTGGCGACTTTATTTTAGCTTTAATTAATTTGCCCATGTCAGTAACAATCGCAATTACAATGACGCTTGTTTTGGTAAATGTTACTGTGTTTTTAGCTCATCGACCTCCTGTCGAAGAGCTATAGTGTTCGGTACGATGTCTGTAGCATCTTCCGATTTAAAAAATTTTTGCACAGAAATCCCGGACAGACCCCCTGGACCACGAAATGACTATTACAACATATGTCCGTATGTATGTCGCTCGTCCGCTCGCTCGCTCGCTCTCTCGTACGAGATTTTTTGTTCCACCTAGATCTCCTAAACTACCCAACGGATTTTTATGAAATTTTTTTCTGCAGATACGTGTTATGGTCTAGTTGTGCAAGGTACATTTTATTTTTCAAAATTTTCCTTCGTACTTGAGAAAAAAAATATTTTCCAATATTTTTTCAGTTTTTATTTTTTTTCCGCGTTATTTTTTATTCAATTGTATTCAAAATTTTCATGCATATGCAGGAAATGGAACAATATTTTTCGATATTTTTTATTTTGAAAAATTATGTAAGGCCATTGGAGAAAAAAGTATTTTTTAATTAAAAATTGAACAAAAGAAGATCAATGCATTTATAGTCGGCTTAGTTTGCTTTGCTTTTGTCAACAGAAGAAAATGTATTTACACTTGTTTTAAATTTGTTGTTTTGTTTGCGACCTAGGCACCTAGGATTTTAAAAGTGAATCTTGATAAATAATAATTTGTGATATATTCAGACTTGCACATACGTCGATGAGCTGCAAGCATGGGTGACTAACCCATTCTTTGAATACTAGTTAATATGGTGTTACTAATATCTCACGAGTTTGCGTAATAATTAGTGCAAAAAATGTACATCACACAAGAGAAGTTTAAGATGTACTCCCGGTATTTAGAAGGGGCGTCTTTGCGAGAATTTTCTGATTATTTCAGCGTTGAATTTCCGGGCAGGCCCATCACATGTCATCAAACGGTGGCAAATTTAGTTATCACCCCCAAGTGATTTTGGAAATGTTCCGAAACCAATTACAATTTCAGTACTTGAAGTGTACTTTTAATCCAATAACATGTAATAGATTTAATAAAAAAAATGTAATAAACTCTGTAAATGATTTAAATAAAAATAGTAGTCTGTGGATAAGTCTAATTTTACATTATTGAACAATAATAAATTGGAGTTTTTGTATGTAATCACCATGGTAACATTAAGTAAATGCCTTATTTCTAATTTTAAATTATTCAACGAATTGATACTAGCATGAGCAAATTGATTAAAGCTAAAATAATGTTGCCAATGTATGTATAGCCTTACATTATTCGCACTGTATATAATGATGTCAAATAGAACCTCCACCCCAGCGCTAAATATTCACGTGTGAAGCCTCGAATTCACGGAATTTACACACGATTACTGTCCCGATTAAACAGAATATTGTCCCGAAAAAGCGAAGTAAATTTGTGTTATTTCCTCGGTTTTGTTTCCGTTCTTTAAGATTTGTCCCTAATAAGCGGCTGTCCCGATTAACCGATGTCCCAATTAAGCGGAATCGACTGTATATATATATATATATATATATATATATATATATATATATATATATATATATATATATATACCGGGTGTCCCAAGAAATCTGGGACATAGGGAATTAACATGTAAAATTGAAAAAGTTGCGATTACTTCTGTATTATACATTTTAGAGCTCTGAAATTTGGTACAGGTGTAGGGATAGGTTATTCGCATTGATTGGTATTAATTAAAATGATATTAATGCTCACATTTCTAATAAAAATGCTTTTAAAAAGTAATAATTAACAGATGTAGATGTAGCTTAAATACCATTTTTGAAAAAAATTGTTTATGGCGTTGCTAGCAAAAAATACTTAAACGGTAGCTTGTTTACAACTAAAAAATTTGTGTACGAAAATTTTTTTTTAATTCTTTACGGTAGGAGAGTTACTTAGGTGTACCGGTAATTTTGATCAACCGTGTATATTGTTATGGGATGGACCGGATGACAGTTCGGTGACAAAATCACGCACCTTGGTTGGTCAGCTTATTGCCGTGTACACGACACCAAATAAAACATGAAGTTTTACTTAACTATTCGAATATATTTCTATTTCTAAAATTACAATGTAACTATGAATCGAAGTTTGTGTGCTGAAGGCAAGAATGATAATAATGCTTGTACATGGATGTTTTTCTATTTTAAATGGTTTTGCGGGGCGGTGAAGGGTACTCCCACTTCTTCGTCGAGGTTTTCGGTCAACATCCTTCGGCTTGAACCGGATGTTGTCGCATTCCTGAACTTTTGGGATGGCCTGGAATCCTTTTCCAGAATGCTGGTTGGCTGATATTGTCAGTTTGGCTACATACAAATTTAAACAAAAATACAACAAAAAATAAACGCGGGAGAATATGCCGTTATGGTTATTCCATAACAATATGTTTAAACGCACATAACCTAAAAAATGAAACACACGTTTCTAATTGACTGATTTAGATTTACATCGCCTTGTTAATAATATAGCTAAATCATTTATTTATAGACGTGGCCAACTATATTGAAAGTATGTTTTTTGAATTTTTTCGTTTTAGTTCATTGCTTCAGCGCTGAAAGCGGGCTGACTAGCATGCATTATAACCTAATAGAGTTGTTTGTATTCTCAAAGCGTACTCATTTGTTATGTTTGTCACATAATTTCTTCTTTTTTTTTTTCGTGCTTTCAGTGTATGTAGATAAAAGTTTTAAACGGAACAATGCAAAAACTTTGTTCTATATTTTCAAATTAGCGATTGTAATCTTGTAACATCATGCAGGTCAGTGATACCAAACATATAATAGTTAAACTGTATTTTATTATTACAGAGTTTAAAATTTATAATATTCGATGTCAGATTTTAAAATTTGGAATATCATTTAATTCTTTATTATATTAATTCTGTGATATAATTAAAAGCTTAAATATGGTTACAAATTAAATTTAAGTCAAATTCCCATTTATATTAATAGACATGCACAATTTATGATAATACGTAATGTAACCATTAACAGGTTGAGCGCTATTACGGTCATTTTGTCCGCTCGTGATACCAGCACCTCCATACCGTAAAGTCTACGGCGTAGACCAGTGATTCTCAACCTTCTTTTTGTCGCGACACACTTTTAACGATTTCACAATTTGACGGCAACACAAAGAAAAAGATAAGTTTAAAAGTTGTTTACTTTACGATAGATGGGACAAGAGTTCAGTATTGCAATAGATGTAAACTCGCTTGTTCGGCGAATTATTTTTCGAATTTACTCTAAACTTGTTATTTTGAGTTGTGTCACTCTTGCAGCCGAGATGCGATTATACATTTATAAAATTTGGCGGCACACAAAAGTGCCACGGCACAGTGGTTGAGAATCACTAGCTTAGACGATGCATCGGTAGATGTGACGATGGGCAGACAGTCAAGAACCACGTTGAGTCGCAAAGTCGAAATTACCCCCACCACTGGAGCACGTCGAAACAGTTCTAATACACTCCCCTTCACTCGTCTGCTTTGCCTACCCGACAGTAATAGTGATGGGAGTAATTGGCGACTCAACGTGGTTCCAGATTGTCTCCCCAATGTCACATCTACAGATGCATCGCCTATCGCGTCAGATGCACCGGTTTAATTCTAAAATCAAATAATTCTAGATTTATTTTGATTTTGGAATTTAAACGAGATTAGTTTCTAAGATACGAATCAGTTGATTTTCTTTGATTCGTTGAAACGCAAATAATTTGTAACAAATAAATTGTTGGTTTTGTCCTAGCAACACGATTTAATTCTGGAATCATTTATTCTCGAATTTTAAATGCTTGTAATTCCTACCAACACTAATTCACAGCTATTGTAAATTTATAAGACAATTTCAAACTTCAGGAAATTCGTATCAGTGGGTAAATTTGCATCTAATGGTAATTGATGTCGATGGTAATTTCGTAATGAAAATTTTATATCTATAGAGCAGTTTAGAACACGTGACCAAAGTACGGCAGAGCAAAAATGGTATGGCACATATGAAGTTTCGCCATAAGACACAATAATAATATTTATGAAAAAATATATTTATTAGTTAGTTCTTTTCACCCCGTGGCGTCTACTGTAAAACGGCAAGGTTATTATTTCTATGGCTTACTAAATTTCCGTTAAACACGGCTATAAAATAAAGAGTCACTAGATTGTGTAAATCGGTTCTTTTCGCTCGAAATTTGATATTTTACTTACGAATCTCGTTTTTTTCGCTCGCAGTTTTTCAACATATGCTTTGTATTTATCATTATTATGAAAGGATTTATCCCCAAAGGGTTGGAATGATGACTTCAACTTCAGATGTAAAGAAGTTTATTCAAAGTTCATGTAAAAACTTATGCCGACGTTTTTTTTTTTTTTTTAAGCTCGCTATGCTTTTATTGTATTTTTTGAATTGTTATATCTAACATGTGTTGTTATTCAAATGTTGTAGCCTTGATAATGACCTCATACCTCAAGGTCGAAACGTCGGCATAAGTTTTTACATGAACTTTGAATAAACTTCTTTACATCTGAAGTTGAAGTCATCATTCCAACCCTTTGGGGATAAATCCTTTCATATTATATTTCGACTTAAATAAATCTATTATGAATATTTATCATTATTAAAAAGTAAAGTTATAATGGAAGTAGAAATTATTTGTATTATTGAAGGTTTGTATTTATTCTTAAATAAAATCTATTTTCCATTTAAATATGAAATATTCAGATATAGGAAATATTTTGATGTTGTCTGAATCAGAAGATTGTAGCGATTCTTCGGAAAGTGATGATGAGGAACAATTTGTTATTGCCTTATTTCTACTATTCCTACTGCTTCGATTGCGTCTAGAAGATACATTTTCTCCAGGAATGCTCCTAACCATAACCAGTACAGACGCGTACCGCAAGAAATAAAATCTGCTCAGGAAGAAGCTGCAGACTATTGTATGGTGGCGTTATTTTAGATTTTACACAAAAGGTCATGCGAAAAGAAAATCATCTAGTAACTTTTTTAAGTTAAATTTTCTGGATAGAACCGATTTATTTGACCCAACTGTAAACCGTAGACGCCACAGAGTGAAAAAAACAAACCTATTACAATGTCATATGTGACAAAAGAAAGTTTTTTTTTTCTTTTATTTTCTTTTATTTCATTAAACCTCGAGAGGTATGTATGGTAATAAAATTAAAATATTCGGGTAATTAAATAATTTAAAAAAATAAAAAATAATAATCTTAATGTGATACATATCTGACTAAAGGTGCTAAATAAATTATTAAAAAAATATATCCAGCTATAAACGTCCTTCAATTTTGAATTATCTTTCCTTCCTGTCAGCTAAAGCGATCACATCTGCTTCTGAAAATTCTTTTTCCGCTAGTTTTCTCGTCTTTCATTAACTTGCTTCAATAAGCGTAATTATAACTTGTAAAACACTTTAATTACACATTTCTTTGTGCCGTTCTTTCTTGTACATTCAAACAACAATATCTTGAGCAGTACTTCTTAACCTTTTCATATCTTTTGTATTTTAATAAATTAATTTGTTTACTTATTATGTCACATCAAAAATTGATATACGAGCCCAACGTCACATGAGTTCGCCCAAATCGATTTTTTCATTTATTGCTTTACAAAAGTTTAAATAAAAGCCAAAATACGAATGTTATGTAATTTATCTTATATTTACAACATTCTACAAATAATTACTAACATTTTAACCTAAATTTAACAGTAAATAGGACTTATAAAATAAAATATACCGCTAGTAAACTTTTTAGTGAAATTAGATTATTTCGCTCTTATTAAAAATAATGAGTTTACCACTGTGTAACTCCACCTTTATTTTTTAAAACTGCGTCAATGCGTCGTGGCATAGTTTCTACAAGTTTCTGACATTCTTCTCTAGAAAAGGAATCCCAAATTTCATTTAGTCTCGTTCGTAATTCTTGAATTGTTTTTGGTGGCCGATTTCTCACAATGTTTCTATTGGTGATAGATCGGGGCTGCTAGAAGGCCATTCCAACAGTGGAATTTTATTTTCGAACATCCACGATTTAATACATTTTGCTGTATGGCACGGGGCACCATCTTGTTGGAAAATATATTCGCCACCCGTTGACTCCAGAGCCTCAATTGACGGAAGAAGATACTGATCCAGAATATTCTTATACTTTTGGGCATTAACTATGCCTTCTACAATGTGTAATTTCCCTACACCTTTAGCGGACATACACCCCCATACCATAATTGAGGCGGGAAACTTGACTTTCTTTCGAAGACAATCTCTGTGATATGTTTCCGATTTTTGTCGGATCACCCTACTTCGTGACTCTCCGACACAGAGTTCAAATCTGGATTCGTCGCTCCATATAACTGAGTTCCATTGTCTCTGTTCCCAATTTTTATGATTATTTGCCCATAATTTTCGTCTTTTTTCTTGCATTTTAGTCAATAAAGGTTTTTCTTTAGACTAACCATAACAACAATATGACTGTTAGATAATGAAATTTTTAAATGCTATGCATGAATTACCTTATAAAAATTGTAGCCAATTTTTTTCATTGCCCTTCGACAAGTCGATGTCGAATATTGTTTACCAATTGCATCATTCCATAAAAGAACTATGGCAGAACAATTTTTGTAGCGATTTTTCTTTAATATTCGACCCAAAATTCTTAACTCTGCAGGACTTATCGTTGAAATTCTGCCAATTCGAGGTTTTATATTAATGGAATTAGTTTCCTTGTATACACGTATAATATCTCGAACTGTGTATCGTGATAAATTTAATTCTTTCGCAATTTTGCACGCAGATTTTCCCGATTTAGATAAATTAATTAACACTTTACGCAAATCTTCAGATAATGCCTTTCCACGAGCCATTATTAACTGTAACTGTCAGAAGACAATACTATTGTTTATAAAAAACAATTGAACGCAATGTAACCAGTTTTAAAAAATAAAGGTGGAGTTACACAGTGGTAAACTCATTATTTTTAATAAGAGCGAAATAATCTAATTTCACTAAAAAGTTTACTAGCGGTATATTTTATTTTATAAGTCCTATTTACTGTTAAATTTAGGTTAAAATGTTGATAATTAATTGTAGAATGTTGTAAATATAAGATATATTACATAATAAATGTATTTTGAATTTCATTTAAACTTTTGTAAAGCAATAAATGAAAAAATCGATTTGGGCGAACTCATGTGACGTTGGGCTCGTATTTATCTCACCACACTTTCGAAACATTTTAATAGCTTTATGGCGTGAAAATAAAATAAGAATAAAATGAAACTAACCAACATTAATACCTTTAGTTATGCATACAATAATGAACCTTTCCATGATTCTACCTTTGGAGTATTTTGAGATCCTTAAAAAAATAATCCAATTTTAGTTTAGTATTATTAAAAAGAAATAATATGTCCATATTATGAACTCGTCAATTCTAGGTAAGATCACCACGCGTTTCGAACTCTCGTTCATTACACTTACGGACATATTACTTCTTCTTAATAATATTGACGATGAACTTCGGAACTGAAAATATAATACAGTAAAGTCGCGATTTAGTGAACTCTCGATTAAATGAACAACCCGATAGAGTGAACACTTAAATTTTATCATTGCGTCCCGATATAGTGAACAACTGTAAACCCCGATACAGTAAACTATGGTATTTGCGATACTTCTCTGGGGGATCCCACTAAATATGAATCTAGATGGAGCGTAAACGAAAATACTTGAATTTAAAACAAAAAAATTAAATACTTAATGTCTGGGTAAAGGAGAATGTGTGACCGTGTTTGCTAGTAGACTTTTGCAGTTTGCTCGTGTTACATGATTTGCGACAAAAATTAGTACAAATTAACCTGAAAAAAAGCGTAAACAATCTAATATTACTTAATTTTTTTCGCTTCTGCAATAAATAACCTTTTATATGTACCTTCCCATTACATAATACACGTATACATAATATTATGTAATAGGTACATGTATTTTTTGTTTTTTTTAATTATTTTATTGTAGATTTTGTTTTGTCAATTGTAGATCTTGAGAAGAAGAAATATTGAATCCAAAATGATTGGAATAAATGACTATAGTTCAAGGTGATAACAGATATGCGACGTTTCCACCAGATGTTTTTTGGTCATTTTCAAGCAAATAACAAAATTCTAGAGGAAAGAAACATAAACAAAAATATTCTCTAATATTTTTCAAAATATTTTTGTACTTTTTGAGTGTAATTCTCAAGAGATTTTGTTTATGTTTGTTTGAACTAGAATTTTGTTTTTTCCTTGAAAATGACCAAAAACCATATGGTCGAAACGTCGTATATCTGTTATCATCTTGAACTATAATCATTTATTCCAATCATTTTGCATTCAATATTTCTCCTTCTTAAAATCCACAGTTGACTAAAGAAAATCTACAATAAAATAATAAAAAATCATCTTTATGATTAAGTTTTGAAACAAACAGTTCACATTACCTTGAACTAACCATTTTGGATTCAATATTTTTCCTTCTCTTTTATTATTTTACATATACATACATAATTCTGTTGATTTAGGTATCTAGAATATAAGTTGATTCTCAAAATATCTGAGTGAGACCAGAACCCCGAAAATGTAAACACCCCTAAAAAGTGAACAGGCTTGGCCGGAATTAGTTCACTAAATCGCGACTCTACTGTATTAGTTTAGTATTTGAAATGTAAAACAAATAAAAATTAATAATAATTGTGTATCACTGTTCGATTTTCTTGCTAACTTTTAGTTTCTTATTGTTGCAGGTCCGTCAGATTTGGGCACATGTCCATCTATTGCATCATTTACACCCGGCTCCACAGCACAGCGTTGTGATCAGTTAGCACCCGGTGATCGGGTGCGCAGTGTTAACGGGATAAACACAGCACGCATGCCTCCCGAGGAACTCGGCTCGTTATTGTACAATGTGCTAGGCGAGACGGCAACACTAGAGGTCGAGTACACGTTGCCAGACTACAGTAAGTACAGTAAGTTTTACTCTGTAATTTTGTAACATAATATTCTGCCACTTTATATGACCGCTACTAATACATAAGTAAAGACTAACTAAGTAGCGTATGTCAATATAAAATAATAGAATAAAATTATGTATTTCACTTGAATATTTAATATAATACTAAAGAAAATACCCTTATTACATCAGAATGTTGTAATTATATTGATGTTAAACAAATATTTAAAAAACTTTCAAAATTATTAGACTTTTTAATCGCTAATTTATCGTTAAATATGAAATTTGTACCTTACTTTGTCGTTAACTTTTCTAGCGACAGTCGCTTATTTATTCATGAAATAAATAAATTGCTATATTACCAACTTGTTTTTGTCAAATTTCGCTAGAACAGTAGATAAAACTTAAACAATTGCTGGAAATCAGCAAACGTTAGAAGTTAACTGCATCGTGGATAGGAGCAGGGCTGTAGTTGCGCCAGGGCGCCGCCCTGGTACTTTTTGAAGACACCAAGGCTAAGCCCTGACACGTTAAAAAAAAACAAGATGAATAATTAAATATTTGATAGTAAAATGTTTTATTATATAAATGATCCGACATTTTTAAGCAACTTTTTCATTTATTAAATTAAATACTATGAAAAAAAATTATGCGCCACGGCACTACTTTTTTTAGGACTACACCTCTGGATAGCAGTTTAAGTTAACGATAAGTGTACAGAATAGCCTTGTTTGTCTTAAATGCATATCCATGAATATGTTTATATTTGTGTTAACATTCATTCAGATGATTACAGAATATCTGTGAATTGCTGTAATAAGTAAAATTTGCATTCAAATATAATTCAGATCAAATTATGTAATAAAAGTTGTTCGTAATGAAGTGATTGACTACACCTTTTCCAACTGTAATTCAGAAAGTGTCAACTGTAATTCAGAATTGTCAACTGTAATTCAGAAAGTGTGAACTGTAATTCAGAAAGCGTCAAATGAATTTCAGAATTGTCAACTGTAATTCAGAAAGTGTCAAATGAATTTCAGAATTGTCAACTGTAATTCAGAAAGCGTCAAATGAATTTCAGAATTGTCAACTGTAATTCAGAATGCGTCAAATGAAATTCAGAAATCATCATTTGTAATTCAGAAAGTGTCAATTGTAATTCAGAAAACATCCATTTTAACTTTATATCTTGAAAAGGAAAAATTTGACTAAAGAAAATCTACAATTAACTTAATATAATAATAATATACATAATATAATCAGATTGTATTTAGAGAATATCAAAACGCATATTTACATCAAAATCTCGCAATAATATTTTTTCATGATATCAACACTTGCACTGCATAAGTAAGTTAAAATCGATGTTTTCTGAATTACAATTGACGCTTTCTGAATTACAATTTACGCTTTCTTAATTACAAATGACCCTTTCTGAATTACAATTGACTATTTTGAATTTCACTTGATGCTTTCTGAATTACAGTTGACAATTCTGAATTACAGTTGACACTTTCTGAATTACAGTTGACAATTCTGAAATTCATTTGATGCTTTCTGAATTACAGTTGACAATTCTGAAATTCATTTGACGCTTTCTGAATTACAGTTGACAATTCTGAATTTCATTTGACGCTTTCTGAATGACAGTTGACACTTTCTGAATTACAGTTGGAAAAGGTGTAGTACTTGTTATTTATTCTGTATGATTGCTACTTAGACTTGTGAGGTACTGCTATTTTTTGTAGGTATGTACTGATTTTTACTAATCGTCAACTTTAAGTTGTCAATTCTGAATTACAGTTGACACTTTCTGAATTACAGTTGACAATTCTGAATTACAGTTGACACTTTCTGAATTACAGTTGGAAAAGGTGTAGATTATGTAGTAAGAGCGTCACCCGTTCCTATACAATACACGCACACAGCACACTAGATGTTAGAAGCTTTGTGTACATATTTGTCAACTACAACTTTTCCAACTGTAATTCAGAAAGTGTCAACTGTAATTCAGAAAGCGTCATATGAAATTCAGAATTGTCAACTGTAATTCAGAAAGCGTCAAATGAATTTCAGAATTGTCATCTGTAATTCAGAAAGTGTTAAATGAATTTCAGAATAGTCAACTGTAATTCAGAAAGCGTCAACTGTAATTCAGAATTGTCAACTGTAATTCAGAAAGCATCAAATGAAATTCAGAATAGTCAATTGTAATTCAGAAAGCGTCATTTGTAATTAAGAAAGCGTAAATTGTAATTCAGAAAGCGTCAATTGTAATTCAGAAAACATCGATTTTAACTTACTTATGCAGTGCAAGTGTTGAGATCATGAAAAAATATTATTGCGAGATTTTGATGTAAATATGCGCTTTGATATTCTCTAAATACAATCTGATTATGTTATGTATATTAGTATTATATTAAGTTAATTATAGATTTTCTTGAGTAAAATTTTTCCTTTTCACGATATATTAAGTTAAAATCGATGTTTTCCGAATTACAATTGACGCTTTCTGAATTACAATTGATACTTTCTGAATTACAGTTGACAATTCTGAAATTCATTTGACACTTTCTGAATTACAGTTGACAATTTTGAAATTCATTTGACGCTTTCTGAATTACAATTGACAATTCTGAAATTAATTTGACACTTTCTGAATTACAGTTGTCAATTCTGAATTACAGTTGACACTTTCTGAATTACAGTTGACAATTCTGAATTACAGTTGACACTTTCTGAATTACAGTTGGAAAAGGTGTAGATTATGTAGTAAGAGCGTCACCCGTTCCTATACAATACACGCACACAGCACACTAGATGTTAGAAGCTTTGTGTACATATTTGTCAACTACAACTTTTCCAACTGTAATTCAGAAAGTGTCAACTGTAATTCAGAAAGCGTCATATGAAATTCAGAATTGTCAACTGTAATTCAGAAAGCGTCAAATGAATTTCAGAATTGTCATCTGTAATTCAGAAAGTGTTAAATGAATTTCAGAATAGTCAACTGTAATTCAGAAAGCGTCAACTGTAATTCAGAATTGTCAACTGTAATTCAGAAAGCATCAAATGAAATTCAGAATAGTCAATTGTAATTCAGAAAGCGTCAATTGTAATTCAGAAAACATCAATTTTAACTTACTTATGCAGTGCAAGTGTGGAGATCATGAAAAAATATTATTGCGAGATTTGGATGTAAATATGCGTTTTGATATTCTCTAAATACAATCTGATTATATTATGTATATTATTATTATATTAAGTTAATTGTAGATTTTCTTTAGTCAAATTATTCCTTTTCAAGATATATTAAGTTAAAATGGGTGTTTTCTGAATTACAATTGACGCTTTCTGAATTACAACTGATACTTTCTGAATTACAAATGATGATTTCTGAATTTCATTTGACGCATTCTGAATTACAGTTGACAATTCTGAAATTCATTTGACGCTTTCTGAATTACAGTTGACAATTCTGAAATTCATTTGACACTTTCTGAATTACAGTTGACAATTCTGAAATTCATTTGATGCTTTCTGAATTATAGTTGAAAAATCTGAATTACAGTTCACACTTTCTGAATTACAGTTGACAATTCTGAATTACAGTTGACAATTCTGAAATTCATTTGACGCTTTCTGAATTACAGTTGACAATTCTGAAATTCATTTGACACTTTCTGAATTACAGTTGACAATTCTGAAATTCATTTGATGCTTTCTGAATTATAGTTGGAAAATCTGAATTACAGTTCACACTTTCTGAATTACAGTTGACAATTCTGAATTACAGTTGACACTTTCTGAATTACAGTTGGAAAAGGTGTAGTATCTTTACTAGTTTATAATCTAGCTAACGTTAAATTAAACTATACGTACGTGAAATAGTTTTGAAATTAATCAGAGTATTTGTTTATTAAATTTATACATTTTGAAGATTATTTTTATTAAGTCACAATATTGATAATAGAAAGGTTTATCCCCGCATGGGGTTGGAATAACGACTTGAGAATTTCCTGGTGGTGTGGAATAATATATTAGTTATGTCGACGTTTCGACCTTAAGGATAGAGGTCATTATCAAGACACTAAAAACCAAAATTGAACAACAGTCAATACAATAAAAACATACATAAATTATAACAATGAGCATATTAATAAAACTATTACCTTACAGAAGTAATTTACGTAAATTACTTCTGTTTGTGGTCATTCATTTGATAATTCAAGTTTCGTGAGACAATTTACACTGCAACCTTATTTGATTGGTTTTTAGCACGAAAAGAAAGCGCTACCAACTTGTTAGTAACAACAAACAAATTAAGTTACTTAACCTGCTAGACAACTCAAACGTCGGAGTATATTTAAATGTAGAGTACATATTTTCATTACAATGAAGAACTTAACAAGAAAAACAAAGAAATGTGTGGCAATTGCAGTAATTATAATTGTACAAATGCATATACAACGGCCACGAAGAATTCGGAGATGGTGGGTGAAACCATGGTTCGCTAGAAGAAAGGAAAAAGGTTATAAACATTTTATAGTAAAAAAGTCTAAATACTAAACAATTTGTAAGTAGGTGTTTTGAATCTGGTACAAGATGAACTCCGAGTTGAAGATGTAGAGAGTTACAAAAATTTTTTGCGCATGGACGAAAAGAGCTTTGAATTATTATTAAGCAAAGTGATAAATGGAATTGAAAAACAGAATACAAATATGCGTGATAGTATCGCTGCCAGGGATCGACTAATGTTAACTTTAAGATTTCTCGCAACAGGAGAGTCATACAAAAGTCTTATGTATGCAACGGGAATATCCCTGTCTGCAATTTCGTTAATTATTCCCAGAGTATGCCGTGCGATTTTTGATTCTTTGAAAGACGATTACTTAAAGGTATGGAACTAAATAAATAATTAGACTGTATATATTTATATACATGTATTTATTTATTGCAAGTTCCTACTACCACGGAAGAATGGAAAGAAATTGAATGTGGATTTCGAAACGAATGGAATTTACCGAATGTAATCAGTGCGTTAGACGGCAAACATGTTGTATTTAGACCATCAAGATCAGCAGGTTCGACTTAGTATAATTACAAAGGCACACATAGCATTGTACTTCTTGCTTTAGTAGACGCATATTCTCGGTTTACATATGTTGACGTTGGGACGAATGGTCGTGTATCTGATGGTGGAGCATTTCGAGAAAGTGATTTAAACAATGCAATTAATAATGACAGTTTGAATTTACCTCCGCCACAACCTCTACCCGAACGAAATTTACCTATACTTTACACTATTGTCGCAGACGCTGCATTTCCTTTACGTCCAAATATATTGAAACCATATCCCTTCAGAGGTTTAACCAAAGATCAAAGAATTTTCAATTATAGACTCAGTAGAGCAAGGAGAGTTGTAGAAAATGCTTTTGGTACATTAGCAAATCGATTTAGAAATTTTTTTTAAGTCCGATTTCATTAAGTAATTCAAAAGTAACAGATATTACTTTAGCATGCTGTGCTTTACATAATTTTCTAAAAGCAGAATGTTCTAATTGGCCTGATAGAGGAGAACATGAGACAGATGACTTTAAATATGATGTAAGACAAGGGATTGGAAACAGAGCCGCTGACAGCGCTATACGTATTAGAGAAGAATTCAAGGAATATTTCATGGGAGTTGGTAGCGTACCATGGCAAGAACGCATGGTCTAATATGTTTTTAATGTTATCATAATTTGTTATATTTAAAAGAAAAGAAAAACAATTATACAGTAAAAAAAAATTATAAATATTTTGAAAATAAAATTACTTGTGAATATGTAACGCAAAATTGTCTTATAGAAACTGATACAATACTAAATATATATATATATATATATATATATATATATATATATATATATATATATATGTATATGTGTATACCAATATATTAATTATTCATTTCTTCCTCTTGAATATCATACAATACATTCATAATCTTTCTCTTGGCTTGTATTTTAATTTTTTTTATTTCACAGCTCTTATTTTATTCGCCACTACTGCGCCAAATTGATCGTCTTAATCCTGTGAGTCTTTGGCAATTAATTGTAATGCATCCGTTGCATTTTTTAAATAATCATCGGAGCTTGTCTCTGCTTTTCGTTTCTTCTTTCTTAATGTTACTGGTGTATCACCACCCGTGTCCGCAGAAACACTGGGAGTATTTGTTGATTCACTCATTTCATCAGTAATATCATAAATGATGGTAACATTTTGCATTGCAGACCCAGCTTCACTCATCAAATTGTTGCTCAATATTTGTAGCACAAGGCTGAAAATAAATAATCAAATATAAAAAAAAAAACAAAAAAAAAAACAAGTACGTACTTTTAAATTAGATTCTCCTTTTTCTGCAATTATTGAAGGTTTTAAAAAATATAATTGGTCGTAACACCAAAGAACCGGTGTATGCACTTCATCCGACCCGGCTCCGCTTCTTTGGGAATTTTTAATCTGTATTTCTTCTTTTCTAAATTGGCTTCTTAGACTGTTTTTTTTTTTACATCTTCGGCGGATAATGTACTTGTAAATTTATCTTTCAATTTACTAGTTATCTCCTGCAAGGCGTCATTCCGTTTATTTTTATTAGAGTATGTTTTATTCGTAATTTCATATAAGCATGGATAATCCACATAAAACTCTATCAGTTTGGAGGTCTGAACTCGGTTTCATGAAACAGGCATCTAACATATTAAACTAATCAGATTTATATAAATATAGATATTAATACAAACACTTACCTTCACTCAGTAGATATAAATGTCAAATTTTTTAGAATGATACATAACCAAGCCCTTAAAAGGTTGGTAACCAACATTGACATACAAACATCACTAAAAAGTTACTATATTCAAGGTTATTTTGCTCAAAAATTAGAACATGTTCTAACTTGATATATTGATGTGAGAATTCGAGTAGATTTTCGTTTGGTCAAAATATCGACATTTTACACGGTAAAACGGCGACCTTGAATAAAATCACTTGAAAACTCATGAGAAAACTCACCGTGTAAATCGGGCTTTATACTGAGACTATACTATTAGTCATGGTGTATTCATATTCAACTCTCTTATGACACATAATTCGGTGAAACTCCCGGTATATGTAAATGTACTTTTATCTATGCATATACGTATATGTGCTCTTGGCGCATAAGTAGCTAATACATACGTTACTCCCAAAGGGAGGGGCGCTCACATTTAACCTCCCGCTGATGAAAACTTTCACACCTTAACCACAAACAACCGCGTCGCTCCTAAGCGAGTAACAGAATGCGTACAAGATAAGCACTTTAGCAGCAAATAAACAGGCATCTACAGAAGCGCACACATACACACACTCAAGGTGTATTACAAAAGCATTTGAGCATCTCATCATTATCAACATCTATTCTGTCAGTCAGAGAGCAAGTCTGTGAAACGATATGCCAACATCACGCATTACTTCTTCTTATCATTATCAGCAACTACAACAATACAACTACACGTAAAGTACACATGTATGGATATTAAGGGTGTGACAACGATCCCATCCCCCTTAAGGTTCAGATTAGATTTGGTTGAAGAACCCCACACAAGATTGGTACAAAACCTTTTAATAATAATGTAGCACGGAGCAATGTTCAAACCGGAGTGTTTATGCCGCGAGGGGCCATTCTGCACTTTTCAAAGGTAAAGGAATATAATTATTAATACTAATACAAAAATTATTACGTATAATTAGCCCGCGTGGACATATTTCAATTCACTGAGCAGAAATTCACTGAATTTAACATTGATTTTAAACTGCTTGAGTTAGTAGATTAGCACAAGTTTATTTAGAAATTAAATGCATATTTTTAATTTTCAAAACACTAAAAGATGTTAATGCAAAGTATTCGTAAACAGTGTTCGGCGCAAAATTAACACGTGAACACCACAGCATTGCACTTTTCTGTGAAATTAAACTGATCATACAATACTTAATTTTAATTAAATAAACGTATCTATTTGCGCATAATTAGGTAAAAATAAATAATTTGTAAATTTTGTACACATTCAGACAACACTTGATTATACATATAACGGACTATCAGTAATAAAATCTCTCTCGCAAACGTTAATCTGTTATATAATAGTAAAATAAAATTTCCATACACTACTTCTTCACGCTGTTTCCAATCTCCGTGGCTTACTTCTGACTACTCTATCAAAGCTTAACAAACCTACACAATCCCTGCCTCGGTTCCTTTGTGCTCAAAGTGCCATAATTTTCGATTAAAACTACGACGGATTATTATTGTAATACACATAACAATGTAACTAAGACCTTAACTTCTACTCTTCTACACAAGAAGTCTATGGGCTTCGCTTGATGATGAGACACACAACGTAATAGTACGCACTAAAGTGAAGGCGATATAGATTGTACTGCCAGTTTCAAGCAGCGTCAGTGAGTGCTGGAATTATGAATTTGTGTCATATTTCCGGACGAATTCTGCTTGGAATATTGCCAGCAGAGAATTAAATGAAATCTGCAATAATATACATGTATAACTTCGTAGTGCAAAGTCATCAAGTGCATACATACAGAAGAGACAGACAGACGTGTATACGTATATATGTACGTCTGGCAGATACACATACTAGTGACAGATGGAACATAACCTAAGATCCCCAGCACCCAGTACCTATCGTAGATATTTCATGTTAAAGTATTATTAACGTCGTATGTCGTAAGTACTGTGACAAAGTGTATTTTTTTGTGTTAAAAATTACTTTTGCACAGAGCATTGACCGTTAGCGAACCAATTAGCGCGGTCTACGCTCGAGCTCCGGACGGATTGAAACAGTATTCGTTGAACTGACTGGCTTAATTCGGGGTTGAAACATGTGTGTATCTCGGGGGTATAAATAGCCCAGCAAATTTCATGATAGTCAGTTAGTGTTCCGCTCTCCGAGGTGACTCCAGCTACAACCGAACCGTAAGAAAGTTTCCGTATTCTGATTTATTGTACCGCCTTGTGCGGCAGTGTATATTCTTTGTATTGTTGAGTGTTGCTCTGCACTGTTGCAGAAGTAGCCGCATTTTTTACTTGTATTTTCCAACTGTGACTTGGCACTGCGACCCGACCTGTTGTCAAGTCATTAGTTTCTGTTCCGTATCAGCCGCACTGCGACCCGACCTGGGCGGCTGTCCTACACTGTTGCTTGACACTGCGACCCGACCTGTTGTCAAAATATCAGTTCTTACCCCCGTACCAGCCGCACTGCGACCCGACCTGGGCCAAGTTCAGTCTCCGTCCCGCTACTAAAGTATCCCGTTATAACGACCATTGTGCATTTCTGTGTATGGCTATGATTTATGGAATAACTATTGGAATAAGGTACATTGTTCATCTCAGTGATTAGTGAATCACTGTTGTTATTTTTGTTGCACCACGTCGCGTGGCGCAAGTTCGTTTATTTTACAGTTTGTACTACAGTACAAAGGCACCACGTTAATAAAACACCAAACTTTCTGTGCAAGCTAAGTTATTTCTGTTACCCTGATCTCCCTTGAACTATCCTGGCACGAATCCGATTGGCGCCCGAGCAACCCGACACCCGCACAACCAGGAAGCGTCACAGTACATACATATATCCGAAGCGTCTCACCTGTTCCCATTCTCATTTGTTCCCCGTCTCATTTGTTCCCCGTCTCATTTGTTCCCATTCTCATTTGATCCCATGCACCTCCCACCACTTTTCTATATCACGATTGTCTCATTTGTTCCCATGCAAAGTGTCTCACTTGTTCCCATTCTCATTTGTTCCCAGTCTCACTTGTTCCCATGCTGAGAAAATATAAAATCTCACTTGTTCCCATGCACCCCCCACCACATTTGAATGTCACGGTTGTCTCATTTGTTCCCAGTCTCACTTGTTCCCATGCTGAAAAAATATAAAATCTCACTTGTCCCCATTCTCATTTGTTCCCAGTCTCATTTGATCCCATGCACCTCCCACCACATTTCTACGTGACGGTTGTCTCACTTGTCTCCATCGTAGTGAAGTTATCCCGTTATTAATAGGTGTTTATTCGGTTGCCTGATAACAAGGTGATCAGAAAGACGAAATTAAACAAAATTAAAAGTAATGTCCAAAATATATTAATATATTTCGATAAAAGTATTTAATACACATTTTAAAGAGGCTCATGTACCTATCTGACCGTTTAAAATAATTTAATTTCTACCAAATTCCTTAAAATAGCAATAACAAAAAACGTCTTATATGTACTTAACTATCATTGTGTTTACTAATATGTGTAATGTAATAATTGTATTTCTAGTGAAGTTTTCAGTATTCACTTTATGTTCTGCAACGTTTAACTATCATTGAAAACTATTTTTAGAACTTATTTTCAATCCTTACAAAAAATGGGCATTGTTGCACAGTATATATGAATGTGATATGTTCTTATCTTCAATTTCAGTTAAAAGAAGACACATATTTATAACATTTGTACAATACTGGATATCAACATGCGGTTTTTAATGAAATGTAAGCTGTAATATGGTGAACATATTGCATTAATAAAATCATACTATTACAATGGCATAATTCTTATTTATTCGTAAAAATATACATAAGTTAACAGCTATTTATTTATAATCATGTAACTTATGTATTCGTACAAATTATTAATCTCGATGCAAATCATTTTAGCTAAATATTAATGTACAACCCGTTCTGATTATTATAGTACATTATACACCAAGGGAGAGAAACCACTTATTTTTCCTGAGGTGTAGTTTGAAGCCCGAGCGCGAAGCCAGAGGGCTACAAATACATCGAGGGAAAAATTGTGTTCTCTCCCGAGGTGTATATACTATTTTTTCCACGTTCGGGAGTAGAAACACTTAATTTCATAAATAATGAATTATAATAAATCGGAACGAAATTGCAATATTTAGAAGCCTTTGGTAATGTTTCCATGCAACGCGTACCATGACAACATACATTTATTTACAAAAACCTTTGTTATAATAAAAACTCCCTTATGAAAAGTGTTTTCGTCCCTAGGGAGTAAATGCTTCATTTCTGTCCCGCGTTTGACGCCATAGAAACCGACTTCTACTCCCGGACGTGTAAAAACGTAGTTTTCTTTTAAAAAGTGTATTTGATGGTTTTTACAATGGCGTACTATTTACTTTTTTATAATAATAATAATAATATATTTGCTCAATACGATCAATATATTTGATATATGGTGTGTTACTATTTTTATTCAATTTTAGTACACTTTTTTTATATATAGTTTAAAGAATGTATAGGAATCATGTAAAATTTCGATTGCGATATACAGTAAACTTCGCTTATAAAGAACCCGCTTATAAAGAACTTTCGGGTATAACGAACCAATCTATAAGGTACGAACTAAAGTATTATTAAACTTGTGTTATTTTTTTCGCAAATATAAAACCCGTTTATAACGAACTTTCGGATATAACGAAAGTTAATTTTTGTTATAATCGCAAAAGTTTTTGGTTAATACGAACTTAAAACGGCATTTTACCACATAATCAGAGGATTCCTCGAAATCTTTCAACTCCGCATATGTAGGGTCGCCGTAACAGTTCTTGCGGTTCTTGTGTGTATGTGGTTAATTGTATGAAAAAAAAATTATCGAATTTTCCCGCGTTTGCCTGTCCGCCCCCTGTTCACTGCATTTAATGTGTTAAAAAAGTACAATTATGAGTTCCGCAATTTCGAAGAAAACACGTAAAGCTCTTACTTTAAATAAACAAAAATGATATAAAATAATAATAAATATAAACAAAAGTAAAATAAACGATTTTTTCAAATAAGATTAATAAAAACTACTATTGTTAGTGTACATACATAGGTATGTATTACAAAACAATATCTAACTCAATTTTGAACAAATCTGGATTTGTCTAGTTTTGCAAAACAGTTCTTTATATTATGTACCTATATGAAACATGTACCTATGCATTATTAAGAATAATGAATTTCTGATATTTATCGTTTATTACGTAAATAGTACGCCATTGTAAAAACCATCAAATACACTTTTTAAAAGAAAACTACGTTTTTACACGTCCGGGAGTAGAAGTCGGTTTCTATGGCGTCAAACGCGGGACAGAAATGAAGCATTTACTCCCTAGGGACGAAAACACTTTTCATAAGGGAGTTTTTATTATAACAAAGGTTTTTGTAAATAAATGTATGTTGTCATGGTACGCGTTGCATGGAAACATTACCAAAGGCTTCTAAATATTGCAATTTCGTTCCGATTTATTATAATTCATTATTTATGAAATTAGGTGTTTCTACTCCCGAACGTGGAAAAAATAGTATATACACCTCGGGAGAGAACACAATTTTTCCCTCGATGTATTTGTAGCCCTCTGGCTTCGCGCTCGGGCTTCAAACTACACCTCAGGATAAATAAGTGGTTTCTCTCCCTTGGTGTATAATGTACTATAATAATCAGAACGGGTTGTACATTAATATTTAGCTAAAATGATTTGCATCGAGATTAATAATTTGTACGAATACATAAGTTACATGATTATAAATAAATAGCTGTTAACTTATGTATATTTTTACGAATAAATAAGAATTATGCCATTGTAATAGTATGATTTTATTAATGCAATATGTTCACCATATTACAGCTTACATTTCATTAAAAACCGCATGTTGATATCCAGTATTGTACAAATGTTATAAATATGTGTCTTCTTTTAACTGAAATTGAAGATAAGAACATATCACATTCATATATACTGTGCAACAATGCCCATGTTTTGTAAGGATTGAAAATAAGTTCTAAAAATAGTTTTCAATGATAGTTAAACGTTGCAGAACATAAAGTGAATACTGAAAACTTCACTAGAAATACAATTATTACATTACACATATTAGTAAACACAATGATAGTTAAGTACATATAAGACGTTTTTTGTTATTGCTATTTTAAGGAATTTGGTAGAAATTAAATTATTTTAAACGGTCAGATAGGTACATGAGCCTCTTTAAAATGTGTATTAAATACTTTTATCGAAATATATTAATATATTTTGGACATTACTTTTAATTTTGTTTAATTTCGTCTTTCTGATCACCTTGTTATCAGGCAACCGAATAAACACCTATTAATAACGGGATAACTTCACTACGATGGAGACAAGTGAGACAACCGTCACGTAGAAATGTGGTGGGAGGTGCATGGGATCAAATGAGACTGGGAACAAATGAGAATGGGGACAAGTGAGATTTTATATTTTTTCAGCATGGGAACAAGTGAGACTGGGAACAAATGAGACAACCGTGACATTCAAATGTGGTGGGGGGTGCATGGGAACAAGTGAGATTTTATATTTTCTCAGCATGGGAACAAGTGAGACTGGGAACAAATGACAATGGGAACAAGTGAGACACTTTGCATGGGAACAAATGAGACAATCGTGATATAGAAAAGTGGTGGGAGGTGCATGGGATCAAATGAGAATGGGAACAAATGAGAATGGCAACAAATGAGAATGGGAACAAATGAGAATGGGAACAAATGAGACGGGGAACAAATGAGAATGGGAACAGGTGAGACGCACTCCATATATCTACGGTATCTATATTTGTACGTCCATCTTGGACTTGGTGAGCTTCATTTGCGAGAAATAATAAAAATGTTAATTATAATTAAGGTATAATAATTTCAAAATCCAAACTGAAATGAGTTCTTAATATATTTAAGAATTATTTTCCAAATATGAAAAAAATATTTTATTCAAACCGAGATATTTCTAACCATAATCCAAATGAAATGTGAAACATATGTATTATATTCAAATGTTTGGAAGACTTTTTCATAAATTGCCTTCGATTTCGTGAGTAATAAATCTTCAATCGCTTTCTTCGGTCTGGTTAACATATCTTCTAACGTATCTTTAAAAACACGTAATGCAATCGATGCGATTTTCAAGAATGAACCAATGGAATGGATAAACTAGATCCTTGGTACCGCATATGTTGTAATTGTTTTGAACTGTCACAGTTGAAATAATAGATTAGAAACTAGTTGAAGTAGTAGATTAGCATAAGTATAAGCATTTAGAAAATAAATGCATATTATCAATTTTCAAAACACTTAAAAATGTTATTGCAAAGTATTCGTAAACAATGTTCGGCAAAATTAGCACGGGATCACCACAGCGTTGCACTTTTCTGTGAAATTAAACCGTTTATACAATACTTAATTTTAATTACACAAACGTATCTGCAAGCGTATAATCAGGTAAAAATTACTAATTTGTCAATCTGTTGAATCAAGGTTTTATTGTAATTTATTTCATTTCGTTTTACAACATTTAAATAATAGTCAAGTCACATGATTATGTATATTATATTTGCTTTTATTCTTGTATAAAACTTGTTGTGAAAAGTGTTTTGACATTCATATATTCATATATGCACGTACATATATAAGTATGTATCTACCTTACGTATGTATGTATCTCTGTGCACTTTGCGAAACTTTATTTGCATACGACATGAGTTCATGTGCAAAATTTTATTTGTCCGCAGTACCTAGATAGTTATACAATATTGAATCCGGTGTAAGGAATGTTTGCTTGTTATCCTTACTTATAGTATTGGGCCCGACCTTTGAGTGTGAGATGGATAGTTTTTAAAAGAGAATTAGACTTGGATGATGCACAATTTAATATAACACAATTTATTAGGATTATGGAAAGTACAATTTATTCTCACTTATGTTCTGAAGTCAAATCGTTGGCCGAACTGTGTCGAGCGGTAGACACAACTTACAATCGGGGTTGGTAGCTGAGCAGAATGCTGGACACAATTAAATACTGCTGTGAGGGTTGAGCACCTGCACTAACACTGATCAGTCTTTGCTGAGCACACGCTGCAACTTGCACTGCACTAGAAGAACTGGTACCTGAAGGTACTTCACTTTATACTTCTTCCGTTGGAACTAACCCTCCAGGAACTCTCTTAACTCTCTTGAGGAACCCTCTAGACTCTCTCGGAACGCTCTTCTGTGCTCATGTTGCTACCCTTTTATAGCTAATTAGTTGTGTCTCAGCATAATTACTCCTTGAGTAAGCAATTAGAGATAATATTATCGCGGCCGATCGCGCATTATTGTTGCACCCGGAATTTCCATGCTACGCCACCGATATTGCTACGACGTGACCCCCCACACACGTGATATATTCTTAGAACGGTTAACCAATCTACTGCTGACTGGATTCGCGACAATAATACCGCCCTTGATCCCGTTTCCGGCTGATGCAATATTCTTCTGCAATTAACCATGTGAATCTAGTGCTGACTTGTCTCCCGGCAACAATAGCATCTTATGCGCGTTTCCGGCTGATACAATATTTCTCTGAATCTGACCATGTGAATCTATTGCTGACTTGACTCACGACAATAATAATCTTTACTAAATTTAAACTATCAATAATATGAAACGAATTTTTGTTCTCTTACACCGAAAAGTTCGTTGGAAATTAGATTGGAATTAATTGGTACAAGCGGGTTTGAACATTAATTACATTTGATCTTACAAGGAGACATTGTCACGACCGGAACACGGATTTGGCTGAAATTTTTTTTAGGAGTAGGTGGACACTAGTAGTGATTTGTGGTAAAGTAATAGCGCGCAACGTTTTGTCCTTTTCGAGAAAAAAGGGCTTTAAAAATATAGCAGTGTTTATATAGCTGTTTAAAAGAGGCACTGACAGTTGGTGCAGCGTTGCCGAGTGGATAACGTCCTTATCTGCCACGCGATAGGTCTGAGTTCGATTCGCGCCTAGGTTGTTTTTATTTTTATTTTTTAATTATGAATAATCAATTAAAAACTCCTTACATAGTTATTCCGTTTCATCATAATCTCAGCCGTTCTTTACTTAACTTGTTCAAAGACATTCCCACTAAATTGATTTTCATTAGTACCAATTCTTTGCATAGTTTGTTTGCTCATTTAAAGTCACCAGTCCCTAAAAACAAAAAAAGTAATGTAGTTTACCAGATTAACTGTAATAATTGTCCGGCCACTTATATTGGTGAAACACGGCAGTACCTTGAAACCCGTATTTACCATCATAAATACCATTTAAAAAATAAGAACTCTTCTCATAGTGCTATTGTTGAACATGCTGGTAGTTCTGGTCACAATATAGATTTCATCAATGTTAATATTTTACATACTGAACAGAATAATTTTAAACGTTTGTTTTTGGAAAGCTGTTATATCCAGTCTACTAAGAATTCTGTTAACCATAAAACGGATTTTTTACAAAGTGTTTCATGTTACGCGCCTTTATTAAACAAGTTATGATGTTAGTTTTTTTTCCGCTAGGGTTCTTGTACGTTGTTTCTGACGTCCATTTTTAGTTTTGACTTGACAAGACAACCATGTTGTCTGTCTTGTTTTTTGCGTTTTTTCACTGACGACCATGGTCAGGTTTTTATTGTTATCATTACATTAATTTTACATTTATACGCTTTTCCACACTGTTCAATTGTATTGAATATGTTTTGTTCACAATTTTGTGTGTATACTTCCATGTAAAATCCACGTGGTAATATTTTCTTCGCTTCTTCCTTTAAGGTAATTTTAAGCTCGCTTTGCGTTTATTGTATTTTTGAACTGTTATATTTAACATGTGTTGTTTTTCAAATGTTGTAGCCTTGATAATGACCTCATACCTTAAGGTCGAAACGTCGGCATAAGTTTTTACATGAACTTTGAATAAACTTCTTTACATCTGAAGTTGAAGTCATCATTCCAACCCTTTGGGGATTAATCCTTTCATATACTATGTATAAGAAAGTAAAAAGAACGTACCGTAACGTAAGGTCTTTGTTTTTCACAATCGTAGAAATCGTCGTTCTCGGCATACTGTATGCTGCAGCCAAGTCCCGGATACTGATGTCGGTTTCATACTTTTCGACAATCTCTTTTTTCACCTTCATGGTGATCCTAAGCATTTTTTTCGTTGCTTCGCTGCCGTACTAACACACATGAGTTGTGTTGTGACTCATACAAGTTACTTATGCGCGGTGTGTCATTTTGACTTACAAGTTCTAGCACGCATGCGGGTCGTATTCCAAACGAAGGAAAATGTTTCGCGTACAAACAGGACGTATACCAAGTTGGACTTATTCCAAAGGAGACGTATACCGAGGTACCACTGTAATTTTAAATGCAAGTGTGGAGAAAATATGCTTGTGATTCTATTTTATACGTATAACTTCATATTCAAACTAAGACTAAATCCGTTACTTCAGGGTTGACAGTGACTCACTTAATATGTACATATAAATCAAGTCTGCGCATATGTACAATGTAAACAAATAATAAAAACACGATAACTACATTGTAATTCTAACAGAAACATCTTTATTCATCAATTATTATGGAAGTAATCTTTATCGTTACATACCAGGTGTCACACTGAAATGTTACATAGCGAATCAAATGTTAATACTTTACTAGGCGATATTACGTTCCCTCTTATAGTTAGAGCAAAAGTTGTAGTATAAATGTTATACAGGGTGTAGAGAAAGTAATGCAACATGGCTATATTTTTGTTATTATTGAATTTAGACAAAAATGTTTCAGACAAAAGTTGCATGGTAAAAAGTACTTTATATTTTTGTGACTTTGAAATTCTCTTAACCCATTACGCGCAGGCGTTACGCTGTGCAACTTACATTTTTTAAATAGCAACATGCTGTTTTTTTATATTTTTGGAATCAGAAAGGCTTTTTACTTCCGGTAGTATAAACATTTTGATGGGTTACATAATCGAATTCTTAAGAAAAATAGGTATAAATTTATGGTATTTAAATAAAACTTAAGAATAATCAGTATATCTTTGTTTGATTGAGAAGTGATGTGGCAACTAAACAATTAAAAAAATTATGAAAATTGCGTTGGTTGTCACTTATCACATTGACAAGTGACACATGCGCGTAATGGCTTAAGAAAATTTCAAGGTCACAAAAATTTAAAGTACTTTTTACCATGTAACTTTTGTCTGAAACGTTTTTGTCTAAATTCAATAATAACAAAAATATAGCCATGTTGCATTACTTTCTCTACAGCCTGTATATTATTTACAGAAAAATACTGGCAATAATATAAAACAGCCCATTGGTCTTTATTTTACAGTCGATGGTTATCTAATACAGTCAAACAGTTCAATAAGTCGAAATGAATCGAGTGGCAATAGTGTTTAGCGAGCAAATTACTTGTAATTTTACTTCTATAACTCGGACTTCTACTACTCGAATTTTTCCATAACTCTAATAAAATGATTGGCACGTGCATTCCATAAATCGAATTTTTAAGAGAAATCGGTGTTTGTGGAGGAAATTTTGTGTGTGTGTTGGTTTTTTATTTTTGTTTACGTTTTATTTTATTCGGTGAGTCCCTTTTCGCTTGTCACGAATTGGTGTTGCATTTCAATGCAAAAAATAGAGTAACAGTAGAAGATTAATCACGCCTAAAAACATAGTTCTGTTGCTATTTTTTCAAAAAGGTTGTACACTTTTTGGTGCAAAAATGTATGATATTTGAAGAAAATTCCGGTTTATAGCAACACTCACTCACACAAAAACACGCCCTTACCTCAAACTGCGTTTTCTCGTATTGAGTTTTTAATTGTTCGGAGAAATCCCTATTTGTTAAACGAATACACACACATTTATTCCTTATAAGTTTGCTAAGTATGAACGAGAGCGAGGCATTTGAATTCAATAAAAACGTGTGTAATTAAACGACTGTAATGTCTTTAAACAAAATCGTTAGTTTAGATGAACATTTCTGTAACTCGAATTCTCCATAAGTAGAAATTTTTGTGTGATTCGAGTTATGGAAGTTTGACTGTATACCATGAAAATGGCAATGTTTATTACACATTTCCTCCGGATTAAATTATGTTTAAGATACATCGATGCGTAATACTACGTAATATTAACAAATAAAAACACACTGAATTTCCCATGTAACACAATTTGGTGACACACGCGATGTAAGTGAAAATACTGCCTTTTAAACTATGTATATACTAAATACTTGCTATCAATGGCTTATCCAATCATAATGATTACTCATTGTATGAATAACACCTGTGTCTGTTGCCTTCGGCTGTTATCCACCATGTCTGTAGATTGTATTTCAGAAATACGGTTTATTAATTAACGTTTGATATTCAATAATATTAGCGAGTACTGAAGCTTATATTGTTATTATATCTACACTTTGTATATGATCAAATATGTTCGTGATAATTCAGCGTAAACATGAGTGCTCAATCATACAGCAAACACTTTAGTTCGATAGCTTTGATTATAACATTGTAATATTATATGGAATATTAATGAAATTGAGAGTCTAGGCCGAGGTACGACCTAAATCCGGGAATCATAACGAACAATATCGAATGTGTCGAATATCATTAGTGTTATTTAGCCGTGTAAACAACCAGTGTTTCGCTTCGATATTATTAGTTTTCAATTAACAATTTAAGTTAAATCGGGATATAGTACTTCTGTGCTAATTTGTAAAATCAAAGATTGATAATTATCAATGTACGAACGAATATACGTATGTTACCTTCTCGTTGCTTAAAGATAGCGAAGTATCTCAGGTGTTCCCTTTCTCAGTTGTTCCCGTTCTCAGTTGTTCCTTTTCTCAATTGTTTCTTTTCTCAGTTGTACTCCCCTCACGTATTGCCTTTCTCAGTTGTTCCCTTTTTAACTTGTTCCCCTTCTTACTTATTCCCTTTTTCAGTTGATCACATCCCATCTACTACTGCTGCAATACAATACTTGTCTCTCGAGATCCTTTTCTCAGTAGTTCGAAAGAACCATCCTTCTAATTTCAATGATTCTCGCTTGATCCCTGTCTCATATAGACATGAATATAAACATAACAAAATACATTTTATACCGCTTACAAATATATGTTGTTATTAAATTCTTCATTAAAATTGTTAAAGTTTCCGATGAAAATATAATATAATACATTTCTAGAATTTAGAAGATAAATTTGCAAAGATGACTTGCCACTATTTGTTATTTTATTTGACAGCTTGCAGTAACTACCTTTGATCAAATATATTTTACTAAAGGGTAAAATATATGCTATATTTCATAGTAACCACATCGTTGAAGGCACCGAAAGCTTAAGAACAACGAATTGCCGTTAGATAATTAAACGTTTCCTTGAAAATATTATACTACAAAAAATCTATGTCGCCCACTGTTATCAACTGTGATATACTAGATCCTCTCAATATAAGTTACTGCACGTCCCTGTATTTTGTCTCAACGTGAATCGTGTTCCGTAGTTTAGTGTCTGGCGGGGGTATTTCAAATTTATAAACTGTTCGGACCTTCACCATTTTTAAAATAACAATAAGTACTTGGATTGTATATTGTATATCTACGTAATTGTACTGTAAAATTCTCAATACAACGGACTTGTGCGAGCGAGACAGTCCATTAAAGTAGTTTTTAAAATATATAATTTTATTGCACTTAAAATTAAAACAAGTACGTATTGTTAAATTTATAAAAAAATAAAAATAGTTGGTATAAAATTTCTTTTGTATTTAATTATAAGCTTAGTTTTATTTTAGCTTGAATTGGAGAAAAAACACCAGTCAATTGTCAGGTATTGGAGAACATAAAGTAAATACTCTTGGTAATTTTACAATTGCTGTCAGCATAGATAATGTGATAGTACATACAACAATACATGTCGTACCAAACAATGTCATAAAAATACCCATGATATTAGGTTACGATTTCCTAAAGGAGGCGAAAGTTACAATAGATCAAGATGGCGTAAGGGTTATGTCCCAAGAATCCAATGTAAAGGTTGAAAAAGAATGTTAGAAAGAAAATGAAGATGAAGAATATCAAATGCTACAGATTGACTACAATCGTTTTGAATTGGATTTAAATCACATTAAAAATAAGGAGATAGTAAAAGAAATCGAACAGTTGTATGAAGAATACGATCCATGCGGTAAGAAAACCAAAGAAACACAGTTAAAAACTAAAATTATACTAAAGAACGAAACGCCAATATTTCAACGACCAAGAAGATTATCTTATACAGAGAAAATAGAAGTTGATAGGCAAATGAAAGAATGGTTGAAAGAAGGCATCATTCGCCCAAGTCATTCTGAATTTGCTGCTCCCATTGTACTGGTTAAAAAGAAAAACGCAGAAATCAGAATATGTCAAGATTACAGAAAACTAAATGAACAAATTGTCAAGGATAGATATCCTCTTCCTATAATAGAAGATCAACTCGACAGACTTCAAGGGGCAACCGTATTCAGCACTATAGATTTAAAAAATGGTTTTTTTCCACGTACCTGTAGATGAAGAGAGCTGTAAATACACTTCTTTTATAACTCCAGAAGCACAATATGAATTTCTCAAGACCCCGTTTGGAATGAGTAATTCGCCAGCCATATTCCAAAGATTCGTTAATAATGTATTCAAAAATCATATCAGTAACGGTATAGTATTGACTTACATGGACGATATTGTCATTCTATCCAAAAATGAAGAGGAAGCTGCAGTAAGATTGAAACAAGTATTGAAGACTGCAGAAGAATATGGATTACAAATCCAATAGAAAAAATGTCAATTTCTAAGAAGAAATATTGAATATTTAGGACATCTAATTGAAGAAGGCCAAATTAAACCATCAAAAGGAAAAACTGCTGCTGTTATGCGATTTCCTACATCAACTACAACAAAGCAAGTGCAGAGCTTTCTAGGTCTGACTGGTTACTTTAGAAAGTTTATAAAAAACTATTCAATCATCGCAAGACCACTTAGTGATCTGCTAAAACAAAATACAGTGTTTATATTTAAACAGAAAGAACAAGAGGCTTTTAAATTATTGAAAAAATCATTAGCAAACGAACCTGTTCTTGGAATTTACTCCGTAGAAGTTGAAACTGAACTTCATACTGATGCATGTCAAGATGGATATGGTGCTATATTGTTGCAAAAAAATGAAAAAGGAGAACTACATCCTATACACTATTATAGTAAGAAGACAACACCTGCGGAACGAAAATACTGCAGTTATGAGTTGGAGGTTCTAGCCATAATAAATGCGATCAAGAAATTCCGTCACTATTACTGGGAATACAATTTAAAATAGTAACAGATTGCGCGGCTTTTACACTCACGATGAAGAAAAAAGAATTAGCAACTCGAGTGGCACGATGGGCACTATTATTACAAGAATTTGAGTATACAATAGAGCATCGCTCCGGAAGTAGATTAAAGCATTCTGACGCATTGTCCAGGAATAGCATCATGGTTATAGTGAATAATGATTGATACCGTTTATTGTCCCCTTTCTAGGGGGGACAACGATACACAATTTTACACGTATAAATATCAAAAACAAAGAAAACCAAACCAAGAAATAAAGAAATAAAATAATTCAAATGTACAAGGCCCAATGATACTTAAATAATATATAACTCGTAACCTATCCTATCCTATTTTTCTAACACTTGTGTCACTTTCACACGCACATAAAATACAGGTCCTTGCCTGGGGTGGGGGGTAGTTTGTCCAGTGGGGGGGTGTACGGGCTGACTCCGTGTCGCACCGGCGACCACGCGAGGGGAGGCGAGCGGAGGTCCGGTGCTCGTGGAAGAGGGGCTGGCGGTGACGGTGTCCGTCGTTCCGGCGGGCTGTCCGCGAGAGGTGAAATCAACGGAGGCGGGGGCGACGGGATCACCACTTCAGGCGAACAGTGGCCTGGTGCCTCGGTGCCGGCGGGGCGGAGTGTGGTCTCGGGCTCGCGCTCGTGGTGCTGGTGCTCCGGGAAGTCGGAAGACCGGATCCAGCAGGGGTGCCTGACGCGGGCCGGCGGCTCGTCGGGCCTGGGCAGCGGCCAGCAGCGGTGCGGGCACGGGTCGGATTCGTTGCCTTCGAGCACGACTCCTTGTTGGCCTCGGGTACATCAGGTCGTCTAGGCGGCGGCGTGGGCTCAGACGCAGGAGCTGGGCTCGGACTGACGGCTTCACTAATTTGTTCTCTAGTAGGAGCTGGGCTCAAAACTACCAACAGAGCAGGAGCTGGGCTCGGACTGACTCTGGCCATACTGCATACGCAGCGTCTTTTTATACCCATGTCTGACAGACTCGAAAAGTCTCGTCTGCCAGACATGGGTCGGTTCTCGTTCAATTTGGCTATGAACGCAGCTGCTCGTCGCTTGCGTAACATTGTTCTACCGTGTCTGCGGCAGTCTGCCGCTCGTAGGGCCCGCACCGTTTCGTCGGTATCATGATTTAGAAAAAATTATTAAAAACGCACAAATTAGAGATGAAAACTTGCAAACTATTATAAAGTTATTATCCGAAGGCCATGAACATAAGGATTATGTGCTCAAAAACAATTTGTTACACAAACCATTCGAAGGAAGATATTTACTTGTCATACCGAGTCAAATGCACAATGAAGTAATCAGAAAAATTCATGAAGAAAATGGGCATTTTGGTTCAAGAAAAGTCGAAGATATAATTTTACGAGAATATTGGATACCGAGGTTACGTGAGAAAATAAGCAATTACATTAAGAACTGTATACAATGCATATTGTTTGAAAGGAAAATTGGTAAAGCTGAAGGATTCCTTCATCCGATTTGCAAAGATGTTCAGCCACTAACTACATTCCACATAGACCATTTAGGGCCTTTGTCCTCTACCAAGAAAGGTTACAAGCACCTATTTGTGGTTGTTGATGGATTTACCAAATTCGTGTGGTTATACCCATCTAAAACGCTATCCAGTGAAGAGGTTATTGAAAAGCTCCAATTGCAAAAGAACACGTTTGGTAATCCAAAATGAATTATTGCAGATAAAGGTACTGCATTTACGTCAGAACTGTTTAGAAACTACTGCAAAAATGAGAACATTGACCTAGTTAACATTACAACAGGTGTAGCAAGGGCAAATGGCCAAGTTGAAAGAATAAATCGAATAATAATACCGATATTGTCAAAGTTATCACTAGAAGATGAAACAAAATGGTTCAAGTACGTTGATAAGGTCCAAACAGTAATAAATAAAACTTATCAACGAAGTATTAACACTTCTCCTTTCAAATTGTTATTTGGAGTAGAATTGCATCAACCTGAAGATTTTGAGTTACAAGAACTGATAAAAACAGAATTTCTGAAATCTTTTGTTGATGGAAGGGAAGCGCTAAGAGTTGAAGCTAAAAAAGAAATCTTAAAACTGCAAGAAGAAAATCGTAAAAATTTTAATAGAAAAAGAAAGCCTGCAACAAAATACGAAATAAATGACTTGGTTGCAATAAAACGGACTCAGTTTGCTACTTTAGGAAAGTTGAAATCTAAATTTTTAGGACCATATAGAATTACGGCAGTGAAGCACCATGACAGATATGAAGTCGAAAAGATTGGTCCAGGAGAAGGTCCGAAAAAGACTTCAACAGCCGTTGATTTTATGAAGCCGTGGATGCCGAATATGATTAGAACACCAGAAAACACATGGGATGAAAGACTCTCGATTGACACCGAATTCGAGGACGAATCCGTTGACAGGAATGGCCGAGATGTGGGATGAGAAGTAAATGATACTACTGTTTAGATCGTAGTAGTTTAAAAAAAAACAAGTCAGTTGTAATAAATGAACGGAATGTCTAGTATTGTTTTCGTGATATAAATACATTTATTTAAAATATAATTGAGTTATAAAATACAGTACAGTGTGTATTCTATATTATTTTATATATCCCACATATACATGTATATATATACAGGGTGTTAATACTAAGTTGTAACACCCGAAAATGGCAGTTAGAAATAATTGAAAGAAGCAACTTCTCTTAGTTAAAATTTTTTATTTAGAGCCTCAGTTCATAGTTATTGGCGTTTTTTTGTTTTTCGAAAAATCGTCATTACTCCCTTATTTGAAGGAATATTCAAAAAATAAAAAAACTCACAACATTTGCTTTCGGTTCTCTAAAATATTTGTATTTACAATTGTTTTCTATTTTATCAAATAACAAAATGGCGACCGATTAAAAATTTAAAAACAAAATATTTTGAAAACCATTCTGATAGATTTTTGAAAATAAAACATTTATAAAATCCTTAAACTATCTACATAACATTTTGTATGAAATATTTTTTTCGATCTGTCAAAAAAAAGCTTCTATTTGAATAGAATTACAAGATAGATTTTAACAAACTGCAACAATCATTTAAAACAAAGTAGGCTTGCCATTTTGAAAACCAATTTTAGTCCCTCCCTTGTTGTTTCATTGTTCATTATTGTTTTATTTTTCTTGTTTGTGGGGGTTTTTTTATTTTTTGAATATTCCTTAAAATAAGGGAGTATTGACGATTTTTCGAAAAACAAAAAAACGCCAATAACTATGAACTGGGGCTCTAAATAAAAAAATTTAACTAAGAGAAGTTGTTTCTTTCAATCAGTTCTAACTGCCATTTTCGGGTGTTACAACTTAGTATTAACACCCTGTATATATAAGGGAAAGGAGGGTAAGAGTACGCACTTAATATATTTTCACTTTTCTAGCTTTTCATATGCAGAAAAATGGATTTGTTTTTATTTTTGAAGATAGTATAATTATATTAGAAAAGTAATACATAGTTGTAAAGTATAACAAATTGATCATTAATTTAATAATTAAATTGTTCCAAATTAAAACTGACCTTTGCGTACTCTTACCCTCCCTATGCGGGTAAGAGTACGCACCCTAGTAATTTTCAATTTAAGTACTAAATTTAAACAAACAAGGTAAAATTGAATGCACAATGTAATTTACTGATAATATATAATTTTCGCTGTGACATACAACATACGGATAATACAAAATGAGAACAATTTCATTAATAAGATATTTATAATAAAATATACGATATAATAATTAATATTGTTAATTATTTATTATAATGATCAATTCTTATGGAGAGAAAAATCATTACTTAAATACAGAAACTTGGTTTCGGAAAAGAAATAATCTAAAAAAATAAACGAGTACTCATAAGGAAGCTGCGTACTCTTGGCCGCCATCTCTTGTGCTTCATGCAACGTATGCTAGATGGAGGAAGCACTGCACTATCGAAATGTTTCTACAGGCTTACCTCACAGCACAGATATATCATCCACCATATATATCTATCACTCCATTAAATTGACGTTTAAACGTATACCACCTTATGTTAAGAAGTCAGAAAATTATAAACAAAACACTAAAATATGTTTTTTGCCTGTTAAACAACGATAGTTGCAAGGATTTGCGTGCAATGACACGATAATGGCTTGTCAACGAACTCTTTCTTCCACACACCACTCAATTTACGTGCAGTTAAACCAACAGCTGAAAAATCCCTGCGTACCCTTAGCCGCCCGCTTACTCTTACCCTCCTTTCCCTTATATATATATATATATATATATATATATATATATATATATATATATATATATATCAGGAGTGGACCTGTCGACCGCGTAACTATTCGTAGTAGCCCGCCTGACATTCCGGAAATCAAGTGCTAAACGAGCATGCGCTAGAGCCAACGCACTATAATCTCGAAGTTAACCGATTATCGACGACAGTCTCTCTCTAAAACCCGACGGGTAAAACAAGAGTGTACTTGTAGGTTATATAAACTTACATATCGGTTTCAGTTTTAGAAGTGACATTAGGCACCATTTCATGTAAGGCTATGCTGTAATTAACATGCATTTTTATTTTATTGATAATAAATTAAATTTATTTTAGTTTTATTCTTTGACCCGCAATGAGTCGCCCGACCACAAGTTCGAAGAAGCCGAAAATGTATCATTACAATGATAAATGGGAACAGGAATTTTTTTTCACGATGGAAAAGGATAAATGTATTTGCATTATTTGTCTTTCAAGCGTAGCACTTCCAAAAAGAGCTAATGTTGAAAGACACTTTAGAACAGTTCATAAACAATATGAGAATAATTATCCACTTGGCACCGCGTTACGGAAAGCAAAAGTACAACAATTAATGAAACAATTAAAAATGCAACCGTCATTTCTTACGAAATTAAGTACGAAGTCGAAAACAGCCACCATGGCCTCATTCAAGGTAGCTGAAATTTTATTAAAACATAAGAAGCCATTTGAAAACGGCGAAATATGGAAGGAGAGTTTTATTAAAGCAGGGGAATTATTATTTCAAAGATTTAACAATAAATCTGAAATAATTGCTTCAATTAAAGAAATGTCGCTGTCGAGAAACACCGTTATGCGTAGAACAGAAGCTATGAGTCAAAATTTAGAACAAATTCTGAAAGAAAATAATAAATGAATGCAGGTTTCTATCTTTACAATTCGACGAATCTACGGATGTCACTGATACCGCACAGCTATGTATATTCATTCGCATGTGTTTCTAAGATATGTCTGTTACAGAAGAACTACTAACAATTTTACCGATGAAGGGACAAACGAGAGGACAGGATATATATAATTCGTTTAAGTCTTTTATTACGAAAACTGAATTTCCAATACATAAACTGGTATCGATGACGACTGATGGAGCTTCTTCTATGGTTGGGATTCATAATGGATTTATAACTCTTTGTAAAAATGATGATGATATTCCAAGTTTTACCAACTACCATTGCATTATCCATCAGCAAACGTTATGCTCAAAAATATTAAATTCAGATGATGTGATGAATTTCGCGATCAAAATAGTTAATTCTATTCGCGGAAGCAGTTTGCAAAGACGCAGATTCAGAGCATTACTAGAGGAATGTGAATCTGATCTTGGGGAATTACTATTACACGCTGACGTAAGGTGGCTAAGTCGTGCTAAGTTTTTAAAAAGATTCTTGGATCTTTTGCCTGAAATAAAGGAATTTATGGCAACTGTTAATAAATCATATCCTTAATTGGAAAATGATAAGTGGATGCGTGATCTTGCTTTTCTCTCTGACATTACAGGAAAGCTAAATGAATTAAATTTACAACTTCAAGGAAAGAACAAAACTTTGACTGAAATGGTTAGCGACGTGAATGCATTCAAGGGGAAACTTACATTCTTAGAAGCACAATTGAGAAAAGGAGATTTAAAACAATTCGAAAATATGGCAGCTAAATCTACAGCAAAAAATTCATATGAATATGATCAATATGCTAATAAGATATCTCTGTTACGAAATGAGTTTGATAGAAGATTTAAAGATATTTCAAAAATACAGGATTTAATATTATTCATGTCATTTCCATTTAATGATGAAATAAACATAGAAAAAATATCAACAAAATTAAAAGAATTTTTGAAAGTGGACAAACTACTCGTTGAGAATGAAATACTTAAATTAAAATACGATATATTTTTGAAATCGAGAGCTTCGTCTCAAAATGGTTTTTGAAATTTACTTTGCGAAGAAAAATATCCATGTTTATGGAGATGTGCAGCATATTTTACAACCTTTTTCGGTTCTACTTACCTCTGCGAAACAACATTTTCTACTATGAACGCAATCAAAACAAAACATCGTTCTCCTTTGACAGATGACCATTTGGCAGCATGTTTACGAATAGCAATAAGTACGTATGAACCACAGTATGAAAAGCTTGCCGAAAATATGTCATGTTTCCAGTGCGTCCTCTGATGCGACATAAAAATAATAGTTAATACATGCATTTGTTTACAATAACATTGTTCGCTTTAATAATAAGAAAATAAAAGAACGTATTGTTTTATTTATAAACTAATTCATTTGTTAGAAGAAATCATTATTTTATCTTATTAAAATAACTTGATATTGAATATGTATTAGTATTATCTCTATTTATATTAAATTTGAACTTATTTTTTTAAATAAATTACTAGTAAGTAAGTATTTATTTATCCATGCCTAAACGGCCTTGAATCTACATATTACGTTTACCTTTAATTAATATGCTGTATGATGCTACATAATTCAAAAATATTCCCTTTTTTTCAACCCTGTCTTTTCTTTATGATTCATTCAATTCTCCCCCGTTCCTTATAGATTACTACTTTTTTGTGATCGGTTAACACATAGGATGTTGGTAGACCGCCGCCTATAATTTGAAAAACAGGTCGCCCGCAGTGATCTAAAGTTTGGCCACTCCTGGTATATACCATACATAAAAATCTCGCTGTATAGACGCCTTTGCCAGCAATAGTAATACGATGTTTGACAGTTATTCATGAATGCTGATACCTGTCAATAAGTTTGATTTTTTAGTATGTAGTGCCTAGATACATTCCGGAAAAGTTGACCATAAAGCGAAAAGCCGTATAATCAATCAAGCATTTTTAACGAATCAAGCATTTTTTTAACTTTGGGAAAATATATGTGATATATCTTGTTTTTCTTTTCACATATGTAATTACAGGTATAAAGATAGAACTGAACGGGATAAAATTACACAAAATATTACACAAGGAAGAAATTATGCAGAAAATTTCCCATCACTAGTGTATAATATTAGAGCTGTCAGTACAAGGGTATTGGTGGTACTGCGAAAGCGTTTATTGCGAATGCTTCTAGTATGAAAATCTCGCACATACTCCTATCTTTACGTAAGTCTCTCGCCTCGTTAATTTTCGCACACCTTGTCATACATGATCTACTATTATTTCTGCTTATAATTTTACGTTCACTCAAAATATTTTCTATCATATTCATCCATTAATTCTTCGGTCTACCTAGCATTCGTGCTCCTTCATTTTCAACCAAATAAATCTTCTTAGTCAGTCTCTCATTGGACATTCGTTCCACATGTTCCAATCAATGAACCTGACCTGAAGCCACTATTTTCATAACATTTTGACTAATTTCACACTCATCATACATTACTTTATTCCTAACACGGTCTCTTTTAGTCACTCCGCACACACCTTTCAAGAATCTCATTTCAATCGCAGTTACCCATGAAAATATGAGGAATTAATATAATGTAGAACATACTTTAGGAAAGATTATTAACAGGATGTACGTGTATGTAAATTTTTAGTTATCAATTAATGTTGGTGTGCAGATAATACGAATGCTGATCTAACCTCACCGCAACGTTAATGCAGTATGTTCTTGCAGTCCGGGCATAGCAGTGTTCACCGAAAGACAGTAATGATGACAGCATAGTACAAGTGTTGGTTAATATATAAAATATACTTCATTTAAGCCGCACACAGTGCCCGATTCAAAGGAACATTCAATAAAAATATATATCAAGTGTTATCAGATAACATCGATGGATACAAGTTACGTGATTTCAATAATCGCATCACTACAATTGGCAATGCTGCTTTTGGTTACTATTCACCAAAGTCTCGACATCTAGGCTACAACAACTTGTCACACATCCCGGCAAACATGTTCCCAAAACAAATTACTATGGAACTGTTTCGTATTGATTATAACCAAATGAGTTTCTTGTCCGACGATTTACTCAAAAAATTAAATATAAAACCAATAACAATCGACGGTAATCTGTGGCATTGTCCATGTTTGAGAAAATTGGAAAATTGTACTCCAAGGATACAGATTAAAAAATAAATACAAATTTCACAGTGAATCTGCACTGGTTTGTGTGGTGGCTACTAGTTTGGCTAACGTTTATTATAAAATTATTGGCATCTTTATTTTGTAACATTGTCAACAAAAAATTCTGGCTACTCCATCACTTAAAACTGAAAAACCAATAAACATTTCAATTAAGCATTTAATTTCTTCATATTAAATTGTATTTATTTCAAATAAAAATGTTTTTTTTTCACGGCTGGGAGTAGAAGTCGGTTTCTATGGCATCAAAATAGTGACAGAAGTAAAGCATTTAGTCTCCACGTCCGAAATTAGACAACAATTTCCCTAGGGGAGTTTTTAACAAATTTATAATTGAACGTATTTAATCTACTCTGAGTTACTAAGTAATACGTTCCTCAAATATTTACATAACTAGAATTTTACGTAAGTAGAATTTGTAAATTGCTTAAGTGTAACTTCATAAGCCGTATTAAGTCGGATATAAATTATACATTTATGGAAAATATATAAAACAATACAAAACCAACTGTATGCACATTCTGTAATAGATGTCAAAGACTCCAAAAGCCACAAACATGTATATACGCGCTACTAGTTCTCAGAATTGTCGCGTCGGAATTTTCGAAATTTATCAGGTAACTGCGAATTTACGCAAGTCCCGTATTATGTAACTCGGGGGAGGATTGTATTTTCAAATTTACAATATTTCATCAAAAGATAATTTCAATACATTTACTGCTTTTCACAGTTCGCTATTAACAGCGCTACTAAGAACTACAATTTTTTGGTACTAAAATTGATACAGTTGCATTAGTAATGTTATGCATATACGCCATTAGTAGCGTCATTAGTATCGAGCTGTGAATAGCATTCATCTTACCTTGTAAGTGTAGAAAATACTCATTTCCTTTTCTCAAAAATCGTCACATAAACTAATTCGTATAAATCTATTCGGGTTTTTTATTTCGGACATTCTAAAACCTCGAAGCAAATAACTGGTAGTCTCAACTGAATTGTACTCTCACGTTTTCCGCGTCGGAAACTAGATAAAACATCGTACCCTAAAGAAAAAGTGAACCCGTTAAACACAAGTGATATGGCGGCCCATCCCGTCAACCGACAGATAGTGAACTCGACTCATATGTGAGAAACATGGGGAGACCAAGCTGGTAGCGCCAAACACTGTTCTAAATCACTGTGACAGCACGACAGCAGTAGTAATTACCCCATCCAATAGACCCGAGGTCAGAGAGAAGCGTTAAGTAGTGCGAACTGGTAATAATTAAACTTGACCTGAATTGTGGCAAGTAATTCTAGTCTGTGTGTTTTATTTCACAACAAATTTGTTCAGTACATCAAATGGAACATGCAGGCCTAGAGAAAATGAAGAATGCAAAACGTTTCTTCACGAATAAAAACAGAGAAAAATAAATTTATAGTATTTCACATTAGTCCATGGTTACTAAGGGAATCATGAATTGAATGTTTGATGAAAATGTGATGTAAAATTAACTTTAGTTCAATAATAATAGCTTCATTTTCAAGGTGGCAATGTAAATTAAAGTTAACCAGTAATTCAATTGTCTGATATTCCGTATCGGTATAGATTCAATATATTTCTTACCAAATGCTCCAGGCTACAATTGCGAGTGAATTGAATAAAGTTATTTTAAAGTGAATCTCTGCGGTATTATATTAGTATGTTCATCTAGTAATTTCTCTTAAGCTTCATGAATGTTGAAAATGAATAATTTGTTTTGAATAAGTACAGTGTAAATTTGAAAGCATCGAAATGTATTAAATATTAATAACAAACAAACTTGTAATATTTATTATCATTTGTGAAAACACCGGATTTCAAATACCAAACATGATTGTATCACATATGAAACTGATATTGATGGGGGTAATGTTGGAAGGAAGGCCTACGAAAACATCGATGGATATAGCAGAAAGTTCATTGAATGATCGTGGAAATTATGGCGTGAGAATAACAGGAGAGCATGTATGATGTGTGGATGTTGGTGCGTGCGAAAGAGGTGTGTAAAGTGCATTTTATAAATTTTCATTATTCAAACGTCAAATTCATGATTCTGTCAGTGCCCATGGACTAATGAGTAATACTTCAAATTAATGTTATTTTTTTTCGCGAAGAACATTGATGAAGCAATGTCCGTATTTTTCAAGCCCAGCATAGTCAAATTTAAATGATTGAACAATGATTTGAATTTTGGCAGCTGTAAAACTCACTTAGGAAGATGTGAATACATGTATTGTATATGCAAACGATCTGTATGATTAGTTTAGATTGGAGGAAGTTTAAACTTTAGTATTAAACTGGAGATGTTTCGGTGTGTAAACCATTATAGAAGGCTATATTTCCTCTACCATACCTTGTCGCTACATATAACAACATACATCTTACACATTGTAACCCATTGTCGGATCCAATAAACGGAGGGCTGTGTAGATACCTTTATCGATTAATATACGTAATTCTCTACAGCAATAATTCGGAATACATCTTGCCCTACATCTTCGCAGACAGGTATTGTCAATTCTTTCCATATTCAGTGGCGTGCCAGTGGGATTTCTAATATATTGTTATTACAGATTGACTGCTATTCGCAGTTCGATACTAACGATGACACTAAGAGCTACTAAATTTTTCTAGCATACTGATACTATTACTACATACTGCATAGTAGCTCTATAAAAATAAACAATTTTCCATAGTAACAATGGCCAATTTAGTAGCGCCGTTTGCATCGAGTGGTGGTAGAAGTCATTGGGCCAATTGCAGCACATAAAATTCTATCCTAAATAAAAACAACAAAATGAATTACAATTGACTATTCTGAATTTCATTTGATGCTTTATGAATTACAGTTGACAATTCTGAATTTCAGTTGACGCATTCAGAATTACAGTTGGAAAAGTTGTAGACAGATTCGTTATTTGCTTTGATTTATGGATTTAAAAATTTATACTGCTGTCTAAATATTCAGTAATAATAAATTTGTTTCGATAAATAATCAGTCTAGCTGAGTGTGTATGTATGTACATTTTGTTCTTGCAGGCTCCCAGGGTTCGGTATGTGTGACCAGTAAGGTGACCAGTGTTACATTGGAGCGTATGGATGGCTCCCTGGGAATAACGATGCGGGGTGGAGTGCCCGCCACTGATCCAATGCTCAGGAAGCCCCTGGTGGTCACGCACGTTCGACCGCACGGACCAGCACACAGGTAACTAATGTTCTGACTCCAGTATAAACACACACAAATATGCTCTCAAACAGAGCGATGTACACATGTGCACCTACATATACCGGGTGCATCCCCGAAATGTGTTACATAGGGAAACTAATATTAATATTTTAACTGGGCGATATTACATTCCCAATTATATATAGGGGAAAAGTTGTAAATACATATATACATAATATCACGCCTTTCCCATTATTGGGGTTGTAGACCCTTTTTTCCCACAACCAACTCATAAAACATTTATATATTAAATAACACCACGCAGTTTCTGTGATGAATTATGTTTTCGGCAGCAATGTTGCGCATCCGTCCACAAAAGTCTGCCTTTCATTCCTTATTTAATATAAATGCCGATTGAGCTCTTATTTGTTCTTTAAAAATTATTTACGGTAGAGAAAAAAGTGAAATGATTTTGACAATTTCTGGAAGAAATAGCTAACTGTGGAGAACAAAACCATGACAATTATATAAAACAACACATTTGTCCTTTTTTTGTAGTTTGTAGCCATCTAAAATATATCATGAAAATGTCAAAGTGTTTATACTTTTTCTCTTGTTTAAATATTGTATGAGGGACAACCTTCGGCTTATTCGATACAGTTTTAGATTATGCACAATATTTAAATTAAAACTTTTGCTCTAATTATGATAGGCAACGTGATATTAACAAAGACAAAATTGATATTGAATTTCCTATGTAACAGTGAGACACCCGGTATAAGTTGTATGATAAAAATATTCACTTTGAAACTATGTACATATATACTAAATATTTGCCGCCAATGGCTTATCCAAGCTTGTATTATTCAATGCAGTTTTTGATTTTGCACAATATTAGTATTACAATTGTTGCTATAAATATGACAGGAAACGGACAAACAAACAAAATGAACATTGACTTCCGTATGTAACATATTTTAGTGAAATATATACAGTATATGTAGAGTTGTGTGTGCAATGCTTTTTAAATTTTCTATACTCGACATCAACACATACATACATGGAGGTTACGTGCTTCTGGACGGAACAATTTGAATGTAGACCAATATCGCACTTCAGTGAACCAATTCTTTACGCACAATTCCATACAAGAGCGCGTTATACAGGTCAGTGACGTAGCTGGAATGATTCCGATGGTTCAGTAGAATCTGAACCTATCGAAGACCCTTTGATTAAAAATGAAGTTATATACTGGATTCTGTATTAAACAGCTATATCAGACTTTATTTGATGATAAATTTGAAATATTGTCATTTTTTTCCGAAATTAAATGATTGACGCATAACATACATAAACATAACATACATAAAACAATTAACCGATATACTAAACAGCATACTAATACAAAATTGCCTCCAATTCGTCAACCAATCTTATAAACAAAATAATGGTCTCGCAATAGGCAGCCTATTATCAGGAATACTGTCTGAAATATTCCTACAAGATCTTGAAGAAGGTACCATGAATAAGATAAAATATATAAAATCAAACAATGGGTAAAATATGTAGATGATATATTATGGATCACCGGTTTATAAAATAACGCTGATTCACTTAATTACATAAAAAATATACACATAAATATAAAAATCACAATAGAAGAAATTAACAACAAAATAAATTACATCTACATAACAATAACTAAATCTAACACAAGCTTAAAATATAACATGCATGTATACCGCAGCCAACGCAAACTGATATTGGGCCACATTTATCTTCATGGAGAAACGAACAGAATTACTAAACTTTTTGAAGAACATAACATAAACATAACTTACAAAACTGTCAAAAGTCAAATTAATAACAATATAGAGAACATCGATAAATACAACTAAAGCGTCATATACAAATTAAAGTGTAACACTTGTAATCTAAACTACATAGGCCAAACCAGTACAAAATTCAAAAACAGGTGTAAAGAACACATAAACTCCTTTAAAAAACAAAAAATTTACTCCAACGACGCGGCTAACCTATTTGGTAATAAACACGCAGCAGGCGAAATAAAAGACTTAATGAAATTAAGAAACAGTCCAGAAGCAGGAAACTAAATATCATCGAAAACCTAGAGATATATAAAGAAAAGCTCAAGCTACCAATAATAAACATACAAATAAACTAAGCAGGAAACTAAATATCATCGAAAACCTAGAGATATATAAAGAAAAGTTCAAGCTACCAATAATAAACATACAAATAAACTGCTAAGCAAGCGCCATATTCATATCACTCAAATTATTACACGAAAAACACGCATCATTAAACAGGCATACACCAATAAACACGGCTGTATATAAACCACAACTTGATACGACACCTGATAAAGACCGAAAGTTCGAAAAGCGTCGTTAGCTTAACTAAAATTGACGAGTTCATAAAACGGACATATTACTTCTTATTAATAACATTTACATCTATTGATATGGAGCTATCATTTTGAAACGGTAGATCTCCAATTCTTGTTGTCTGCTAAATTTGCTATGTTTATTTTCAATAGTGATTCTAAATTTGACGAAACCAGGATCGTCAATTAGTTTTACTGAATGGTATATTTTATATTGGTCGTACAAACTTTAGTTTCAATCAAAAACTGAACTTTACATGGCCAAACTAAATACATAGTTATTAATTTTGGATTTTAGTTTTACCTCAAGAAAATTGTGGCTATGTAAATAATAAGTTAATAGGATCAAATTGATAGCGGTTACTAAAATGCACTTGTTCCACCTCCTGTTACGGTGATCATTTTCTATCAACTGATCCATAATTTCCGTCATTGTGTCCAAACTTTTACTAACGCAATCTGTAAAAAGTTCCTTGCTCTCCTCATTTTCAGAATTATTCTCTTCATGAACCTTACAATAACGAATGATCGTAAATTTAGCAGTTTTGGGAGGCTCAAGAAAAATCGCATTATAACGAATCAGAATTAATCAGAATAGCGTAAAGCGGTGGATCTTAGTGTACAATAAATATTAATTTACTAATTGAATATAATATTCTTTGTTTTTACTGTTATATTAATGAATTATTAATTTACATTAACGGGACACATATTTTTTTTTATAAACTTGACGGATCGACTACTAAGGTCATTACCGCCATATTACATATGTTAACGTTGGTTTCATACTTGTTTAGTTGTTACAGTTTTTGCATCGTGTTGCTGTATAAATGAGAAAGGAGACACATATTTGTTCATTAATTTATTTACAAATCATTTATTAAATAATAGTGATACGTATTTAGACATATTTTATAAACATATTATGACATTTTATGGTGTTGAAGAAGAGTAAGAATACAATTTTCCATTTTTAAATTATTGTTATATTTTTTATTCCGTAATATAGACAACTTGTATATCAGAACTTATAACCAATATTATTCATATTCTATTTACAATATTGTATTACATTTTGAAAACCTTGACTGCAATTCACAGCCCGGTACTAACGGCTCTACTGAGAGCTACTATTTTTTTCTACTCAATGTGACACTATTGCTATGGAAAATTGTGTATTTTTGTGCATTACTCTAGCAGCAACAAGTGTTAATTTTATTAGAATAATTTAGTAGCTCTTTCTTAGCGCCGTTTGTATCGAACTGAAAATAGCAGTCTATATGTTTTTTTTTTCAAATTGTCTCTAATACCAGCCTGTAGAATATATAAACGAATTTCCTCTTTAATCCGCCTGCGAAACATCGTCTGTCTATAATGGCTCGTAAAAACTTCACTTTAACGTAATAATTTGCTCGTAACTAGATTAAGAAACAGGATTGATTTTCTGCTTCCGTCAATAAGAGAAGAAGTATATTCTTTGTCTCTTTCTTTTTTCCCCAGATATATTCCCCCGTTTCAATTGCCCAAGTAACGAATCAGCAAAAACGATACGTATTTACTTACTAGTATTGATATATAATGCTCGTAACGAGATTGTTTACCTGATAATTTGTTTTCTTTTTGATTTCGTTCGTATCGTTGTTATGAATAATAAACAATATTTTTCGTTCATTTCTGCTTGTTAAGACGAGGTTTAATTCGAGAATCAAATGATTCTAGATTTTCTATGATACTAGAATTCAACTGAAATTATTTTGTAAGACGGAAACCAGTTGATTGTCTGTGATTTGTTTGAATCTAACAATAATTGACAACAGATTACAGATCTAAACGTACAACAGTGTTACCAACATATGTGTTTCTTTTTTTTTTCAGAAGTGGCAGAATCCAAGTAGGCGATCGTCTTCTCAAAGTGGGCAGTCATGGTCTAGCGAACAAGACACAGTTGGAAGCTCAACAATTGCTCAAACAATCCAACGATTGCTCGAAAATCAGTCAACTAGGATCCTCATTGACTACACTTACCATCGAGTATGACGTCAGCATTATGGAGTCGATTAAATACGCTACCGGACCGCTATTAGTTGAAATCGAACGACATATGAACGAAGATCTGGGCCTTATATTGAGTAACTGTTGTGATTTTGGTCCCGATGAAATCATGTCTGCAGGAATTTATATTGAAAGCATCATACCCGCTAGTATAGCAGATAGGTAAAGTATTAGATGAGTTTGCCTAAATGCATGACAAATTTCTAAAAATATTAATTAGCAAAGTAAAAAAAAACATAGTTACGCCACTGATATTTGATCATTCAAAAGTATGTTCTACGATAAGACCTGTCATATCCTGGCTAAATGTTAACTGCTCATAACTGAAACATAATTATGTGGGAAATGCAATTATAAAAATATATAAAAATTGTAATTACATGAGAAACATAAGAGTGCAAAATTTGTAAACGGGATCATAAAAGTGCTTCACATTAATTATAATTACAAAACAAACTTTAAACGGCAAAAGAAAAATGAATTTAACGAGCAACTAGAACACCGTTAAGTAAGGAGATATTTACGTGTTTGAATTAAATCATATTTCATTAAATTGTACAGGGTAAATAAAATCTGTAAATATGCAAAAAGGATTATGCAAACGAACTCTTTATCTAATTTGTAACGTGCATTTGCAAACTAGTCAATAACGGAAATATATGCACAGTAGGCCAAAAAAATTCCAGACTGATTCTGGCAAGTTATAACTCTGGAAGGAGTAGATATTTAAATTCGTAAAGTTTTAAATGAAAGGCCATTAATATACTTTTATATGGTACGTCATACTTACACATTTATATCAGATGTGACTCTTTAAATTGACTACTTACTTTTGGCGCCGCCTGACACATACATTATACATACATATGTCGCATCTTCTGCTTCTTTCAGTTTCGCATAACAAATAACGCACATTTTTCTTACATTATTCATGTTAGCATCCAACGAAGCAGGTTTAGACAAGTTCGTTAACCGTCGCTTAAAATATTGTCACATATATGTAGCTGACATGTCTTCTCGGTAAATAAAGTAACTTTCTTCTGCCTCGTCAGCCCTACAGTTATGACACAAATTTATTATTTTTTTTAGGAAACCAATTGATTAATTTCATGTTGGATATTTGTATTTATATTATCACTGAGATTTATTGAAAATTTTATTTTGGCCCAGGGGGTAGTTTTAACACAAACGATCAACGTGGCAAAAACACCGGGCATAATCATCGTCATAACACCTTTAGTTCATAAAAATGTGTAGAGTTATTGCGCCTGAACTATAGTTGTTCAGCGTCTATATGAAATATCAAAATTCGCAATAAAATGTTCGATTAAACATTTTACTTGACAGTAGATATGAATGTTTTTTTTTTGTAGTAATATTCACTAAAATTTCAAGTGTAATATAAAAAATAGTTTTCTAATAAAACCTAAATGTCACTGTATTTATAATCTTGTTTTGGCATGAATTATTTGTTGATATTTGTAATGAAGGAGCACTCAGATTACATGACGTCCATTACCCATTAGCGAATTAATGAGTGAACGATCATCGATAACTCGTGATCACCAAAAACATTGATAAATCACGGATCCGCCTCACGCTTAGAAGTCGAATCTACTTGTGCTTTAATGCTATCAAAGGATCATGAAAAAATTATGTTATCAATTTTATATCGTATACACTTGTATCAATCTTGTGATATATACAGCAAGTACACAATTCTCTATTACACATTATAAACTTGCCGAGCGACTGCTCTAACCCACTAAGCTACGAAAGACAACTAATTATTCTCATTCAGTTATGTTAGTAATCTTGTAGTGCCGTACGAGTTGCGTGCATCCTATAAGGTACACAACTACTATGGAAACGTTTCTTGCCCTATGGACACACATCAAGAGATAATGTAGAAATTAAACATATTATTTGCCGATACTTCCCTTAAGGGTAGACTGAGTTTTTAACGAAGATATTTATCTAATTGAGAGAATTGATGTACAAGTGGCAAGCGAAAGACCCGGGTTCGAATTCCGACACTGCACATGAAAGCACACAAAAATGTTTGGGACATTCAACGCACATGACCTAACCGTGTCGATTATGCAACCAAGTTCAAAGAAATTTGCGCGTAATATAGTAACAGTGTGGACGTATCTGAAAGTGTACTGATTTTGTGACTGTTCATCATATCAGATACAATTACATTATAATGAAAAAGAAATATGCTACATTTATTATAATTATTATATTATTAAAAAAAAATTAGATGGTGGTAGCATATTGCTAAAAACATTATTTAGCGATAAAAGTCTGCACTTTTATACATTTTCTGCGTATATTGTCACAGGATTCTAAAATTCTCATAATTCTAATTGGATCTAGAATCCAGAAAATTAATACCAACTTCAGTGAAGCCTTCAATGTGAACGAGAGATTGACTGTCACATTATGATTTTTGGCAACAGGAGATTCATAGAAAAACTTCATTAATTTTATATATAATATTACAGTACAAATTTGAAGCGTAGTAAATGTATACACTTATTATAAAAGTATACATTTACTAACTATATCGTATATACTTCAAATTCAGCAAAATTATTTTCAAACTACTAAATTAACAGTTTACGAATGAGTCACTTACTTTTTTACTTATTAATGTACAATAATAAATTACTTTCGGCAGTAATTGTCTTATATATTTATTTGTGAAATACCGAAACACATCTGTTGATTAACAATTTCTCCGCTGCTAGCCCACAGTTTCGGCAGCACACGCAATTTTTCATATAAACAAAGGCAGTAATCGTTAGAACTTTCTGTCGTCTAACAATTAGCGTGTAACCCTTATAATACAGAAATAGACTAATTCTTACATTGTGAACAGACTTAATATTTTATTACCCGTATAATAGTGTAAAATAATCCTTGGTAGCTTAGCGAATATATATACAGTGTGTCCCAGCAACTACCATACATAGGGAAATTAACATTGGGAAATTATATAAGGATCAACTATTGCCTTGAGCTATATGCATATTCTTTCTGAGTAACAAAAACAAAAGATTTAAAACAAAGAAATTTACTTCTGTCAATTAATTTTACATCACTTAATTGTTTAAAGCACGACCTTCTCGATTATACTACGGCCGGTAAATAGACCCAGTTTCAGTGTGACGCCGTTGTCGCTGCCAGTTGCACGAAACAATTGAACAAAATACGATTTTGACGGTTGTCAATCAACAAACAATATTCATTCTAATAACGAATATTGAGATATTTTGCGTATAAGTAATGCATACATTGTGGTTTTTGTGTTATTTGGCCTTAATTAAGTTTGTGCTATTAGTTTTTATTATTAGTATTATTAATTTGACACTCTTATATTAATTATTCCGTGTTTTAATTTCTAATTGTAGGTTTTTGTGGTATAATAGTGCAGTGTGTTATCGTCATGTATAGAAAGTGCTGTGTACCGTTTTGTAATCAACGAGGAAAATACTCACTCCACGAATTCCCTTCAAATATTAATATGTAACATAAATGGCTTAAATATTTTACATTTATCAAAGATATTATTAACTCACTCAACAGTAACAAATTCATTGGTTTTTTAACAAAATACACTGCCGTTTTTGTGCTATGTAAAATATAACGAATATTTGCATCAATATTGTAGTAATCAAAAAAATACTCCAACTCTGTAACTTAAATTCTGTAGCGATGCTAGTGGTGACCACTAAAAGAAAGATATATTTTTATAAAAATACAGCTATCTAAAATAAAAAACATAATGAAATTTATTTATTAGTTCTTTATTTGTTCTCTTACGCTTCCGAAAAATGTTAATTTTTCTTTTTAATTTACGCCTTTCGTGTCTTGTAATTAGCACTCAAATCTGTCAAACCATAGAACTGTTCATTTCAGATAAATGTTTTTTTTAACAAATTTATGTTTGACACTTCTTTATTACGTTATTAATATAATTATGTATAGTAATATTTAGTTTTACAGTCGTAATAAATAAATTTTTCGTACAAAAACATTTCTTAATTTTGTCTGTCATTTTTGACAATCAGATCAGAGCGTACGCTTTTAGATTAACCAATCAACGTGCGGTACATGATGTACAACTCTCAGCGCCATAACTTTGCGATCCGCCGCCGCTGTCATCACACAAAATCTATTGTTCTTTCGTCGTATTTACAGGCCGTAGAGTGTACACAACTGTCACTCAATCGAGAAGGTCGTGGTTTAAAGGAATTTTATTTAAAATAGGAAATTCGGTGCGTCAATTGCCTTTGCAAAAGTAACAGAAACGGAACCCAGAATGTTAACGAAGTAGATATTTTGGCAGCTGTCGAAATGTGAAGGAAATTACAAATAAACTCGGTGAATCACCGCACTCATAAAAATTATAAATATTTTGCTTAAAAATATTACACGCTGGTATTAACAGCAGACAGTGAAAAACTAATCACTTTTTGTGAATTAATGTTTAATAAATGTCATGCTTTAGAAAATATTTGTTTCACTGACGAGTACACATTTACATTAAATGGGGAACAGAATTTTATGACAGATTAAGCCACTGTCTGCGAGTCAATGGAAATACGTTTGAACATTTCATTGATTAGTACCTGCTAGTGATATTGAATTTAGTGCTTATCTGTTGTGTTTTTCTTCGTTTTTCCATTACAAAATGCAATCTCTTAAGCTTTCTGTTGTTGGTATGTATTACTGAAAATCATCCAAATTTGTTTCTACACAAATTTTATTATAAAATAATAAATACAGTATATTCCGCTTAATCGGGACACATCGGGACTAGTGCATTTTGTCCCGATTAAGCGGCTGGCCCAATTATCCGAAGTTGCACAAAAATTACAGGATTTTTTTTTAAATGTATTTTATTTAATAAATTGCACAAAATAGAGCAAGTTACAAAACTATACATATGCATCCATATTAAAAATAATTGTATACGTACTACATAATATAAAATATAAATTCTGAAACAATAAATATGTATGTACATTGTACATATTTATTTATTTAAATATACACTGCCCAACAGGATGAACCCATTTACAGGACAGCTAATACAATAAAAAAAACAAAAATGTGTCGACACAGGTACAAAAAAAAAAAAAAAAAATTCCAAATTAAGATAAAGATTACAGAAATTACAGATACCCTAAGAAACAGAAGCTGCATCTATGCATACACACACATATATATATATATATATATATATATATATATATATATATATATATATATATAACAAAAAAATAGCAATGATAATAACAGGAACAAAGAAAATATTAATAATAAATATTCACTAAAATTTCAAGTGTAATATAAAAAATAGTTTTCTAATAAAACCTAAATGTCACTGTATTTATAATCTTGTTTTGGCATGAATTATTTGTTGATATTTGTAATGAAGTAGCACTCAGATTACATGACGTCCATTACCCATTAGCGAATTAATGAGTGAACGATCATCGATAACTCGTGATCACCAAAAACATTGATAAATCACGGATCCGCCTCACGCTTAGAAGTCGAATCTACTTGTGCTTTAATGCTATCAAAGGATCATGAAAAAATTATGTTATCAATTTTATATCGTATACACTTGTATCAATCTTGTGATATATACAGCAAGTACACAATTCTCTATTACACATTATAAACTTGCCGAGCGACTGCTCTAACCCACTAAGCTACGAAAGACAACTAATTATTCTCATTCAGTTATGTTAGTAATCTTGTAGTGCCGTACGAGTTGCGTGCATCCTATAAGGTACACAACTACTATGGAAACGTTTCTTGCCCTATGGACACACATCAAGAGATAATGTAGAAATTAAACATATTATTTGCCGATACTTCCCTTAAGGGTAGACTGAGTTTTTAACGAAGATATTTATCTAATTGAGAGAATTGATGTACAAGTGGCAAGCGAAAGACCCGGGTTCGAATTCCGACACTGCACATGAAAGCACACAAAAATGTTTGGGACATTCAACGCACATGACCTAACCGTGTCGATTATGCAACCAAGTTCAAAGAAATTTGCGCGTAATATAGTAACAGTGTGGACGTATCTGAAAGTGTACTGATTTTGTGACTGTTCATCATATCAGATACAATTACATTATAATGAAAAAGAAATATGCTACATTTATTATAATTATTATATTATTAAAAAAAAATTAGATGGTGGTAGCATATTGCTAAAAACATTATTTAGCGATAAAAGTCTGCACTTTTATACATTTTCTGCGTATATTGTCACAGGATTCTAAAATTCTCATAATTCTAATTGGATCTAGAATCCAGAAAATTAATACCAACTTCAGTGAAGCCTTCAATGTGAACGAGAGATTGACTGTCACATTATGATTTTTGGCAACAGGAGATTCATAGAAAAACTTCATTAATTTTATATATAATATTACAGTACAAATTTGAAGCGTAGTAAATGTATACACTTATTATAAAAGTATACATTTACTAACTATATCGTATATACTTCAAATTCAGCAAAATTATTTTCAAACTACTAAATTAACAGTTTACGAATGAGTCACTTACTTTTTTACTTATTAATGTACAATAATAAATTACTTTCGGCAGTAATTGTCTTATATATTTATTTGTGAAATACCGAAACACATCTGTTGATTAACAATTTCTCCGCTGCTAGCCCACAGTTTCGGCAGCACACGCAATTTTTCATATAAACAAAGGCAGTAATCGTTAGAACTTTCTGTCGTCTAACAATTAGCGTGTAACCCTTATAATACAGAAATAGACTAATTCTGACATTGTGAACAGACTTAATATTTTATTACCCGTATAATAGTGTAAAATAATCCTTGGTAGCTTAGCGAATATATATACAGTGTGTCCCAGCAACTACCATACATAGGGAAATTAACATTGGGAAATTATATAAGGATCAACTATTGCCTTGAGCTATATGCATATTCTTTCTGAGTAACAAAAACAAAAGATTTAAAACAAAGAAATTTACTTCTGTCAATTAATTTTACATCACTTAATTGTTTAAAGCACGACCTTCTCGATTATACTACGGCCGGTAAATAGACCCAGTTTCAGTGTGACGCCGTTGTCGCTGCCAGTTGCACGAAACAATTGAACAAAATACGATTTTGACGGTTGTCAATCAACAAACAATATTCATTCTAATAACGAATATTGAGATATTTTGCGTATAAGTAATGCATACATTGTGGTTTTTGTGTTATTTGGCCTTAATTAAGTTTGTGCTATTAGTTTTTATTATTAGTATTATTAATTTGACACTCTTATATTAATTATTCCGTGTTTTAATTTCTAATTGTAGGTTTTTGTGGTATAATAGTGCAGTGTGTTATCGTCATGTATAGAAAGTGCTGTGTACCGTTTTGTAATCAACGAGGAAAATACTCACTCCACGAATTCCCTTCAAATATTAATATGTAACATAAATGGCTTAAATATTTTACATTTATCAAAGATATTATTAACTCACTCAACAGTAACAAATTCATTGGTTTTTTAACAAAATACACTGCCGTTTTTGTGCTATGTAAAATATAACGAATATTTGCATCAATATTGTAGTAATCAAAAAAATACTCCAACTCTGTAACTTAAATTCTGTAGCGATGCTAGTGGTGACCACTAAAAGAAAGATATATTTTTATAAAAATACAGCTATCTAAAATAAAAAACATAATGAAATTTATTTATTAGTTCTTTATTTGTTCTCTTACGCTTCCGAAAAATGTTAATTTTTCTTTTTAATTTACGCCTTTCGTGTCTTGTAATTAGCACTCAAATCTGTCAAACCATAGAACTGTTCATTTCAGATAAATGTTTTTTTTAACAAATTTATGTTTGACACTTCTTTATTACGTTATTAATATAATTATGTATAGTAATATTTAGTTTTACAGTCGTAATAAATAAATTTTTCGTACAAAAACATTTCTTAATTTTATCTGTCATTTTTGACAATCAGATCAGAGCGTACGCTTTTAGATTAACCAATCAACGTGCGGTACATGATGTACAACTCTCAGCGCCATAACTTTGCGATCCGCCGCCGCTGTCATCACACAAAATCTATTGTTCTTTCGTCGTATTTACAGGCCGTAGAGTGTACACAACTGTCACTCAATCGAGAAGGTCGTGGTTTAAAGGAATTTTATTTAAAATAGGAAATTCGGTGCGTCAATTGCCTTTGCAAAAGTAACAGAAACGGAACCCAGAATGTTAACGAAGTAGATATTTTGGCAGCTGTCGAAATGTGAAGGAAATTACAAATAAACTCGGTGAATCACCGCACTCATAAAAATTATAAATATTTTGCTTAAAAATATTACACGCTGGTATTAACAGCAGACAGTGAAAAACTAATCACTTTTTGTGAATTAATGTTTAATAAATGTCATGCTTTAGAAAATATTTGTTTCACTGACGAGTACACATTTACATTAAATGGGGAACAGAATTTTATGACAGATTAAGCCACTGTCTGCGAGTCAATGGAAATACGTTTGAACATTTCATTGATTAGTACCTGCTAGTGATATTGAATTTAGTGCTTATCTGTTGTGTTTTTCTTCGTTTTTCCATTACAAAATGCAATCTCTTAAGCTTTCTGTTGTTGGTATGTATTACTGAAAATCATCCAAATTTGTTTCTACACAAATTTTATTATAAAATAATAAATACAGTATATTCCGCTTAATCGGGACACATCGGGACTAGTGCATTTTGTCCCGATTAAGCGGCTGGCCCAATTATCCGAAGTTGCACAAAAATTACAGGATTTTTTTTTAAATGTATTTTATTTAATAAATTGCACAAAATAGAGCAAGTTACAAAACTATACATATGCATCCATATTAAAAATAATTGTATACGTACTACATAATATAAAATATAAATTCTGAAACAATAAATATGTATGTACATTGTACATATTTATTTATTTAAATATACACTGCCCAACAGGATGAACCCATTTACAGGACAGCTAATACAATAAAAAAAACAAAAATGTGTCGACACAGGTACAAAAAAAAAAAAAAAAATTCCAAATTAAGATAAAGATTACAGAAATTACAGATACCCTAAGAAACAGAAGCTGCATCTATGCATACACACACACATATATATATATATATATATATATATATATATATATATATAACAAAAAAATAGCAATGATAATAACAGGAACAAAGAAAATATTAATAATAAAACTAACAATGTAACTATAAATGTTTGAGAAATTAGCATAATGACCGGAAACTAAGAAAGAAAAATATCTCGTTGATTTTGAATAGCGTGATAAGCAGAGCACATGAAATGAATAGGTGATTGGTAAGAGACGTTAGTACGTGGAGTAGGCAGGTAGAATGTGTTGAGTTGTCTAGAATGAAAGGAGGGAACGTTGAAGTTAAGAAGGCTAAGGGTTAAAGGATCATCAACGGAGAACCTACATAATTTCCCAATGTTAATTTTCCTATGTATGGTAGTCGCTGGGACACACTGTATAACTAATATTGAAGAGGGATGAAAACCCTTTGGAGTTCCTTCATTTCGGTATCCAGGATGTAGGGTAATATGCCCGAACACATGAATATCCTTCCGCATTAATCGGAAAAGCCCTAGGAATGCATAATGTTAATCACATCATATAAATACACGTGTACTTTCAAGTAAATTTCTGGGTCGATAATGGCTTGCAGTTTTCAAATAATTTTCACACGTTAATGTACTACTACTGGAACTGCATTCTAGTTATTAATGTTGAATATCAGTGGAGGGGATCAAATAAAATTGTATAAAGAGACACATTGTATCCTTCTTTCCATACAGACTTTGTTTTTCAGTAACAGAATATTTGTAGACAAAATATAAACATTAATAAAAAATTTACACACCAATATCCACAAGTTCACGCATTTTCGTGTTATATTTAAGTTGATATGGCAATCACAGCGGAATATGTCTCTGTTGAAATCTTGTCGTAGATCACAGAAGTAACTGTAATTATTAACTTCATTATGAAACTGTGCTTGTTACAGATGTGGAGCACTGCACGTCGGCGATCAAATACTCGCTGTGGATGACAAATACTTCGAAGGTTCTTCAGCGACGCCCCAGGAAGTCACGAGGTTGTTACAGAACTACAATTTTACACAGAATTTTACCCGATTACAGATAATGCCGTACCACATACTGATTAACGGCAGTAACAACAGCAGCGGACCCGGCCAGTGTGGTTGGATAGAAAGAGGTACCGAATATATCGAGAAGCATTCCTTCACTATCTTATTTATTTCTTATGACTCAATTCGCAGGAAGTTCATTTCGCATAGTGCTAGTGATTCATATCATTTAAAATAATGTTACAATTAAAGCATAAAGAGTTGTAAATGTATACACTCAGTAGTAAAAGTATACATTTACTATCAATACAATTCATCTTTCTTATCCTTCAAAACCCTACCTTACTGGGAATATATACTTTTACTAGTAATTGTATGCAGTGACTGAATAATTGTGTTTATTGTGACATATAATAGAAATCGTAGTAATAATACACTCAAGTTAAAATTCATAATAGATTAAATTTGATGTAAGTTAAATTTGCCAGAAAAAGCTTTTATAGCATGAATTATGCAGGTTAATCCAAAATAACGTGACTAGAAAAGGTTCGTATTATGATCAAAACTTACTTACATTCTGCATGCTCCAATGCTATCTATCTATGACAGTTCATTACCAATAGCATAACGATGCGGCTGGCAAAAAATCAGAACGAAGCAACACGGTCAATCATTTTGAATCACTCTGTATCCTACAAACAGTAATGGGGTTAAGAAATTTAACTCTAACTTTATTTAAATATTAGTTTTATCAACTGCTTCTTCACCTCACCAGTATACAAATTTTTTAACCAAAAGTATTAAGAAACAATTCACAAGTTAATAAAAATAATTAAAATTAACAGATATATAAAATCTCAGAAATATTTGAAAATATATTTAGTTGTCTAAAATATCTGTATTGTTTCAGGTATTGGACCGCCAAGCAGTTCAAGTATTTCTGGTTTTAGCACAATCAACTCAAGAAAATCGCGATGTCGACAACGGTTTGGCAGGAATAGCACCGTGCCAAAATCCTTCGATGTGGATAATGCCAACTGTACAGTCACTAATGCTAATACACGGCCTGAATATGGTGTATGCCATGTGGAAACATTGACAGTGGTCTTGCTACCAGATGAGCGCGCTGGATATGGTCTGTTGGTGAACACAGACGAAGCTGGTAATCAACAACAAGCCAACACAATTATTACACATATCAACCACGATTCATCAGCGTACAGGTAAGAACAGTATAACGTCATTTGCTCGCTCTTCATATAATATGTTCTAGTTTATACGTTATACAGAATAGTTGTCAGATGTATTACAGTTTGTGTTAAAATAATTCCTCATGATGCCTGAGAATGGGGTATATCCATTTCAATGATTCGATGTATTGCTAATCGCCTCATTCTTGCTTTTAAAATAATAATAAGCAAAATATCCCTTCCAAGTTATGAAGAAAAAGTAAAATTCGAAAAAATCACATGTTCTTCATGCAATATTTTCAAAATGTTTGTTATAGTTTCCGAGATACCAGTAGTGGCCCGTTTAAAATTCACTCTGTATACAGGTTGATTCACGAAGAGCGGAAAATAATTTAACACGATGTTGGGGAGGTCATTCTGTGTAAAATGTTATATGAACATAGCCTATTTCATTTGGTTAAATAACAGCATTTATAAAAAAAATTTCGAAATTCGAAATCATCAGTAATCTATTTTAACCATCTTCATATCTCTTACACTTTCAAAGATTTCTTAATGGTTATGTGCTGTTTAGCATCTGAATTAATTTATCAGTACATTCATCAAATTTTGATGTCTTGTAGTTAACCAAATGAAATAGGACTCATGTTCATATAATTTTTTTTTACTCAAAATGACCTGCCCAACATCGTCTTACATTTTTTCCGCTCTCGTGAATCTCCTATATATATATATATATATATATATATATATATATATATATATATATATATATATATATATATATATATATATATATATTGTGACGCTCCCTTGTATCGCGGGTGTCGGATTGCTCGGGCGCCAATCGGTTTTAATGCCAGGATAGTTCAATGGAGATCAGGGTAGCGGAAATAAGATAACACAGTATATTCAATGTATTAGGTAGTGACGTGCACTACGTAACGTAGCTATGGTAGTCAGTGATTTTAATAATCACGCATATAAACAATACACCTTATTGCAATTCAATCAATTATTACACATGTGACATTTGAACAGGAAATACAATCAATTAGTAAACCAGCATCTATGATACATTAAACAAGAAATACAATCAATTAATACATCGGCATTTATCATACATGAAATACAATACTCGGGTTTCGGTACCAGGTCGGTTACTGATAACTTGACAACAGGACTATTGCGCAGTGTCAAGCAACAGATGGCAGAGACCACAACAGGACTATTGCGCAGTGTGGCGATACCAGACCGGTTACTGATAACTTGACAACAGGACTATTGCGCAGTGTCAAGCAACAGATGGCAGAGACCACAACAGGACTATTGCGCAGTGTGGCGGTACCAGACAAATTACTGATAACTTGACAACAGGACTATTGCGCAGTGTCAAGCAACAGATGGCAGAGACCACAACAGGACTATTGCGCAGTGTGGCGGTACCAGACAAATTTCTGATAACTTGACAACAGGACTATTGCGCAGTGTCAAGCAACAGATGGCAGAGACCACAACAGGACTATTGCGCAGTGTGGCGGTACCAGACAAATTTCTGATAACTTGACAACAGGACTATTGCGCAGTGTCAAGCAACAGATGGCAGAGACCACAACAGGACTATTGCGCAGTGTGGCGGTACCAGACAAATTACTGATAACTTGACAACAGGACTATTGCGCAGTGTCAAGCAACAGATGGCAGAGACCACAACAGGACTATTGCGCAGTGTGGCGGTACCAGACAAATTACTGATAACTTGACAACAGGACTATTGCGCAGTGTCAAGTAACAGAATACAATATGGTTACTTCTGCAACTGTGCAGAAGCAACACTCAATAATACACAATATACACTGTCGTACCAGGCGGTACGATGAATTAAGATACGGAAAAACTTTCTTACCAAACGGTTCGGATGTAGCGGCAGTCGGAGAGCAGAACACTAACTGCCTATCATGCATTTTGCTGGGCTATTTATACCCCGGAGATACGCGCATGTTTCAACCCTGTATGCGACTAGTCAGTTCGACTGAGTAGTGTCTTGGTTCGTCCGGAGCGCAAGAACGGACCGCGTTAATTGGTGCGCTAACGGTCATTGCTCTGTGAACAATAGTCTATTTTCCCAAAAAAAAGACTTTGTCACATCCCCTCCTTACTTCGGGGGGGGGGGGGGGAGCAAACACAACAGAAAACAAGAAAGAAAAAAAAACAACCCAACGGAAACTTACAGCTACTTACAATTACCCGCTTACGGCTACTTAAATTTACCTTATCTACCTTAGTCTAACTTAACTATGGCCTATTGTTTTTTTGCCATGTGGGCCGGCACAAACACTGTCCACTGGGCTCGGTGGTCACTTCGGGGGGGAATTGTCACCCACTGGGGTTGATGTCCGGCTCCACCCGGAATGTGGAGCCGGTACCGCTTCGATGGTAGACAGGTGGGGGGGTCGTAGTGACTCCAGCGATACGCATATGAAGGGGGCCTCCTTCTCCGCTTCCTTCGGAGCGGGAATAATTCGCGGGTTACGTAATCGCCGGATGCTGGGGGGTGATCCGGACCCAAACAGCCGTTCCATGCGTTGGGTGCTGGTGTTGGCTGCGGCGGGTTGATGAAGTAATGGCGCTGGTGCCATGTCCAGGGTGATGAGCGGTGCACTGGGTCGCCGGGTCGGTGACGGGGTAATAGCCCGTTCGGGGGTTGTTGGAATTGGCGACGTGTCCAATTCCAACCAGCTGGGGGAACACTGTTCACTGTTGGCCCGCACTTTTGGTTGTTCTGGGGTGGTCGGCAGGGGGGATATCGCGGTTGGCATTTTGCCCAGATCATGGGCGATCTGGGCCGCGTTCAGTCTCCGTGGTGGAGTTCCTGGAACCTGGAACTCCGGTGGGGGAAGGTCCGGGGCGGGGTGATCCTCGGCGGGTGGATCCTTGGTTGGATGTCTCGTGGTTGGTCGGCGTGCGGCCAGCAAACCTGCAGTGACTGGCCGAATCCTCGGTTTCCGTCGCCGTGTAGGCCGCGAACTCCTCTGTGCTGTCGCCGTGGTCTGCTGGTTGGCTGCTTCCATCATCTACATGGAACACCTAATGATTAGTGGGCGGGTTTGAGATCTTTAACGTGGATCCGATAAATACGCCGGCCGCGCTCGTTCCTCAAGTCGTACACCAGTCGAGACACACGGTTCTCGACTGTCCACGGCCCTGAATACTTGGGAGCGAGTTTGGCTGCGTATCCCCTGGCGGCTGCTGAGAGGGGATGCTCTCGTCGCATCACCAAGTCTCCCTCCTGGCACTCCCAGTCGCGTCGGTGTCGGTTGAAGTACTCGCTCTGTCGGGTGGCTGCGTGGCTGAGGTTGATCCTCGCGAGCTCTTGAGCATCCTGTAGCTTCTCCATGCGGTCCACGTGATCGACTGGTACTGCTTGGGGTTCGGGTTGTTCTTCGTCCTCTCCCTGCGTGGCCTGGTGGTACTCCCCCGGGAGCACGAGTTCGCGTCCAAAGTTCAAGTACGCCGGTGTGTACCCTGTAGACTCGTGTCGGCTAGTGTTGATGGCGGTCATCAACTCCGGCAGATACTGATCCCATGCTCGTTGGTCCGCCTCGCAGTACTGTGCCAGCATGGGTTTCAGTACCCGATTGACCCGTTCCACGAAGTTCGCCTGCGGTGTGTACGGCGGTATCAGGCGGTGGTGAATTCCCAGAGCCGTCAGGGTTTGCTTGAAGACCTGATTTTTGAATTCTGTGCCATTATCGGTGATGACCACTCGGGGGCATCCGTAGCGGGCCACGATTAGCTCTCGAAACGCTGTAGCAATGGTTTGTCCAGTTGCTTTCTTTAGGGGACGGCACTCCACCCATTTCGTGAGGCGATCCTGGAACGCAAGCAAGTATGCGTGCCCTTTGTGTGATCGTGGTAACGGCCCGACAATATCAGTAGCCACGGTTTCCCACGGACCTGCTATTGCTGGTGGTCGCATTAATCCTGGTGCAGCTTGTTGCGTTGGTTTAAAGTGCTGACACGGTTGACACTGGCGCACGTACCTGCTGATGTCCTTGGTCATTCCCGGCCAGTGATACCGTAATGCGATCCGTGTTAGCGTTTTAGCGATTCCCAGATGTCCGGCGTCAGGACGGTCGTGGTTTTCTTCCAATATTTGGCGGCGTTGGGGTGGGGGGACACAGAGTTTCCATTCCGTGTCTTCATTCGGTTCAGTGATGTCCGTGGGGTCCCAGAAGCGCCGAAACAGACGTCCATTGCTAATACGGTAATCGGGGTGATCCTGGGGTCGTTCCTGTACCTCTGCAAACATTCTCTCATACCATGGAAGTGGATTTCCAGCCATGTTGAGTTCCGGGCAGTCTGCATCTTCCGTGTACGGAAGTGGCTGTCGGGACAGCGCATCCGCGACCTGGTTCATTGTTCCCTTCCGGTACTGAATGGTACAGTTAAATTGCTGCAGGAATAACGCCCACCGTGCAAGCCGACCGGACGGGTTTTCAATGGAGTGTAGCCAGCGTAGTGCCTGGTGATCGGTGATTACGGTGAAGTGGTATCCTTCAAGATATGGTCGCATTTTCTGCACAGCCCAGACCACGGCCAAGCACTCCTTCTCGGTGACGGAGTAGTTACGCTCGGCATCCGATAGGGCGCGACTTGCGTAAGCTACTACGCCGATCTTGTTTCCAGTTCGTTGGACGAGAGCGGCTCCCAAGCCGTAATTGGAAGCGTCCGTTTGCAGTTCGAAGGGTTGGCTGAAGTCGGGACACGTGAGCACCGGTGCGCTAGTTAATGCCGCTTTTAACTTGTCAAAGGCTTCTTGCTGGGCGTCCTCCCATTTCCATGGCTGTGCTTTCCTCAACAGCTTGGTCAAGGGGGCTACAAGCTTAGCGAAGTCCGCCACAAAGCGCCTATACCATGACGCTGCTCCGAGAAACTGCCGCAGTTGGCGCACTCGGGTTGGTGCCGGAATTTCAATGATGGCCGCGACTTTCGCGGGGTCCGTTTTGATTCCATCTGCCGTGATCACGTGCCCTAGGTACTGGATGGAGCTTTGAGCAAATTGAGATTTTTCCGGATTGATTTGCAGGTTCGCTTTCCGCAATCGGCGGAATACCTCCTTCAGATGCTCCATGTGTTCGGAGAGGGTCGAACTTAACACGACGATGTCGTCCAAATACGCAAACGCGTGTGGTTCCATCTCCGGTCCGATAACCTCGTCTAGTAGCCGTTGGAAGGTGGCTGGTGCCGCGTGCAGTCCAAACGGCATGACTCGGAACTGATACAAACCCCGACCTGGTACTGTGAAGGCGGTCAGTGGACGACTTTCTGGTGACAGTGGGACTTGCCAGTACCCTTGTTTCAAATCGATTGTAGAAAAATATCGAGCTTTCCTCAGGCGGTCCAAGATTGCGGTTATGTAGGGTAGTGGATAGGCGTCTTTTTCGGTTACTGCGTTGAGCCGTCTGAAGTCAACGCAGAATCTCGGCTTACCGTCTTTCTTGCGCACAATTACCACTGGGGAACTCCACGCGCTGTGTGAACGTTCGATGACACCATCTTCTAACATCCGCTCGACTTCTTCATCAATCACTGCTTGCATTTTTGGATTACGGGGTTGATAGCGTTGTTTGATGGGTGTTGGGTCGGTTAGTCGTATGTGGTGGGCTACTAGCTGCGTGCCCCCTTTCATTTGCTGGAAGTTTGCGAGTTCACTAGCTAGAAAGTCAGTCATCTCGAGTTCTTTGGTGACCGGGCTTGGTGGTGTTGGACGTACACTGCAAGTGTGCGTGGGCGTGACTGTTGGATGACAAGTGACGTGCTGATCCCTGGCGTCGATTGTCATCCCATACGCGCAAATGGCATCCATGCCCAACAGCACGCGGTTGTTGAGCGTGGGTAGGCACGTGAAAGTCATTCGTCGCCAAATATCCCCAATCAGGCATCCCACGGTACATTCCTCCTGTATGTCCGTGGTGATGCCGTTCGCCATTCTTGCTTGCGTGAAGCGGGCGGGTCGGTACTGGGCACGTTGGGTGCGGAGCGCTTCAAACAGTTCTTCGTCCACGTATGAACACATGGCACCAGTGTCGATAAGTGCGGGGCCGGTCCAATTGCCGATGGTGGCTTTGATAAAAATTCGCCCGTCCGGGATGGGGTCTGCATTTAGTGAAGAGATGGTATTGTGGGCAGGCGGAGTGTTAGTGCGGAGCTTCGGCTGATCTCCCTCCTTTACTGACCAGCCGAGGGGTCGTTTCCCGACTTTGCAGCACACGTGCAGTCTCGAGACATGACTCCTTGGGTTCCACACCGGGAACAGAATTTGATCGGTGTTGCGGTGCACCGGCCACGCCAATGTCCTTCTTGCCCACATCTCCAGCACGCCTTTTTCGGATCGTATGTTCTGCTGGTTGGTTTTGGTGTCGCTTGTGTGTGCACACTAGCTAGCCGGGCGGGGTTGGCTTTGACGAGGTCCTTCTGCAGTTCTTCGTACTCCGCGATCTCTAGACTCAGCGTGCGAATATCCGCGACATCTTTTCGTCTGATGTGTTGCCTGTATTCGGGTAGCATGTTAGTATATATGCGATACAAGGCCTGTTCAGGGGACATGCGGCCATGTCTGCGGATCAGTGTCTGTATGTCTACCATGTAGTCGCGGCCTTTCTCCCCGGCTTTCTGCTTCCGTCGACTAATATCTTCTTCTAGGTGCAACTGGTAGTCAGGTGGTAAAAAGAACGTGCGAAAATCCGTCACGAAGTCCGTCCACTGTTGCCAGGTGTCGCAATAATTCCGGTACCAGAGCAAGGTCGTGCCTCGTAGCAACTCTGGTATGGCGAGTAGCAACTGTTCCCCCGTCAGATGGTAACTAGCCTTCAGTTCTTCTACTCGTTCCAAGAAGGCGACTGGATCGGTTTTACCATCGAAGTGGATGTTCCATTTACGCACGGTCTCACATACATGTACCGGAGTCCGTAGTGTCGGGGTTGCATAATAATACTCTGCTGGCGGTGGTATGAAAGGGGCTGCTGGTGGGGCCGCTGGAGTGCTAGCGTTGAAGGTCGCGTCTGCTGCATCGTTTTCTAGTATGTGCTGAGTCAGGTTGATGAGTCGGCGTCGTAGTTCCTGTACACCTCCACTCGTGCTCAGACCAAACCTATTGAGCTCTCGTTCGAGCGCCGGTCGCGGTAGTTCGTACACCCAGCCGGTCCTGGCTGGTGCTTGCGGAATGCGGAAAGTTGCGGTTGCCAACAACGGTGGTGTCGTTGGTGTCCGCGAGGTGTCCGGAAGACTGCCTGGCATACTGTTTATTTAGAAGTCCCTGCTCGGGCGCCAATTTGTGACGCTCCCTTGTATCGCGGGTGTCGGATTGCTCGGGCGCCAATCGGTTTTAATGCCAGGATAGTTCAATGGAGATCAGGGTAGCGGAAATAAGATAACACAGTATATTCAATGTATTAGGTAGTGACGTGCACTACGTAACGTAGCTATGGTAGTCAGTGATTTTAATAATCACGCATATAAACAATACACCTTATTGCAATTCAATCAATTATTACACATGTGACATTTGAACAGGAAATACAATCAATTAATACATCGGCATTTATCATACATGAAATACAATACTCGGGTTTCGGTACCAGGTCGGTTACTGATAACTTGACAACAGGACTATTGCGCAGTGTCAAGCAACAGATGGCAGAGACCACAACAGGACTATTGCGCAGTGTGGCGATACCAGACCGGTTACTGATAACTTGACAACAGGACTATTGCGCAGTGTCAAGCAACAGATGGCAGAGACCACAACAGGACTATTGCGCAGTGTGGCGGTACCAGACAAATTACTGATAACTTGACAACAGGACTATTGCGCAGTGTCAAGCAACAGATGGCAGAGACCACAACAGGACTATTGCGCAGTGTGGCGGTACCAGACAAATTTCTGATAACTTGACAACAGGACTATTGCGCAGTGTCAAGCAACAGATGGCAGAGACCACAACAGGACTATTGCGCAGTGTGGCGGTACCAGACAAATTTCTGATAACTTGACAACAGGACTATTGCGCAGTGTCAAGCAACAGATGGCAGAGACCACAACAGGACTATTGCGCAGTGTGGCGGTACCAGACAAATTACTGATAACTTGACAACAGGACTATTGCGCAGTGTCAAGCAACAGATGGCAGAGACCACAACAGGACTATTGCGCAGTGTGGCGGTACCAGACAAATTACTGATAACTTGACAACAGGACTATTGCGCAGTGTCAAGTAACAGAATACAATATGGTTACTTCTGCAACTGTGCAGAAGCAACACTCAATAATACACAATATACACTGTCGTACCAGGCGGTACGATGAATTAAGATACGGAAAAACTTTCTTACCAAACGGTTCGGATGTAGCGGCAGTCGGAGAGCAGAACACTAACTGCCTATCATGCATTTTGCTGGGCTATTTATACCCCGGAGATACGCGCATGTTTCAACCCTGTATGCGACTAGTCAGTTCGACTGAGTAGTGTCTTGGTTCGTCCGGAGCGCAAGAACGGACCGCGTTAATTGGTGCGCTAACGGTCATTGCTCTGTGAACAATAGTCTATTTTCCCAAAAAAAATACTTTGTCACAATATATATATATATATATATATATATACCGGGTGTTAATTAAAAAACTGGCCATAGGCGTTTAACATGTAAAATCAGTTTTTCCTCCTGCATTAGTTACCAAATTACTTTAGACAAAAATACTTTAAATAAAAGTTGTAGAGAATTAAATTCTGCATCTAAGTGATTTAATTTTTGACATTTCCTAACTGAGAAAATCAAGTTTAAAATTTCATGAAAACACTTAATATATAGGAATAGCCATGGAATTTAAACAAAATTAAAAACAATTGTATGACATTTGCTGTTTTTAATTTCAAATTAATATTTTAGTATAACTAATTAACTTTTTGATGAATCAGATAAAAAAAAATTTTACTAGATATTACCGAAGATACAGCCTGCAACTTTAATTTTTTAAATTGGAACCTTAGTTAATTTTGATGAAGTTAAAAAGTGCTATTTTTTCTCTTTACAATGATGTATTTGTTTACCTAAATATCTTTTTTAGTTTCGAAGAAAAACTAAAAAGTAAGATAAAATGAATGATTTTTGTAGTGTGCTGTGAAAATTTGGTATAAAACAACTGCAACTAAATATGTTATGTACGTGCAAAACAATTGAAAATCAACAACATTTGATAAACGAAACAAAAGTCGTTGCGTAAACTGAAAGCTAGTAGACAGATTCTCATATGAAACCCATACCTACATAAATTATTTTTTGTCTCTAATCTTTTGTTTACCAAATATTATTGAATTTCAATTGTTTCGCATATTCATAACATATTTAGATGCAACTGTTTTATACCAAATTTTCATAGCACACTACAAAAATCATTCATTTTATCTTACTGTTTAGTTTTTCTTCGAAACTAAAAAAGATATTTAGGTAAACAAATACATCATTGTAAAGAGAAAAAATAGCACTTTTGAACTGGATTAAAATTAACTATGATTCCCATTTAAAATATTAAAGTTGCATGCTGTAACTTCGGCAATATCTAGTAAAAAAATTTTTCATATGATTCATCAAAAGGCTTATTAGTTATACTAAAATATTTATTTGAAGCTTTTTTCAATATTTCCAATACCTTCTGACTTATAAAGTAAAATAAAAATTCGAGAAAATCACAATTTTGTCATTATCTAGTGAGCCATGCAATATTTTCAAAATACAAAATCGCCATAAACATCGGCCCATAAATACGCAACTTTTGTCTAATTTAACCGACCTTGTATCTCTTATAGTTTCGGAGATTCCAATGGTGAGCATTCACAGATGGGTCACCCTGTATATATATATATATATATATATATATATTTATATATATATATATATATATATATATATATATATATATATATATATATAATGTGTTTTCAGATGTGGCTGTCTGCAGATTGGTGATCGTATCATCTCAATCGATGGCCAATGCAGTTTAACTTTGCAAGAAGTACGTGGCCTACTGGAGCTGGGTACCTCAGCCACAGGAAGCTGACTACAAACGGAATTCGATGTAGCAGACACCGTTGTACCGGTCAGTGGTGTATTCACTGTCAAACTGGCCAAAAGCGGACCTGATTTGGGCATTACAATTACGGGTATCTATTGATTGTTATATTTTACAATGGCTATTATATTATTAAAACTTTGGCGTAGTTTTAAAATACAATTTTTCTTTTTAAAACAGGTTATTCTTCTCTCAAAAAACTCTGTTATTGAAGTTTCTCAGTTCGAGTTTAAAAACCATCTTCAGTATGTAGTCAGCGTTGTAGACTGTATAATTTCAATATCCTAACTGCCAATGCAATCGATTACTGTTTATCTTTCTTTTTCATAGTGGACTTCTACACATTGCGCAACTGATATCTTTCGACACATAATTTATTGATTTTCTTTTCAGCATCGAAAACCGTACCGGATGATCCGTTCCGCATATCCGATATTCGCCGTGGATCCGCTGCTCACCGCACGGGGACCCTACATATTGGTGACCATATACTCGCTATTGACAACCGTCAGTTGGATCATGTTGGTTTGGATGCGGCTTTCGAGATGATCTATAATTCACAATCAGACATTATCGCATTGAGGTAAATATAAGTAAAGATCTTTGAATAATAACTATATGCAATATGTACAATAAAACAAAAGAATGCATTTTATGTCACTGTATATATCTTATAAAATTGATCGAGCCTACAAATATTGTAATCGACACTAGAGAACGCGTTAAGATAAACCAACTGTATTGACATTTCTTTATATCTTTACAGTTTGCGATTTTGGAAACATTTAATAATAACTTCCGAAATACCGCTAATTTTCGCTCAGAACCTGATTGATTGATGTCATGAGATTATTATCTTTACATTTTGGCCCAATAATTTTCATTCCGAATAGATAAGCCCGAGTGCATCCATGTTAGTTTGGTTGCCTGTATTAATATCTCTACATGTAATATGATTTACTAATGTCGGGATTGTAGGCTGAAGTTTAGTTTAATCTCGAATTAACTCAAACAATATCGAATCTGTGTACAAGCATTAACGTTCTTTCAGCAATCTAGTATTTCTGCAATATTCTTGATTTTTAATTGACATTTGAATTAAACTCCGGCGTAGAAACTCGGCATTTTGAAATGATTAGTTCATAAATATATCACACATTATTGGATTAAAAGCAAATATGTATGTTCAACATTGAGGAGGAATGGAAGTGTTAATATTGAAATAAGTCCCGATTAACGCTAATTCGTTATAACGCTTTTTTTGAACTCCAAAAGGTTCAAAGTTTACGATGATTTGTTATAATGCGGTTCATAAACACAATTCTGAAAATTACTTCACACAGATTTCCTAAAATTATCTTATTTAATGCGATTCCGGTTAGCACTTGTTTTGTAGGAACGTATCCTGAGCGGTAACAGGAGAATTTCTTTATTATGCTTCATGTGTTAGTCAGTGTTGTTATGGTTTAGGATACAAAAAGGAGACAAGATGAAACGACAAACCGCTGTAGCAGAACAGCCGGAGGACATTGTCTACACAGTAGAAGTGAACCGAGGAGAAAAACCTCTAGGTATCACAGTGAGCGGCAGTGAAGATCGAAGTGAGCCAATAGTACTTAGTGCACTTACACAAGGTACAGTATGAGTGGTTTCTGCTTGCAATATTATTACAATTACACTAAAATCCCACTTATCTTAAACACGCTTATAAGACTAATTAGACAGTCTGTTGAAAAATCTGTACTTACTTTATTTTTAGGCGGATTAGCGGAGAAAACTGGTGCTCTTCATATAGGCGATACAATCTTAGCAATAAATGGTGAAACCTTGGAACAACGTCCATTATCGAATGCGATCCTGTTGCTTCAAACGTCGGGTGACAAAGTACAGCTGAAGATTGCACGACAGATCAAAAATGGAACAGGTAATTACTAAACATTGGTGAACTAATTCTGCACTCGAACTTAACTAACCTTAAATTCTAAATAATATTAACAAAATGTATTACTTTACGTTAGATGAGTACATCTATTATTACAAATCTAATGTTTATAAATGATATGTTTAATATTGTGTTTCTAGGGCGCCATTCAAAGTCTTATTTTAATTCAATATTAGTTTTGAATTTCTGTGAAATCATCACGTTTCATTTTAAGACATCAGCAGACTAGTAATTTGTACAATTTTATTTTATTATTATCCTGATGATGACTCAATATAGATAAATTATGTATTAGAACAATTATTAGTTAATTTATGTATGAACTATAAAGTATCAGAAAAATGTGTTGTAAGTAAATATAACTGTCGTCTGTCATACATTCTAGCGCGTGTGAAATTGCGGGTAAGGTGGATTTATAGGTTGACATAAAAAATAGCACAGCGCACAGAAAATAACATAGCATAACATAGAACGTTTTGGGGGATTTATAAAGACGCACAGAACATAGATTGCAATACGAAGAAATGTATGTTTATCTCTGTCTATAAATATAACCAACAAAAATAATTTTGACATATTCGATTTCATGTTTTGTTTGGTAAATCGTTTGAGCTGTTTTTCAGCGATTCACCGGTTTAAAAACGGTTGAACACATTTCAAACCAGTTCATTTTAGCGACGCAACGATGACATCACTTACGTAACTGCTTAAATCCGTTTCAAACCATTCTGACTCGGCGGTTTAAAACTGTTTCTTGCAAAAGTGGGGGAACATAGCTGTCATTTTAAGTTTGGTTAAAGGCAGCAAAACGCAGTTAAAGGTTTATTTTGTTGTTTATGGTATATATTTTGTTGTTTATTATTGTTTATAATAAGTATTATTTAATTATTATGGATATTAAACTTGTAAATATAGAAATTGAAGGTCTCATACTTCAAGTTGATGAAGAAACCGCAAATGCAATAGAAAATGGTATGTTAAGAATTTTAACTAGTGTTAAATGTACATATTTATATTTTGCTTTATTGTAGATGCAAGTTTAGCGACGAGATATGTTTCCATGGCCAGACAGCAATTATCGCAGGACACGTCGGGCGATTTACTTTCAACACAAAACCAACCCAAACAGTGCAATCTGTGGAAATCAGCGAAAAATCCGACAGAACAGGATCACAAAGCTACTGTAGCATTTTTAGCACTAAGGAAACAATTTGATAGAGAGTTTGCTGATAAGAAAACATCAACAAATATTATTTGGGGGAAAATAGTAGCAGCAATGAATGAAATGGGATATTATGTGGGAGAAGGCGCAGAAGGAAGAGAAAAATGCAGGCAAAAATTTGCCAATATGCAAAATACATACATGAAAACTCTCGATAAACGAAGGCAAACTGGTGACGGACATGTACGAAATCCACCGTATTTTGATGAGCTCAACGATATATTGGGCGATAAACATAAGGTGCAACCCGTTTTTCTACTTGATTTAACATTTGGGGGAAAAAAAGAAAATAAATGCAAGTCAAAAGAAAAATTAGTAGTAGATTTCCACTCAGATACAAGTGACAATTCAAGTAATACAAACACTATCTACGGCGCCAGTACAAGTAAAATAAACAATAACTGTGATGCCAGTAGTCCTCAAAGTACAAGTGGCGTTGAAAGTTCTATTGCCAATACACCAACGACTAGTAATAATAGATTTAATAATATTAAAAAATCAGTGCGGCCAAGGAAGGACTCAGTACTGGAAACTATAAAAAATATAAATGACAGAAACCAAGAGAATCGAAGAACAGAATTCCAAGAGTTGCTGAATCTCATGAAAGTTCAAAATGAACGTAGACACGAGCAAATAATGGCTTTAATTTCTAACATGACCCCTAAGACCAACAAAGGGAAAAAAGATCCAGGTCGTCTAGTGATGAAAATTAAAATAAAATGTATATGTGTTATTATTATAAAACTGAATTATTATTTTTTTTTTGTATTAGTGTTCTTTGTATTTTCGTTTTCTTATCTTAAAAGGTAAAAAGAATAAAATATATTATAAAAACAAAATCTTTATTACTATCGTTTAACGTACATGATATTTGCTTATACCAATGTTTCAAAATAATTCTGCTATTGTATTCCGTTTATTTACTGCATTAACGTTGATGTTTCTTGCAATTTCATTATTATATACTATGTCATTTTCTGCTACTTCATATTCTTCCCAAAAATCTATATTTGCGTAACAAAAGTTATGAAGTATGCAACAAGCTGCTATTATATTAACAGCTTTTTCTATTGAATTTACATTTACGTATTTTAAGATTCGCCATCGTGATTTAAGAATTCCAAAGGTGTGTTCCACTACAATTCTTGTCATACTGTGTTTTGTATTATGAAGACGTTGTCTTTCAGTTAGGTTACCATTATCCCTGCAACATTATTGTTCGTTAATAATGTACAGTTGTATAAATAAAAACGCATTTGTATGATCTCATTATAATTAACTACATACAGTAGTTTAAATGAAAGAAGTCCCATGAAGGTTATCTGTATCATATACGAATTAACGATACGGTGAAAAACCGTACACGAAAAAACCGCACATGAAAAAACCGCACACGAAAAAACCGCACATGTATAAAACCGCACACGAAAAAACCGTACACGGAAAAAACCGCACACGGAAAAAACCGCACATGGAAAAAACCGAACATGGAAAAAACCGCACATGGAAAAAACCGCACATGGAAAAAACCGCACACGGAAAAAACCGTACATAGAAAAAACCGCAGGACTGGGTAGGGGTAGAGTATGGTAGGGTTTGCCAGGGTATGCTAGGGTATGGTTGGGTATGGTAGGTTATGATAGGGTATGGTAAGGTAGGGAGGGTATGGCAGGGTATGGCAGCTACTATGGTACCTAATAATATACCCTGCCATACCCTATCATACTTTGCCATCCCCTACCATACCCTACCATCCCCTACCATCCCCTACCATACCCTACCATACCCTACCATACCCTACCATACCCTACCATACCCTACCATACCCTACCATACCCTACCATACCCTACCATACCCTACCATCCTCTACCATCCCCTACCATACCCTACCATACCCTACCATACCCTACCATACCCTACCATACCCTACCATATCCTACCATACCCTACCATACCCTACCATACCCTACCATACCCTATCATACCCTACCATACCCTACCATACCCTACCATCCTCTACCATCCCCTACCATACCCTACCATACCCTACTAAACCCTACCCTACCATACCCTACCATACCCTACTATATCGTACCATACCCTACCATACCCTACCATACCCTACCATACCCTACCATACCCTACCATACCCTACCATACCCTACCATACCCTACCATACCCTACCATACCCTACCATACCCTACCATACCCTACCATACCCTACCATACCCTGCCATACTCTACCATACCCTACCATACCCTACCATACCCTACCATACCCTACCATACCCTACCATACTCTACCATACCCTACCATACCCTACCATACCCTGCCATACTCTACCATACCTTACCCTACCCTACCCTACCATGCCCTACCATACCCTACCATACCCTACCATACCCTACCATATCCTACCATACCCTACCATACCCTACCATACCCTAACCATACCCTACCATACCCTATCATACCCTACCATACCCTACCATACCCTACCATACCCTACCATCCTCTACCATCCCCTACCATACCCTACCATACCCTACCATACCCTACTATACCCTACCATACCCTACCATACCCTACCATACCCTACCATACCCTACCATACCCTACCATACCCTACCATACCCTACCATACCCTACCATACCCTACCATACCCTACCATACCCTGCCATACTCTACCATACCCTACCATACCCTACCATACCCTACCATACCCTACCATACCCTACCATACCCTAGCATACCCTACCCCTACTCCGTCCTGCGGTTTTTACTATGTACGGTTTTTTCCATGTGCGGTTTTTTCCATGTGCGGTTTTTTCCATGTGCGGTTTTTTCCGTGTGCGGTTCTTTCCATGTGCGGTTTTTTCCATGTGCGGTTTTTTCCGTGTGCGGTTTTTTCGTGTGCGGTTTTATACATGTGCGGTTTTTTCGTGTACGGTTTTTTCATGTGCGGTTTTTTCGTGTGCGGTTTTTTCCGGTCACCGAATTAACGTATAGTTATATATCTATCTATCTCATTTCAATTGTCAAACAGCACGCGCGACAAGGATGGATATAACGCGTTTGTCTTTAGAATGTCCGAACAATACTACGACAAGCAAAACAAAATGAGGCTCGTTGTACTCGATACTATTGCAATAACGTACGTTGATTTCTTATTCCCTACACTACTAGCTGTCGCATAGGCGTGTAACGTCATTTTGCTGCATTTTCTGTCAATTTGTCTTATTTACCACTAATTAACACCAGTATTATGCACTAAGACAAACACAGTTATAATAAATCACTTTTATTGCAACCACTGATATTATATCATTATCTAAATCGTTATTGTAATTCAAAATGTGAGACACAAATGCTTAACGTAATGAACTGTCAAAACATCGTATTTCTGTTGTTACCGGTGCTAAGCCGACTATTCACCGAAAACTTTATATCTGGTATATACTAATGCATGCATTGTTCTTCTTTTGTTTATATCTCCCCGTCATCTGCTAACCCCTCACCATCGGAAATTACAGTATCTTATATGCCCCATTAAAAATTAGATAAACGACGCTACTGAATATGAGAAAATGGGCGTGGTTAAAATCTAAACTCGTACTGTCCTTCAATGACCTTCAAGGGACTTCTTTCATTTAAACTACTGTACCTGTAAGGGGTAATTAACCAATTCGACAAAGGATATGCAGAGTCACCGACAATGTGATGTCGATTGCTGTAAAAATATTTCCTATAATTTCCATTTTGCTCCACTTCCAAGTAAATATCCGAGTTTCTAAGTACCTACAATAGAGTTATTTGTAGAGTAGTAGGTACAAATTAAAATATGCTAAAATACGTACTCGAGTATCGTGAGCAGAACCAGGAAACCCTACAAATATATTTGTAAATATTTTGTCGGCGGTTGTTATTGCCTGCAATTTGATTGAATGCTGCAATTTTCTATCGATGTAACTTTCTTGCATTTCCGCTGGGGCCTTAAAAGGAATGTTGCAAACATCAATTGTTCCAATTACACCTACAACAGATAATAAACGTAGAAAAACGAGGAGAATGGATTCAGTTAAGATTCTTAATAAATTACTTACCAGGATATTCACTACGTCTTATTTTCAACTACCACTACTTTTGTCCTGTTCGGCCATGCTATGTAGTCATTTATTAATAATAAAATTCTACTTAATATAAAATTAGTGCACCGAAACACACTTGCTAAAGAAATGTTAAATCTGTCTGATGCAGATAACAAAACTTCTCCTTTTCCTAACCACCAAAGAGTGATCATTAACTGCTTTTCGGCCGTAATTTGGAACTCGCCACCCATATAATTTTTATGTAAATCTTCACAATCAATTTTGTTTAATAGCTTGTAAAACGTTACTCTATTCATTCTGAATAAAGCAAAAAAGTCGTATTCCAAATATCTATTAATCCAATCTTCAAAATATCCTTCAATTCTTAAATGTGATAGTCTATGATTTAATAATAGCAACATGACAATATTGTCATCATTATTATGTAATGTTGCAAGTATAATTAACTGATTTAAGTTGTCTTCATAGATATCGTTAATTAAATTAATAATATTTAATGCGTCCGGATTCATCTTAAGCTGAAAATTCAAGTTCTAGGTTAAAAATCTGAATGTGACAGTTGGCGTGCAGTTCAACCGGGTGCAAACGGTGCATTTTAGCGCAGTTAAATTTAATGACGTCAGCTATGAAATAGATTTAAAAACTATGACGTTACGGTTCAAACTGGTGCATCGCTGAAAAACAGCTTTTTGGTTACTTAATGTAATATCAATTATGAGTGATGGCGAAATGCTGCTTCTTCGTGACCTGCCCAACATCGTCTTACATTTTTTCCGCTTTTTGCCTAATAACTACAATTGTCAATAAGCACTAATCCACAAATATATAAAAACCACGAAAAAATAAAATACAGACACCTTCCAAAAGCAAAGAACAACAAACAACAGCTGCCGATAGATTTATCTCTGTCATACACGTCATACATTAGTTCTACTGTCAGTCATTCGCCGTCACGAAAATCAACGAATATACACGAAGCACAAGTACATACAGCGCATAAGAAATGAATATTGGTCAATTCCTATGCTATGCTAAATTATGTTCCGTGCGCTGTGCCGTGCTATGCGGCTTATAAATGCATTTACGAATTCCCGTATGACCAAAGCGTTAAATGTTCTATGCTATATTATTTCTGTGGGCTGTGCTATTTTCTATGTCAACCCTTAAATCCAGTTTAAGGAGTATTCGTGTTAATTAATGTTATTCTATTTTTCCTTTAGATGGAGATACCTATTCCCAATTTCAGGAACGCCGTGGAAATTACTCCAGTCCGGGACTGGCGAGTTTCGACAGTGCTGTGGAATCATGGGATAGTGGCGTTATCGAATCGTCCAACAGTGATCCACAAACTAGCAAGGACACATCGTCCGATTATATAAAACCAGATGTTATACAACATTCAACACTGGATGAAGTAGAATCACAGTACAGCCTGAACAAACATGACTCACAATTGTTGTTCTACTCAGATGTAGAAGACAGCATATGTCCAAGTCCACTACCCTTGCCGAACTATAATTTCACGAATACATTACAGTCCAAGTACGAGTCGTCGTATTTTTTCTGTTCAAAACCGAGTTTCAGGAATGATTTCCAATATCAGTAAGTATCATCGCTAATTACAAACTGTATAGTATTTGCTTCTCATGTGCTTCTTGCTTATAGAATTTGTAAATAAGAAGACGAAAATCTTCTGCTAATTTAATAGCTAGTACTTTTACTGATCATAATGGAATTCCGATTTGGTTACTAATATTAATGCTTGTTAATTGTTTTTCTATGTACGTAATTGCAATCAGTGTGACCTGGCAACATCCTTATGAGGGACATTTAACTGCTTACCCGAGTAACTAGGATATAGCGTGATATTGTTTGTTATTTGTCCTGCGTGTAACAGATTCATTAATGTTTCGTATTCTGTCTTATTTTAGTAAGGATATTGACGCATATAGAGCGACGACTACTTCTGACTTGGAGATTCACCACGTGACGTTACACAAGGATAGTGTGTACGATGACTACGGGTTCAGTGTGAGCGACGGGTTGTATGAGAAAGGAGTCTACATAAACAGAATCCGGCGCAGAGGACCTGCGCATCTCGCAGGAATGCTAAGACCTTACGATAGAATATTACAGGTATATTCAAGAATAGTCGTATATTCATTACGGTAGAAATGAAATATTTCAGAAATGTATCTTAAACTTGTTCTAGATTATAGTATTTTCTCATATTTCTATGCTAGAAAAAAGTATCTGAACAAATAGTTCGTATTTATTTGTTTTTAACTTCGACTATTATTCATGAACACTAACTTTTATAAATGTTATTTTAAATTGTTACACAGGATATGAGAAAATATATATTTCAACGTTGTTTTCAGTACAACTAATAAATATGTTTGTTGTAATACGGGTTGTGGATGTTAACAGGTTAACGATACAAGAACGGAGGATTTTGATTGTTGCCTAACAGTGCCTTTAATAGCTTCTGCTGGTGACAAGATTGAGTTGGTCATTATAAGGAATCCGTACATTGGTTGCCCGGAGGAGAAGGTGCGCATTATCAATCATACATAACCCTAAATCTATTATACATTCGTTTATGTAATTTATTTCCTTTATGATTATCAGAACATACATGTGCTATCGTGGACACAGGACGAACCAAATCTGCCAAGGTTATCCACAAAATTATTTTCTTCAAATCAGAACACTATAACGAAAACATTATAAGTTTACTTTCGAAATTTATTCGGCGAAAGCCAACCTCAGATATAAACGAAGAATTTTTATTTAAATGAGAAAATTAATGTCTGTAGCCGGGGATCGGTGGTGACATGCAACGTACCGCGCTGTTGTGTACCTTGTATGTAGCGCGCATCCCGTACGGCACTACAGGATTGCTAACATATGTGGTCACGGTTTGAGTGAGATAATTAATAATTTGTGGTAGCTTAGCGCGTAGCTTAGTTGGTTAAAGCGGTTTCCCGGCAAGAGATAGACCCGTGGTTCGATCCCCGGCTACAGACATTAATTTTCTCATTTAAAACAAAATTCTTCGTGAAAACATTATAAATTATTATAATTAATATATATTGTAATCTGCACTATTTACTTACAATAGAGAGTAATAACTGTATCTTTCCATGGAGTATTTATATATACATATGCGTAATTAAATAAATTTCATAAATTAATCAAAGACATTTTCGTATTTACATAAAACTCCCTTTCCCCAACCACTCGGCATTGAATACTATTAAAACATATGTTCAAACCCACGTGATCTATAATTCTGAAATATACTTTACTAATATCCAATCTTCCAACGATTTATATACTGGTTTCTGTTTGGTTGGCTGACAAGCTCCCAATCTCCAAGACAAAAACGTGTGTTCTCAGCGAGATTCTGATTGTTTAGAGACAATAATTGTTATATAATTATTATAATGTTTATGAATTTTTTCTGTTTTTATCATATACAGGACGTCACAGAAAATTGTTGCGTAGGGAACTCAATGTTAATATTTAAACAATATTACGTTTCCTATCATATTTAGAGCAAATATTGTAATATACATTTTATACAGAATAAAAACGGCGCCAATTAAACTGTTTTTTTTTTGTTTTTTAATGCTTGTTTGGCACGATGTATAATTATATGTACCGGATGTCCCAAGAAATCTGGGACATAGAGAATTATCATGTAAATAAAGAAATATTGTGATTACTTCTGAACAGTACATTTTAGAAACAAGTAATATGTCCGTATTATGAACTCGTTAATTTTAGTTATGATCACGACGCGTTTCGAACTCTCGTTCATTATCAAGTGATAAGGTGTGGTGTCATGTTAGAGTTTATATACCTGCCGTGTTCATTGGTGTGTGACTGTTCAATGATGCGTGTTTTTTGTGTAATGTTTCGAGTGGTGTGAATATGGCATTCGATTGGCTGTTTATTTGTATGTTTATTATGGGTTTTTTAAGTTTTTCTTTATATATCTCAAGGTTTTCGATGATGTTTAGTTTCCTACCTTTGGGGTGTTTTTTGATAATTTTCATTGTGTCTTTTATGTCGCCTGCTGCGTGTTTATTATCAAGTAGGTGGGCTGCGTAGTTGGAGTCGATTTTAAGTTTTTTAAAGGAGTTTAAGTGTTCTTTATACCTGTCTTTAAATTTTCTACCGGTTTGGCCTATGTAGTTTAGATTACAAGTGTTGCATTTTAATTTGTATATGCCGCTTTGGTTGTATTTATCTATGTTTTCTATGTTATTATTAATTTGGCTTTTAAGATTGTCTGTAGTTTTGTAAGCTATGTTTATGTTGTGTTTCTTAAAAAGTTTAGTTATTCTGTAAGTTTGTTTTCCTATGAAGGTAAATGTGGCCCATTGTTTAGGTTCTTGGATATTGTTATTGTCTTTATTTTTGTGGTTTCTTTTAATATCTTGTTGTATTTTATTTACAGTATTAAACCACAAAAATAAAGACAATAACAATATCCAAGAACCTAAACAATGGGCCACATTTACCTTCATAGGAAAACAAACTTACAGAATAACTAAACTTTTTAAGAAACACAACATAAAAATAGCTTACAAAACTACAGACAACCTTAAAAGCCAAATTAATAATAACATAGAAAACATAGATAAATACAACCAAAGCGGCATATACAAATTAAAATGCAACACTTGTAATCTAAACTACATAGGCCAAACCGGTAGAAAATATAAAGACAGGTATAAAGAACACATAAACTCCTTTAAAAAACGTAAAATCGACTCCAACTACGCAGCCCACCTACTTGATAATAAACACGCAGCAGGCGACATAAAAGACATAATGAAAATTATCAAAAAACACCCCAATGGTAGGAAACTAAACATCATCGAAAACCTTGAGATATATAAAGAAAAACTTAAAAAACCCATAATAAACATACAAATAAACAGCCAATCTAATGCCATATTCACACCACTCAAAACATTACACAAAAAACACGCATCATTGAACAGTCACACACCAATGAACACGGCAGGTATATAAACCCTAACATGACACCACACCTTATCACTTGATAATGAACGAGAGTTCGAAACGCGTCGTGATCATAACTAAAATTAACGAGTTCATAATACGGACATATTACTTGTTTTTAATAATATTGACGATGAACTTCGGAACTGAAAATATAATATTCAGTACATTTTAGAGCAAAAGTGTAAATAAAAAAGTTGTTCAGAATTAAAAATTGCATAATATGATATTATGTTCAGTGCTTAAATAATTTTGTATATCGAGTAAATCAAGCTTGAAATATTGCATTTTGGTGACAGATCAGGAGGTCTTGGAACAAAATTGTATGTATTTTGATTTACTCGTTATAAAAACATATCTGAGCATTATATATGGCAACACATCACGCAGTTTTTAATTTTGAATAACTTTTTTTATTTACACTTTGGCTCTAAAATGTATTGTTCAGAAGTAATCACAATTTTTCTCTATTTTTACGTGTTAATACCCTATGTCCCAGATATCTTGGGACGTAGGGGATGGGATGTAGAATTCAATATAGAAATTTATGTATCGTTGCATACAGAGAAATGACATAAATTATATACAGAATTATGTAAAGAAAAAATTAATTAAATAGGAAATGTTCTAATCCATGTAGAATACTATATATAAAGTACGCGTAACTGTTGTTTGCGAAGTTCTTCTGGCAATGGCTGTTGTAGACTTCAACTCAAAATTAATCTTCATTTTTATATTTCGTTAGTTTCAAACCCCCTTTTGTTATTCGGTTTTAATGCCGCGATAGTAGTGAAGTGAAGATCAAGGTGAAGTAAATTACGCAGTGTCAAGCAACCGATGGAAGAAACCACAATAGGACACTTTCGGAGTACGGTACTGATTACCTGACAACAGGACTCTTGCTCAGAGTTAAGCAACAGCTGTAGGAGATCACAACAACTTTCAATAGCACACAATAAACAATGCCCCAGATGGCGGTACAATAAAGATACAGAAAACTTTCCTACCAAACAGTTCGGGTGTAGCGGCAGTCTGAGAGCGGAACACTAACTGACTATTCAAAATTTCCAAGGGCTATTAATACCCCAGCGATACACACATGTGTTAACCCTGTTTCAGACTAATCAGATCGACTGAGTAGTGTTCTGTTCCGTCCTGGTACGGATCGCGTTAATTGGTACGCTAACGGTTGTAGCAGTCGCTAAAACATCTCGGTGCATTCCAAGGTTAGCTGGTGAGCATTTTCTGGACTCAGGCATCATCGTTTCAAACTATGAGTCCATGAAGAAACACGAGTCGAGAAGTCCAGCCGCATTATTTTCAACCAGTACCAGGACATATGCACGGCGAGTCACAGCTAGGCTAGCTAGGAGCTTCGCATCGTTGCATGGCAGCTAGTGAGTGACGTTCCACGATGATGGCGTCGAGCATGATGGATCCTGATGGAAGACTGGAGGATCGAGGGTAATGGCGGACGGCGTGCTTCTTGTCGTGAGCACAAGTTGGCTTTGCGACGCATTTGGGATTTTAGAATGCCTCATAATCCTTGGGAGGAATATGAGTTGCATCCAAAGGGGGAAGGAGTTGTAGCAGTCGCTAAAACATCTCGGTGCATTCCAAGGTTAGCTGGTGAGCATTTTCTGGACTCAGGCAGAAGACCCTAAGGGGAATTTAGTCTTTTTTTATTAATTTAATATTTTGGAATTATTTCTGCCTGGTCGGGCGAATGCTGACCAGTGAGGGAAACATTAACACTTGGAGTGGGGGTGTCAACCCCTAGTCAGTAATGAATTATGTATACATCACCCTCTTGATTTTGAAACTTGTTCGAGTAAACATCTCTCTCCTTTTTTTGCTTTAAGAGCTGTTTTAAGTAAATTGTAACTTCAGTGATGAACGGCTGTAAGTAGACCATTGCATTATATTTTTGTTTGTATTTATCGAGTATCTATTCGATAACTGTGTAAAAAGCTAACATTCCCTCGTTACAATATATTTATTTTTACCGCACGTGTTTTCAACTATTGTTTTATTTCGCAGTATATCTGTTTGATTCTACCTTTAAAGTCACGCTACCCAATCAGTATTTTGCATTTATCCCGTTACATGTATATTAAAAAAATAAGAGAATGATAGCTTGTTTGCAGGGCCGGATTAAGACCCTTAGAGGCCCTAAGCACTAAAAACTTTTGGTGCCCCCATACACTTGTAATTCAAATATGAACAATAATAAACCATAACGATAATGAAGACGATGTAAGTAATGCTTTGGCTGGAATGAAAACTGGCAAAGCTGCAGGAGTAGATGATATTACAGTAGAAATGTTAAAGTATGGCGGCGAAAAAGTGTTTGCTTCACTAGTTTATTTGTGTAAATGCTGCTTGTGACAAAATGTTGTTACAGAAGATTGAAAGCGTGCTGTAATTGTTCTATTGTATAAAGGAAAAGTAAATATGAGTGAATGTACAAATTATCGTGCGATTAGTCTCTTGAGTGTTGTGTGTAAGTTGTACAGTAGTATTCTAATTAATAAAGTAAAGGAGATTACATGTAGTAAACTGAATGGTATGCAAGGTGGGTTTTTGCTTGAAAGAGGATGTGTGGATCAATTGTTTTCGCTTCGAATGATTGCGGAGAAGACATTGGACCGAAACAAAAAATTGTATTGTACTTTCATTGATTTAAAGAGGGCGTATGACAGTGTTGTGCGTGAAAAATTATGGTATATTTTCAAGGAGTATGGCGTTAGTGGTACGTTATTGATAGCACTGATGACTTTATATGAAAATAATCAAGCAGCAGTTCGTGTGGATGGTAGTTTGAGTAGATGGTTCAGTATTGACGTAGAGGTTAAACATGGTTGTGTTATGTCTCCTTGGCTCTTTAATTTGTATATGGATGTGTAATCAAGGAAAATGTTTGAATTTGATCATGAATACTTCAAAATATAAGATTTTAGTTTTTGAGAAAGATGAAGTTACGGAATGCAAGATTAGCATAGATGATGAGCAAATGGAACAAGTTAATGAATTTATGTATCTGGAATGCATGTTTTCGAACGATGGATGGATGAATGCTGAAATTGAAAGAAGAGTGGTTGCAGGTAGAAAAGTTTTGGGCACTTTGGGAATGTTTGCTAGAAATGTGAGTGTATCAAGAGAAGCTAGGTTATGTGTTTATAATGGTGTACTTGTGCCATTGTTGATGTATGGAAGTGAATGTTGGCTATGGGATAACGGGAATAAAAAAAGGGTAACTGCAGTTGAAATGAGATTCTTGAGAAGTGTGTGCGGAGTGACTAGAAGAGACTGTATTAGGAATAAAATAGTGTATGATGAATGTGAAATTAGTGAAAATGTTGTGAAAAGAGTGGATTAAAGTCAGCTGCGTTGGTTTGGACATGTAGAACGAATGTCAAATGATAGACTGATTTATTTCGGTGGAATTGAAGAAACACGAATGCGAGGAAGACCGAGGAATAAATGGAAGAATATGATAGACAATGTTTTGAGTGAACGTAAAATTATAAGCAGAAATAATAGGAGAGCATGTATGAAAAGGGGTATGGTTATTAACGAGGCGAGACTGTCATGTATGGATAGGGGTACTTGGCGAGCAATTGTTAGGGAATAAGGGAATAAAGGGCCAGCTATCCCAGTAATGGGAAAGGCGTGATGTTATGTATGTATGTATAAATCATAACATAAAATTGTATTTATAGAAAATTCCTGATAGTAATACATATGGTAAACAAAAATTAATTTATAAATCATTATTATTAAATGGTTTTTATACGTGTCAATATATTTTAAGTTGGTAACAACTTTACCGATAAAACATTACCAGAACGCTTTATGCACTGAAATTATTCATTTTTTCATTAAATTATGAAAATGTCGATAAATATAATTAATTTCATAATTTTAATGGTAAATTCGGCATTGAAACATTTCTGTGGTGTCCCTCCTTGCCTTGATGCCCTAAGCACGTGCTTATTTTGCTTATAGGGTTAATCTACCACTGCTTGTTTGCAAGCAAAAAACTTTTTTTAAATTCTTTACGCCAGAAGAATTATTTAGGTGTTCCGGTAATTTTGACTAGCCTACATATACTTAAACTATTAAATAAAAATCTCTTCTCTTCAACTTACTTTTCTTAATTTCGATCAGCGGATGAAATTAGCTATAATTCGTAATAAATAGGGTAAATGTAAAATAAACAGATGTCTAAAAATGACAAATGTCATGTAACGTTGATTTTGATTGAAGGCTTCGCAATTTTGTGCTACAACATAACTTCCAACTGCATTCGCTAATAATTCCCGTTTAAAAATTCACTTGCTACTATTATTATGGGACAGAAGGAGTATAATTTATTACATGTGGATTTTCACAAAGTAAACGAAAATACTATTTTATATTTTACATAATGTGTAAAAATAGGAGAATATCACATTATGATATACTATTTTTTAATTATAATTATTTGCGGTTTTATGTACAATATTATTACTGTTGTTCAATACGTAATGTGGGAACGTAACATTGCTAAGTGCTATAGCGTGTTCTAACATCAGGTAGCCGATTTGTTTTTGTAAGAAATAAAGAAATGAATAGGAAAGTTGGGATTTGTTTACGTCTTGTGAAAATAAAATAAAATATTTAATATCAAATCAAAATAAAACTGATCCGATTCATTTTATCTATCTTAAAGTTTAATGTAGCTCAAATTGAATAAAAATGAAACAAATGTATTTCGTTCATGGTGCTTGAATCGATTTTACATAATGTGTAAAAATAGGAGAATATCACATTATGATATACTATTTTTTAATTATAATTATTTGCGGTTTTATGTACAATATTATTACTGTTGTTCAATACGTAATGTGGGAACGTAACATTGCTAAGTGCTATAGCGTGTTCTAACATCAGGTAGCCGATTTGTTTTTGTAAGAAATAAAGAAATGAATAGGAAAGTTGGGATTTGTTTACGTCTTGTGAAAATAAAATAAAATATTTAATATCAAATCAAAATAAAACTGATCCGATTCATTTTATCTATCTTAAAGTTTAATGTAGCTCAAATTGAATAAAAATGAAACAAATGTATTTCGTTCATGGTGCTTGAATCGATGCCAACACTCAACATGAAGCTGGATATTTCGCCGTTATCATACAATTAATTATTTTGTAATATCAATGCACACGCATTACATTCCGTCAGTAAAACCAACTGTTGACCGTAAAATACCGGTTCGCAATCGTCGACCTCAGTCTGTGAGTTTTAGTTTTTATTTGAACGTATTCAGAGCAATGTCACACACATATGTTATGTACATACAAACATGTCTATAACTACTTTCATTAACAGCAATTTTGTTTACAATGTATATATATATATATATATATATATATATATATATATATATACCGGGTGTTAATTAAAAAACTGGCCATAGGCGTTTAACATGTAAAATCAGTTTTTCCTCCTGCATTAGTTACCAAATTACTTTAGAGAAAAATACTTTAAATAAAAGTTGTAGAGAATTAAATTCTGCATCTAAGTGAGTAATCAGATTTAATTTTTGACATTTCCTAACTGAGAAAATCAAGTTTAAAATTTCATGAAAACACATAATATATAGGAATAGCCATGGAATTTAAACAAAATTAAAAACAATTGTATGACATTGTAACTGTCAAAAAAATTTGTGTTTCGTAATTTTCGTTCAATAACAGATATTTCTAAAAGTATGGAACAGTTTTCACATGAAGAAAAGCTTCAATTAATAAAATGGTTCTATTCTGGACAAATTTATCTAAATATTCGTGATTTAATAATTTTTTTGACAGCAAATGTCATACAATTGTTTTTAATTTTGTTTAAATTCCATGGCTATTCCTACATATTAAGTGTTTTCATGAAATTTTAAACTTGATTTTCTCAGTTAGGTAATGTCAAAAATTAAATCTGATTGCTCACTTAGATGCAGAATTTAATTCTCTACAACTTTTATTTAAAGTATTTTTCTCTAAAGTAATTTGGTAACTAATGCAGGAGGAAAAACTGATTTTACATGTTAAACGCCTATGGCCAGTTTTTTAATTAACACCCGGTATATATATATATATATATATATATATATATATATATATATATATATATATATATATATATTATCACCCACCTTTCTCCGGGGAGTGGGGGTGGTAAACGACAGCCAGCTAGTCAAGTCGGCGAGGGTACGAACTGGCGTACGGCGTGGGTCGGTTAACGGGAGCTCGTGGTGGGCGCCACGATACTTTGGTCGGAATAAAAGTATCGAAAAGTGTTTACACGGGATGTATCAGTGTGAGGGAGGTAAGTCGTCACTCGAACGTTCATGAATTAAACAAAGCGTACTTGAGTTAAATTTGCCGGAGCATATATTGTACCACAAGACTGGAGAAAAATAGATATGTATGTCTCTTAAATCGGACACCAGATGGTAACAGAAATAAATGTGGGTGGGTCGTTGACAGAGACAGTTCGGGAACGGTCTGTAAGAGAAAACTTGGAAAGATGCAGGCGGGCTAACCCGGTCCTGTCCGCACGAAATGAAAAGGTTACGTAGCGTTCCCAAACTGTTCGTATCAAGGGTACACCAGAACAAAATGTATACAACTAATAATATACAGAAAAATGAGAAAGAAAATACTTAAATAAATCTTATATACTAGTTAAAGAGTGTGGGCCACAGTCAGTGGTAGCCTGGCGTGTGTCAGTACAAAAAAATATAGTGGTGCAGGTGGGCAAACCCGATCCTGTCCTCGCGTTAGCTAAGTGACATGACACATCCACGCTAACACTGCGCGGTGGTACACTCGATCGAGGGAGGAGATTTTAACAATAATATTAGGACAATTAAATCGATTATAATTACAGAAATTAAGTTAAATTTTATAAGTTAACAAAAAAAGTAAACGTTAGCAATAAAAGTAGTGTTCAAAAGACAATTTAGGTAACACAGCTGAGTATGGAGGATCATCACAGCGCAATGATTGTCGGTACTAATTGGAGTAGACACGTTAAGAAAAAGGGGGGGGGTTGTCGTATTCGGTGTGTAGTCGAAGATGGTCGAAATGACTCGAGCGTCTTCGGGGCGGACCACGCCCGGAAGGGCGAGATGGAACGAGTCGACTACACACACAGGTCGTCACTAGTTGACACGCAACGTGGTGGCGAACAAAGAGAATTACTTAGCTGCAGATGGTGAGCTGGTGGTTATGTGTGGTTCACCAAATCCTCCCCGGCGGGAGCAGTTATTTCGCCTGGCGGTAGTCCTCCAGCGGGTTAGTTTCCAAACGAAATAACGTGTGGCGAGGTGTGGGTAGGTGGCTCACGAAAATCCTCCGACTCGGAGTACACCGAGGTTACTCGTCCGGTAAAGATATTCGACGATAATTCCGAATAACCTTGATCTACCACACTACACTATACCTCTCTCACGGCACTACCACTCACTCACTTATCTCACAACTAAATCACAAAAAAAACTTCACCACGTCAGTTCAGACTGACGATCTGCAAACGACTCTCTCTGTTCTTGTTCGTGCACAATTTTCGGTCATAATCACTCCGTTCAAACTTAATTGTACACCCGCCTACCTGTCGTTATACATCGATACATGGCGCTATCTATTTCCAGTCTTGAATCACAATATATGGCGGCAAATATTGAAAAAAACCGTGACAATATATATATATATACAGTGCGAATAATGTAAGGCTATACATTGGCAACTTTATTTTAGCGTTAATCAATTTGCCTATGCCAGTATCAACCCGTTGAATAATTTAAAATTAGACATAGGGCATTTACTTAATGTTACCATGGTGATTACATACAAACACTCCAATTTAACATGGTTGAATAATGTAAAATTAGACACTTGTCCACAGACTACTATTTTTATTTAAATCATTTACAAAGTTATTTATTATGCAATGTTAGATTATTTGTTGTACAAAACCAGTAAATGTAAATGTGTGTGTAGTTTTTTATTGTATTCAATTTAAATCTAAATAAGAGATTCAAAGATGTTTCCATTTTCAACTAAACAATAGCCAAGACGATTATAAAATTCATTTACGACACTTTGAATTTGTTGATTTGTAATTTGTTGTGAAGCCCATAATATTCTTTCCCGCAGTTCATTCGTATCTCTAATAGGCACACTAGTGTATACTGCCGACTTTAATTTTCCCCAGTAAAAAAAATCCAAAGGATTTAAATCAGGGGACCTTGCAGGCCACTCAATGGTCCCACCTCTTCCTAACCATCTATTTGGAAAGTATCTATTTAAAAATTGGCGTACTTCTTGAGAATAATGGGGCGGGGCACCATCATGCTGGTACCATATCGGACCTTGTAAATTCAATGCATTGAGGGCCGGCACCCTATCACGCAGCGGTTCTAAATATTTTGTACCATTTAAAGTACCATCTATAAAAAAGGGACCGATAATGTACGAATGGATAATACCCGCCCAAACGTTAAGTTTTTCCGGATATTGGGTACGAGTTGTATTGTACAGATGTAAATTTTCTTTAGACCAGTATCTACAGTTTTGTGAATTTGGTTCTCCATGTTTGATGAATGTTGATTCATCTGTAAATAAAATATTTTTATGGAAGTTATTATCAATAACTATTTCTTCGAAAATTCTTTCACAAAACTGATTCCTCCGTTCCATATCAGTTATTGTTATTTCTTGATGTTTTTGATATTTATACGACTTATATTTATGTTTTTTTAAAATTCGCATCACGGTTCCCTGGCTAATATTCTGTGCAGCAGCAATTTGTCTAGTAGTTAAGTTGATATTATTTTCCACTGCAGCCAGCACATTTAACTCGATATCTTCAGTAGCAACCATAGGCCCTTTTAATCTTTTATTGTTGTGATCTGTGTTAATACAACCTGTACAGTTCATTTTTTTAACTAAATTTGCCACCGTTTGGTGACATGGGATGGGTCTGCCTGGGAATTCAATGCTAAAATAATCACACACTTCTCGCAAAGACGCCCCTGCTAAATACCACGAGTACATCTTAAACTTTTCCTCTGTGACGTACATTTTTGCACTAATTATTACGCGAACTGAGATATTAGTATTGTATTCGTAACACAATATTAAAAACACAGTGACATTTACCAAAACAAGCGTCATTGTAATTTCAATTGTTACTGACATGGGCAAATTGATTAAAGCTAAAATAAAGTCGCCAATGTATAGTCTTACGTTATTCGCACTGTATATATATATATAATATACAAATATTAATGAATTACAATTATATATGCACTCTAGATCCGCATTAATGAAATTCATATAAATTTACCGTAACTTCAGATATATATACAGGGTGTTAAAAAAAGGGTAAAATAATTTCATGGTATATACATTTCGATGTACAGGGTGTAGAGAAAGTAATGCAACAAGGCTATATTTCTGTTATTATTGAATTTAGACAAAAATGTTTCAGACAAAAGTTATATGGTAAAAAGTATTTCATATTTCTGTGACCTTGAAATTCTCTTAAACCATTACGCGCATGCGTTACGCTGTGCAACTTTAATTTTTTAAATGGCAACATATTATTTTGACTAAATTTTTGGAATCAGAAAGACTTTTTACTTCCAGTAGTATAAAAATTTTGATGGGTTACATAATCAAATTTTTAAGAAAAATAGGTATTAATTTAAGTAAAATTTAAGGAATAATCAGTTTACCTTTGTTTGATTAACAAGTGATGTGACAACTAAACAATTAAAAAAATTATGAAAATTGCGTTGGTTGTCAGTTATCACTTGTTAAACAAACAAAGGTAAACTGATTATTCCTTAAATTTTACTTAAATACCTTAAATTAATACCTATTTTTCTTAAAAGTTTTATTATGTAACCCATCAAAATTTTTATACTACTGGAAGTAAAAAGTCTTTCTGATTCCAAAAATTTAGTCAAAATAGTATGTTGCCATTTAAAAAATTAAAGTTGCACAGCGTAACGCATGCGCGTAATGGCTTAAGAGAATTTCAAGGTCACAGAAATATAAAGTACTTTTTACCATGTAACTTTTGTCTGAAACATTTTTGTCTAAATTCAATAATAACAGAAATATAGCCTTGTTGCATTACTTTCTCTACACCCTGTATGTATTATGGACATGCTTCTAGAACAGTACATTTTTAGTGCCACTGGTAGTACACAAATGAGTACGGATATTCAATATAAATTTGTTACCACGTAACTGATGTTGAATAACAAATGAATTAATTTTATTCTGACGTTTTGTAATAATGTACTGTCACCAGTGGCACTAAAATGTAGTCTTCTAAAAGCATGTCCGTAATTTTGCGAATTTTGAAAAAATTCTTTTTGATTCTGAATCAGCACATCGAAATGTATATACCATGAAATTATTTTACCCTTTTTTTTTAATACCCTGTAACACGTAAACCGACCACCGCCATTATTACCTTTATTATTATATTTACAAAAAAATACTATAAAACAAAGTTGTAGGGGACCAAGGGGGACATTCTTTCAGAGAAGAAAATATTTTTTTAAACCAGTGGTTCTCAAGTTACAACACAAATTTTTTTTTTTCAAATGGGAATCTACATATTTCTTATGCCTATTCGATAGCATATTTTTTTCTGAATTCAACCATGTATTAGTTTTATATCCTTACATAATAAAAATATTGCAAAATATTCGATTGAAATTTAAATAAATTTTTATTTTTAATTTTATTGTACAGTAGACTATGGATGAGAAACAAGAGTGATAAATTTAAAATGAAAATTAATAATTAAGAACGAGCGGGCCGTCGAGTGTACGAACGGCTCGACGAAATGTTTCAAGGTCGGTGGATAGCAACAAATGGGCCATACAAATGGCCCGCTCGTTCCCCGGACTTGACACCCCTCGATTTTTTTTTATGGGGATATCTTAAAGATAGAGTATATTCAAAACCAGTAACAACGAAACAAAATTTGATGGACAGAGTTAGAGAAGTTTGCGCTGCTTTGACACCAGAATCTGTAATAAAAGCTACTTCTTCTGTTTTAAATAGAATAGAATTGTGCTTAGAAAATAATGGAAATCAAATAGAACATTATTTATAAGGAGTAATTAACAATTATTAATTTTCAATTTAAATTTATCACTCTTGTTTCTCATCCATAGCCTAAAGCCTTCTGTACAATAATATTAAAAATAAAAATTTATTTAAATTTCAATCGAATATTTTGCAATATTTTTATTATGTAAGGATATAAAACTAATACATGGTTGAATTCAGCAAAAAATATGCTATCGAATAGGCATAAGAAATATGTAGAATCCCATTTTTTTTTTTTTTTTTTTTTTATTATTATTATTTATTTACAACTAGCCGCTAGGGCTAACCAGCAAATTTGATTTAATTTACAATGTAGCATATTTACATAACATGTGTTGAAGGTGCCATCTAGTAACGGTTCTTCTTATTAGATATTTTATAGTTAGCTTATAAGTCTATAGGTTTCCTTCTGTTTAATCTTCTTACGTCTTCTTCGTTATTTAATAGGTTGATGGCTAAGTTGTTAGGGTGATTATTAAGTCGTTTTTCGTATTTTTCTGAGTAGTATTTTGTCTGCTCTTGTATCGTTTTTATACTTAAATCGTTGTGAAGTGACTTGTTAGTTATGTACCAGGGAGCATTTGCGATTGTTCTCAAGGTTTTGTTTTGTAGTCTTTGTATTTTATTAGTATTTGATTGTTTCGCACAGCCCCATAGTTGTATGCCATAGGACCATATGGGTACAATTATTGCTTTGTATAGGAGAATTTTGTTTGATAAGGATAATGTAGATCTTCGACCTATTAACCAGTATAGTTTCTTTGTTTTAATGTCAGCTTGTTTTCTTTTTGCTTGTAGGTGGTACTTCCATGTTAATCTTCTGTCGAGTGTCATTCCCAAATATTTCACTTTGTTATTTTGCGGGAGAGGTTTATTGTTTAAATGCACTTCTGGGCATGTATCTCTTTTCATTGTGAAGGTTATGTGAGCTGACTTTTCTTCATTTATTTTTATCCGCCATTTTATCGCCCATTCTTCGATTTGGTGTAGTGAGCTTTGTAGTAGCTTGGAAGCTTCATTGGGGTTATCATCAGTTGCCAGTATAGCAGTGTCATCTGCGAAAGTTGCGATAGTTGTTTTTTCATCGTATGGTAGGTCCGCAGTAAACAGGAGGTATAACATAGGTCCTAGTACACTGCCTTGTGGAACGCTAGCTTTGATGGGGTATATTTGGGAATGGTCGTTTTCGCATACTATTTGAAAGTTTCTGTCCGTGAGGTAGGATTTCATTAGCAAGTAGTATTGAGATGGTAATTTTTCTTTTATTTTGTATAATAAACCTGGATGCCAGACTTTGTCAAAGGCTTGACTGACATCCAGGAATGCAGCCGAACAAAACTTCTTCTCTTCTAGTGCTTTTTCGATCTCTTTGGTTACTCTATGTATTTGCTCTACAGTCGAGTGTTCGTTTCTGAAACCGAATTGGTATTCCGGGATTAAGTTCTTATCTTCCATTTCATTTTTTAATCTTTTCAGAATTAGTTTTTCAAGGACCTTAGCGAGACATGGAAGTAGGGAGATTGGTCTGTACGATGTAGGTTCGTGTTCTGGTTTGCTTGGTTTTAATATTAGTATTATGTGGGAGAGCTTCCAGATTAGCGGGAAGTATTGGATTCTTAGTATTGCGTTGAATATATGTTTTATGCTGGTGATTGCTTTGTCGGGTAGATTTTTTAATATTATTGGAGTAATAAGATCGTGTCCAGGTGCTTTTTTGTTGTTTAGGGGTTTGATTTCGTTGACGATTTCTTCAGTTTTAAGATTTGGAATTGGTAGAGATAGTTGCAGTGGTATGTCTAGTTGAGTTAGTATTTTTTTTTCTTCTTCATCCGTAGTTTGTGACATGTTGGGTTTGAATGTGTTTGATAAATGTTCAGCAAATATTTCAGCTTTGTCTTTTTCTGATCTGGCCCAGGTACCGTCAGGTCTTCGTATTGGAGGGGAAGTTTTCTGGGGTATTTTTAGATTTCTTGTAGCTTTCCACAAGGTGTGGTCGTTATGTGTATCCGGGGAGAGATTGCTAACGAAGTTTTGAAACAATTCATTTTTTATTTCGTATATCAATATTTTGACCTCCTTACTTATTTTATTTAGTAGAGTCTTGTCACTAGGTAGTCTATTTAAATGCCATCTTTTTCTGATTCTTCTTTTCACAGCTATTTTATCTTTAATGTATTTGGGGTAGTTTAGAACTGCATCGTTTTTAGCTTTATGTTCAGGAGTTGAAATCCAAGCTGCTTGTTGTATATTTTTTGTTAAAATATCCACTGCTTCATCAATGTTATCTTCTGTTTTTAATGGCATGTTCGTATCTGTGTTGTCGTTAAGATATTTTTGAAATGTAGACCATTTAGTTTTTTTATTTGTAAGAGTAGGTTTTTTTTCCTTGTTTATTATTGTCGAGCATAGAGTTGCTATAACAGCAGAATGATCTGACATGATATCGAAGCACTCATCAATTTTTATATAGTTTGATGATATTCCCTTTGTAACAAAGAAATCTAGGGCATCTGGAGTTTTTGCTGGATCTGTTGGCCAGTACGTAGGTTTGCCAGTGCTTGCATGTCCGTATCCTTTATTGAGTATAGCAGCTAGAAGCTGTCTACCTTTAGGGTTTATTAGTCTTGAGCCCCAACTAGGATGTTTAGCGTTGAAGTCACCTGCTGCTAGAAATCTATTTCCTAGGACTTCAAAGGCTTCTTCGAATTCTTCTTGTTTGATTGAGTGCCTTGGTGGGCAGTATATTGCTGATACTACTAAAGTTCCATTAGCTTCTCTGATTTTGACATTGGTAGCTTGGATATAATCCTTTTCTATTCTTGCTATTTCATAATGTGAAATTTTATCACTGATGATGACAGCTGTTCCGCCATGAGCTGTTCCATCGGGGTGGTTAGTATAGTATACTTTGTATTTGTTCATTTTGAAATAATTTCTATCAGTGAAATGAGTTTCAGAAACTAGTAATATATCAATTTTTTGCTCGTTTAGAAAGAGTTCTACTTCTTGCTTGTGTTGTTTTAGACCGTTAGCGTTCCATAATGCAATTCGTATAGTGTTACTTGTCATTAGTGGTTTTATTTATTAACGTGGTTAGTAAATTAAGGATTATTCCGTTTTGATTCATTAATTGCTGAATTAATATCTCAAACCTACTGAGGAACTTTTCGAGAGTAGTGTTATGGTTATCCGAGTTTGTTTTCTCATTTCGTACTGCCTGGGAATAATTCATGTGTTTGTTTGCTGAGTAGTTGAGATTGGAAGATTCATTAATGTTGGTTCTGGATTCTCGGTTTTCTGTTGTAGTTTGTGTTTTTCTATAATTGTTTGTATTCATTTTACCTCTCATTTTTTGTAGGTCACGATATACTGTACAGCCTTTATAATTGGCTGGGTGGGCTCCCCCACACAGCGCACATTTTGCAGTAGTAGTTTTTGGTTGTGTGCATTCCAACGTTGGATGATCTCCTGCACATTTCACGCAGTTGAATGGGTTGGTGCAGTATGATTTTGTGTGGCCGTATCTTTGGCACCTCATGCATTGAGGTACTTCTTTCCTCTTGCGTGGTTCTTCCACTGTAATTTTTGTTCCTAGTAGGTACTGGATTTCGTATATCTTCTTATTGTTTTCGCTGGGTGCCTGGTCGACAAAAAACATTGGTAGCGGTTGTTTCGTTTTCCAATTGCGGATGTTAATAACGTTTTGAATTTTAAACCTTTTGTTCTCCAGTGCTTCTTGCAGGTCCTGAGGTGCAATCGAATAGTGAAGGTTTTTGATAACGACCCTATAAGCCCTTTCTTCACGGGGTTGGTAGGTGTGATACGCAATATTGTGTTTTGTTAGTAGATGAACAAGTTTTCTGTATGCTGTTGGCGTTGTGGCATTGACTTTTACCACGTCATTCGATAGTGTTTTGCAAATAAAATCATTTTCGTCAACGGCTTGTTGCAGACTTGCTCTCATTGCTGGATAGTTTTCTACATCTTGAATATATATCGGGGGAGGTTTGGGATTAGCTTTGGATTATTTGTTTGGTTCTTCTGTTCCTTGTTTAGTTTGATTTGGTTCTTCTTGTTGTTGTTCCATGTCCGTGTCATTACTCAGGATGGTATAACTATTAGAAGTCGGTATCTGATCATTTTGGTTAACATTACTTCTTTTTTTTGCCTGTTCTGTATTTGTGTTTTCTGTTCTTCCTCTCTTCCTTGTGATTCTTTGCCATGTAAAGTATGGAGTTCGTGTTAAGTTGGTTTGTGTAGCTGATATCGGTGTAGAAGTAGTGGTAGCTTGTAGAGTATTATTTGATATGAGATATTGGGGAGGAGTTCCCAATATATTATTGAGAGTCCATGATCCTGGAGTTCCTGGAGTTGTATGAGCAGATAATATACTGCTGTTCGGTGTTAGTTCATTTAGTGTTGGTGTAGTAATTGGTGTATTGAAGATGCTTGTTGTGCTAGTTGTGTTTATTGACACATGTGTGGTCGTAACGGCTTCAGTAGCAGCTGTAGTGATCATGTTTGCTAAACCGCCACTCTTTTCTGACATTTTAAGTTTTGCTATTTAGTAGTAACTTTTTGTTGCAATATAGTTGGAATCACTGGTTAGAACTCACGAGCGTGTTGGCGTAACGAGACACAAGGTCGTGTGTTTTGAGTGCGCGCGCACCTCTCCTCGTGGTGATTTAGACACTTTTATAGGTAAAGTAAAGTAAATAATTACTTGTTTCACACAATTATTAGCTTTTCGAACTCGAAATTGTTTATTTGAGATACATGCATATATGCACTATAGCACTATTATATTAAAGGTATGTGGGTATTTATTTAATTGTTAATAATCACACTGTTAGTCGGAGTTTCAGAATATCACGATGCACTATCGTTGATAGCTATGCCACGACTCAGAATCCCATTTGAAAAAAAAAAAAATTTGTGTTGTAACTTGAGAACCACTGGTTTAAAAAAATATTTTCTTCTCTGAAAGAATGTCCCCCTTGGTCCCCTACAACTTTGTTCGATAGTATTTTTTTTGTAAATATAATAATAAAGGTAATAAGGGCGGTGGTCGGTGTACGTGTTACACCCTGTATATATATATATATATATATATATATATATATATATATATATATAACCATCTTAACGTGAAAAATATCAGAAGAACGAGCTAGTATACATATCATATATTTATGGCGTAACAGATCAAGTTACTTGTCACTCCGAGTATAAACCTGCGATGATATATTACTCGCGCCATAGAATTTTAAGAAAAACCTGAGATGCAAGTATTTATATGTGGACGTACGTACATTTCACAACGATAATTCATGTGCCGTTACAGTTTACCATATCACATATAAATATTTAAAACTTTAAATATACCTCCAACCCGCTTATTGCAAATTAATAATATCTAATTAATTATTTTATATATTTTGATTAATATATTCTTGTTTAAACTTAAAAAAACTACATGCACCAAAAACTTTACAATCAAAACACTAACTAATCACTTTTATACTCAGATATAAATAGAAGAATACTTTCAAGAAAAACAAAATTGTATGCTAATATAATATTTTATTTGGAGAATACAATAATAATTGTAAAATATGCATGTATGATATAGGTAATATAAATACATGAAAATAGCGTCGTTGCCAAATGATTATTTTATCACTTTATTTGGGTTTACCAGCCTTTGCGCCATCCTCCTACATTGCCCGATCCTCCTGCGTTACCCCATCCTCCTGCATTACCCAGACCAATAGCAACGGGAGCTACAATTGCAATACCACCTCCGTCTCCTCTCCACTGGCCATCATCACCATCATCCCAGTTTCCAACATCGCCGCGCCATTGTCCATCATCACCTCCCCATCTACCATCATCACCACTCCATCCACCATTATCTCCGTGGTCGTTGCCAGGTCCAGTTAACACCACACTTCCCCCACGTGTACGAACATCACCAGCTGGTCCAGACAACTGTGCTCCAGCACCTTGACCGTGAAGACCGTTGTCTGTACGTACTGAACCTGCTGGTCCAGCAACCACGGCTCCGTCTTTGCTAACTCCAATCGAACCAGATGGAATGTGAGCAGCTGGATTTACAATGCCCACGATGCCGATAGAACTGGCTGAGGCGACGACTACTACCGCGCAAAATGTAATAACCTATAACAAAATATATGTGTAAATAATAATGAATTTGTTTTACAATATTATTTATTTGATCCTAAACAGTTTTAGCTTGTAGATGATTTAGTTATAATATAAACTTACCAAGGTGTTCATGCTGTATCCTTGTTGTTCTGATGACAGAAACTATGCTCTTTCAGCCTGAAATGCATGTATATATACTTCGAACTCGACCTTCATGGATTCAAGATTAAAAATTGAATCAATACTTTTACTAATCGCAGCCTGGTATATGTAAATTAGTGATTTTTGTATATGAATAGCACATTTCTGTGTACACATGATCTTGATGCAATATATTGAAGTACATGGTAATACTACTGCAAATGAATATTGCATTAATTAATTATAATTTCCTAGTTGTCGGTTGAAGTAAACCATTTCAGTTATTAATATATATTTATATACATTACAAAATGGATAAATTACACATTTTTTTAGTAGTTTAAAACAACAATTTGTTGAGAACTTGATCATTTTAATTATATGTTTACTAATTAGATATGTATTTACCTTTTTGGACAAACTATTAATGCATTTTATTTATATACGAAACATATCATTATATAAATTTTTAGTATCTCATATTCTAAAATATCGTATAAGTTATGCTTCAATTGAACCAATAATCGATTTGTTAATGTAACAGGTATGATCATAAAGTTCGTGCAATTTTTTAAACTCATGCGCTGCATTTGTCGGGTTGATAAATATTTTTGGTGACGTGTTGATTAACCTATCTTTAACAGTTGTCTCAATTTGCAGCTATATTAAATTTGTATTTTAGATTTTACAGCCAATTGAACAAGATGTGCTTTTATACATTAAGCGATTTTTAAAAATTTTCACAATCTGAGATCAAAGAATATGCACTAAATTTTGCGTGAAAATGCAATCAAGTGCGGTAAAGTGGTGGAAATTGCACGTGGCTGATGGGCCACGAACAATTGTCCTCACGAGGGTGAGGTTGCCAGCTTCTCAGTGGAGAAGGGTGTGGTAGAATAACTAAGTTTGGGCGCCACGCAATTAAAATTACCACCTGAACCCACCAAACTGCGATGGTGGTGCGGACAAAATGTTCGAAACGCAACAAGACACAGGAAAAGGGGCGGTAAATACAAAAATACTGAAAGGTAGAAGTTAAATGAATTTAATTTGATTTAAGCAAAATAATAAATAAATAAGTACAAAATGAAATAAATTAATAATAACGTAAAAAAAAAACAAATAATGAAAATGTGAACTAGCAAAATTAAATTATCAAAATAACAACAAAAAAAATACGAGGATACGGGGTGTTCAAAGAAAAACACAAACAACAAAGGGAAGACAAGGTTAACAAAATCGTAAGAAAATGCTGTAGAAGCCATTTGATGAACCGAGTATGAATGAACGAGCGATTTACAAGTGGTATAAACGGTTTCAAGATGGCTGTGAATCAGTTGAAGATAATGGAATTGGAGGATCCAGAACTTCAATCACTGGAGAAAACGTGGAAGAAAAAAATTATTGATATCCGTCGAATTACATTTAGAGAGGTTATAGAAGAAGTTGATATATAGTATGGATCCTGCGAAGTAATTTTTACCAATGTTTTGGGTATGAGGCGAGTGGCAGCAATACACCAGCTCATACTTCATTGTTTGTTCGGGATTTTCTGTCAAACATAGCACTGTAAAATATCGCAAGTCACAATGAAAGAATTTTTTACCCCCACTGAAGAATTAACTACAAAATCGCCGGAGGAGCTGAAGGTAATACTAAAATTTGCGTTTCATGAAGAAACGCCGACATTATATCCGATGGGGACTATTTTTAAGGGGGCAATCTAAAAATTGTCGAATAAATATTAAATATTGTTTTGGAAATTAAGTTTTGCACGAACTTTTTGATCATACGTCGTATCTAACATTACGCTCATGTTTATATCAAAAATGTTCATCGTTAACTGATTCATGTTTAGAGTGGCATAGTGGAACATTAGGTAATTACAAACTTGCCAAGTACAACAAGCAGTAGATTTATCATTTCCTACGCCATCCATCTTTTCGTTTATTCTGTCCATAACGCAATTGTCCTAATTCAAATACATCTCTGTAATCATTGCCACGTGACCGCTAAACGTATCTTGTTAATCTTTAATCACCATTATTGACATGATGTATGAAACTTCAAACTTGAACACTAAAAGCTTGTGTTAAGTACCAGATGTTACAAGACAGATAATATCGACTTCTTTGTTATTTAAAGCCAAGAACCGTATTGTCTTTATAATTATACCTATAATTCTACCAATTCGATAAATATACAATACAAAGTTTTGTATAGATATTAATAAGGGTAAACAATTTTACATACATACATATACTAACCTCAAATCTTTATGTTACAAGGTATAGCTCGTTCAAAGATATTTGGAATTGATTCCCGGAGGATTAACGCAACATGCTATTAACAGAGGATTATCCCAAATTATGACAGGTACTAAATGGATAAGAAACAGAGATGTATTCCGAAATTGTTACTCCTTTTTGAAATAATAAAACACAACCTAAATCGATTGATGTTATAAAGGTAAATATTAATATCATAACAAAAACAAATATATCTCTTATATGCATTTTCCAGTATGAACATTACAAATTAAAATTATACCTAATACTGCCACTACTATTTACTAATGACTTCCCCTGTTGTGAAAGGTTTCATCCTACCTATTAAGAAGTCATGTCAATTACAATTACAGTAGGGTCGCGATTTAGTGAATTTTCGATTGAGTGAACTACCCGATTGAGTAAACACTCAAATTTTATCATTGTGTCCCGATATAGTGAACAGCTGTAAACCCCGATACAGGAAACTATGGTATTTACAATACTTCTCTGGGGGATTTCTTTAAATATGTGGATTTAATTTTGCTGCCTAAGTATGTAAACATTCGCATCTCAGATCATCTAGATGGCACGTAAACGAAAATGCTTTAATTTAAAACAAAAAAGTTAAATACAGGTAAACCTCGTTTTGCACCGGTTCGATTTACGCCGATTCACAATTACGTCGGTTGGTGTCGGCCGTGGGATTCCTCGGATTTGGCCGACACCAGACGACAATAGGCGCCGCGATTCTAATAGCAAACACACTTTTACACGTTGTTTTATTCTATTACCGTGTACGCGAGCAGCCTATTGTGTGTGTGAAATTGTTTCGGAGTTAGCTTTCGTTTTGTTTTTAATAGAAATAATAAGCTCTGTGAGATAGACGGAGATTATCTGTACTTAAATGTCCGGGTAAAGGAGAATGTGTGACCGTGGTTGATAGTAGAATATTGCAATTTGCTCGTGTTACATAATTTGAGGCAAAAATTAGTACAAATTAACCTGAACAAAAAGCGTAAACAATCCAACATTACTTAATTTTGTCATAAATAACTTTATATATGTACCTTCGCATTACATAATACACGTATACATAATATTATGTAATAGGTACATGTATTATTTGTTTTTTTTTTTTTATTATTTTATTGTAGATTTTTTTTAGTCAATTTGTAGATCTTGAGAAGGAAAAATATTGAATCCAAAATGATTGGAATAACGTTCAAAAATATTTTCAAATATTTTAGTACGTTTTGGGTGTAATTCTCAAGAGGTTTTGTTTATGTTTGTTTGAACTAGAATTTTGTTCTTTGCTTCAAAAAAGACCAAACAACGATATGGTCGGAACGTGACATATCTGTTATCATCTTTATGATTAAGTTTTGAAATAAACAGTTCACAACACCTTGAACTATAACACTAGTTTACAAATTTTTGGTTTACGGTGAGTACCTAAAAGAAGAAGTGTTTTTTAGACTAATTTGGGGTCAGGGAAAACGAAAATGACAGTCATTTATTTTTCCAAAGAATTGTTTTCGAGATATTTGCAAAAAACCTGTTTTTTGCTCTTTCTTCATATACTGGCATAAAACTTGATAACGGTTGATCCAATTAACATAAACTGTATATCGTTCGAAAGGTATGTTCTTCCACTTTCCGACGGTATCTTATTTTTGTAAATCAGATTAAAATTCTTTGGGTTACAGCCTGTAACTTACAGGCGACGAAAGTCGGAAAAACGTGGATTTTTCGAAATTTTTTAAAATCACTCATTTTTAATTGTTCCATGGAGATAGAAAAAAAATTGTTTTACATGCTTTTAAGATTTCGTATGAAAGATATAGCAAAGATTTATAGCAAAAAAAAAACGAAGCCTAAGTTTGCTTAAATCGGACGAAAAATACAGAAGTTATGATACATTAACAGGCCTATTCTGTAAAATAAATTCATAACATGTCGTTACGTAACTACGGTAGTTATGAATTTTTCATAACGACATTTACAACGACTATAGTGCGATTGTGTATTCTGTATCTCAGGTCGTTGTGTTTGACGTTTAATTTTCATCATAACGACGAGACCAATGTTTTTGAGTTAAATAGTACGACCTAACAGAATTTCATACCTATTGAAGCAAATGTCAAATTTAGCTTATATACATATTTTATTATTTTTGAATCATACATGGTGTAAGTAAATATGGGTAATATGAAAAATTGTAGTGCTGAAGTCCAGCGAATACGTTTTTACTCCTTTTTTCCACTATGAATAAACATATAAATCAAAATTATATATTTCTTTCTAAAATGAGAAAAAAAGAATTATGACGATATTTCTCAATAGAAGTACTAGGCATAAATAATAAAATTGTATACATTTTTATTCCATATTTGTATGTTCATGGAATGAATTAAAAATTGTCATCAAGATTGTAAAACAAAATATTTATTAGAAATGTCATATGTGATGTGTCAATTGAAATTTGCAGTTTTGATATGCATGTGTATATGAAAATCGTGTGGTGACCGCAGGAATATATTTTACAAAGAGTTTATATTTTACAGCGCATCTTCAGAGACCCTTTGAGTCGTAGAAAAGAATTATTTCCTCGTAATGTTATTAAAAACAGTTTAAATTAATTTATATATTCAAATTATGAGTTCAACGGCAGCTAATTGACTATCGTTGTTTAACTACCAAATATAACGACTTTTTGTCAACATGTCGTTATGGATTACGACATTTTGAGTTACAGAATACGAAAAATTGAAAAGTCGTAATAATACCGACTATCGTTGTCATAACATGTCGTTATGGCTTTACGACAAGTTACAGAATAGGCCTGTAAGTATGGTTAGACAATTTTAGTTTTTCAGAAACAGGTTCATACTTTTGGTTGAAAATATGTTTTTTCACTTAAACTCCTCCATTTATGTTGCATTGAATCGACACGAAGTTGCATCCAGCAGTAGTCACTCATCATACCTTCATTCCAAAAGCCTCTTTCGCCTTGTTCATCGCTCTCAGCTCCCAAATTCGGACGAAAAGAGTCCAAATGTCTGTGTAGGAATTGTATTTTACTTCTTACTTACTTTGTATCAACTTCTTTGATCTGCAAACTTTAGCAATATGGCCTTTCTTGCTACAGTTATGGCATACTGTGTCGCGAAATTTGCAATGTTCGCGAGAGTGTTGCCCTCCACAACCGTTGCATGGTTGTTGTTTACTTCGCCTTTATGCGATGTGCCGCGGGAGCCGCGCTGCTGTCCCCAGCCTCGTGATGACAATGTACGGTTAGGGAAACTTTGCCTATGTTTATTCTGTGGTGGTGCATAGCCTAGTTTGTTCGCTGTTTCTACTTCAGTTTTGACTACGCTTGTTATATCACGCGTTGCCTCAAGTGCGTGTGCGATCTCGTACGCCTCTGTGAAGGTTGTTGGCTTCTTGGCGATGATCTCGTCGCACATTTCTCGAGATTCTAGCCCATGCAGAAGCTGCTCGATCAGCATCCTGTCTAGAAAATCGCCGTATTCACAATGGGCGGCACCTTTCTTTAGACGCAGCGCGAAATTGGCAATGCTTTCGTCTTTCTCTTGCTTGACTTGACGAAATCGAATACTTTCAGCATATTTGTTCTTGGCACGGTCGAAGTGGTTTATGAGTTCCGTTTGTATCTCGTCGTATGTCAGCTGCTCTGGCAAGCGGCGGCTGATCAGGAACTTGAGTGCGTCGTTTAACTCTGCACCTATATGTACACGGGCGTAATTAGCAAATTGTTCTTCTGGAATATTACTTAGCTGCAATGCCCAGTTGAAACGTATGAAATAGTCTTCGACGGTCGTTCCTTTCACTGGTTTGTACTCGTTCATTGCGAATGGCGGAGGTTTTGGTGGTAGTGCGGTAGGCGATCTGGAAATATCGGTTGAAGAACCAATGGCGGTAGGTACATTAGCTGCCGCTGGCAAGCATGCTAGTGATGGCTTGCAATAACTCGTTTGGTACTTCCATTTTAGTCACTGTATCACTCTCGATTTAACTCACTTCTGACACCAGTTATTATGTTTGTTGTTTATTATACGTGAATTTATTAGGGTACACACTACTTTAACACAGGTATATCTTATATTCTAATACGTGTCTATACGCCATTTTATGTTGTGGAGACTGCGTCATCTGCGCGCATAGCGGAAACACTGTTGTGCGTTGGTACTGTACGCGGGAGCTTTAAATTCAAATAGTTCATATCTAACACATATACAGTCATAATTTTGCTGATTTAGGTTCCTAGAATAAAAGTTGTTTCTTAAAATATCTGAGTGACACCAGAACCCCGAAAAAGTAAACAACCATAAAGAGTGAACAGGCTTGGCCGGAATTAGTTCACAAAATCGCGACTCTACTGTATCTTTGAATATACAATAACAGTAGGTACTGTAAATGTATTTTATACGTTTGAGCTGAAATATTGGTGATAACACACTGGCTTATCCAATAAATATTTATTCAAGTGTATATGATAAGTGCAAAATGTTTCAGCTTGGCCAAGTGATGCATACAGGAGAATATTATCTTTTATGAACACAAACGCATTTGAACGAATATTCACTGCGTCTCTCGCCTCCTCGCACGCATGCAGTGTGAAAGTTAGTATCAAATTCATTAAACGGTGTTCGTATATAATGCAAGTAACATATATGTGATACCGTAAAACTGATGATACCATACAATCATCATCTCGGCAACCTCATCTCCAGCCAAAGCAACTCAATCACACAATTGCTATCCCCGACCGCGACAACGAGAAAGAATATTTTCATTTATCAAACGAAGATTGAAACGCTCGACAATATATGACAAAGTCACAACATATAGCTTTAGAGACGATGAAAGATATTATTTTTTTAAATGAGGTTTCACCGAAAAATGTAAACTTCGAAAATGTTATTCAGCAATTTATATTGAAAGATTACATCGAGAAATATTGGTAAAATATTACCATATAGATAATAATCTGTAAATCTGTGGAAAGTATTGAACAAAACTTCAAATATGTATAAACTACAATAATCTTTGTTATAGTTTTATAATTTATTAGTTCGGTCACAATTTTACACTATTATTATGGATAAAATACTACTATAAGTTACTGTCTGCTTATAAGTCATATTTACACAGTACAAATATTGATACATAATGCAATGAAAATGTAAAATCAACGACCATTTAAAATGAAATACGAACAGTTGTTCTGGAAACAATTATTATAAATTAACAGTATTTGGCTAATGTTTTTATTTTGACAGTTCATACTACGACCTACCAGATTAAAAAGTCTGACAGTACATAATGTCCAAAATAATAACTATATACCAGAAAGCCCGCCATTTAAACACACTGGTAAACGAAGTTTATCTATTTCTCGTTAATATACAAATAGGATGTATCACAAACGTTACTTATTTCATATATTTTACAGCAGCAATTAGTTATGCATGTTAATTAGTACCTTGTATGGCTTACAATAAAATCCCCAAAAAATGTAATAATCTGTGAATATTATTTCTTAATTCGTAATTATATGTTCTTTTATTAACAAATCAAGGCTGACTGTAACGACTTAATAATATTTTTCTTTGAATGATGTAGAAGATGTTGATAATGATTTATACCATGTTTGGACTTCCATCTTCTGTATGTTATGTTAATAAAACTAGTTGTTACAAAATATAAATTTATTATTAAATACACTTAATATCACATAGTCAAATATAACATTTATACACAACTTTTTGATAACTAAGATCAGTTGTCTTCATCAGGTGAACTGATACTGTATCAGTTCACTTTTGTTCAATTTTTAATTTAAAAATATTTTTTTCTCCAATGGTCTTTCCTAAATAAAAAATGTGGAAAAATAATATTTCATTTCCTGCATATGCAAGAACATTTTGAACACAATTTAATGGAAAATAAAGGAGAAAAAAAAAATAAAAACTGAAAAAATGTTGAAAAAAATTTTTTTTTTCAATAACTAAAAGAAATTTTGAAAAATAAAAAGTCAGATGCACAACTAGACCATAATACGCATTTGTAAAAATATTCATCAAAATCGGTTGGATAGTCTAGGAAAAAAACGTACGAGCGAGCGGACGAACGACGTACATACGGTCATATGTTGTAATAGTCATTTCGTGATCCAGGGGGTCTGTCCAGGATTTCTACGCAAAACTTTTTGAAATCCGAGAATGCTACAGACATCGTACCGAACACTATAGCTCTTCGACAGGAGGTAATTGCTAAAAGCTAAAAGACATTTGGTTTTTCTTCTAATTATTATCATTTATTTTCATTGTTGATGATTATTTGGTCAACATTTCAAATCATTCGAAGTTTATGACTCAGTTTAGATGTGTTAAAAGTTTTCGTTTTGATAATAGCCAGAACCAGATGGCCGAAACGTTAGCAATTCTATTCAACTTGCTATTATACACAAATATATTGTTCTCTACAACCAGAACTTGCAGTCATTTATTCCAACCATCCGGATAAAATATTTTCCTACTTCCTATTATCATTAATATAAAGTAGTAAAATCCACGAAATTGTGGTTCCATACTCAAATTTTCGCAACAAATACGTAGCAGCCATAATTGTTTAGGAATGTCCTATAATTAATTTAAAAAATGATGGAAACAGTTTCCATCATTCTTTTCCATCCACGTCTACCAGTTTCCAGAAAACTAGTGCACATTCTTAAATTGTAACACAAGTTTAGCATTAATGTTGGAAAATGCGAATTTATTTCTATTCTAAGATATTTATAATTAGTGCATTTTGATTAAACATATAACAGATAAGGCAGTGATAACAGTATAAATGTAAGGTGTGTTAGTGGGCAGTGTTTGTACGGCCTGTATTCTGGAATGTTTTTTTTTGTTTTTTTTTTCAATAAAAAGCGCCCATTTTCTTCTGTCTCTTCAGTTCGGCACCCAAAAATGATCTGATTCGCGTGTTGTAATAATTGAACCAGCGTTTCTAAAACAATTATTATATTAATGAATGATTAAAATGGCAGAATAATGGTACCTACATGCAGTGCCGTAACTAGGTTAGGAAGCGCTCGTGGCACGTGCCTAACTTGCGCCCCTCCCCCATCCAAAAAATTACAAAAATTTTAATACAACAAATTAAATTTTTCTAATTGTTAAATACCCACTATTAACCCCTTCAACATATCTTGCGCATACAATTATGTACATCGAATTATATATTTGCAAAGATGTAGTCCAAAAAAAGTAGTGCCGGGACGCATAATTTTTTTTTTATAGTATTTAATACAGCAGATGAAAAAGTTGTTAAAAATTATGAATCATTTATATACTAAAACATTTTATTATCAAATATTTAAATATTACTTTTGGCTTTTTTTTAATGTGTCAGGATTTAGCCCAGCGTTCTTAAAAAGTACCCTGGCACAATTACACCCCTGTATATTTGTATAAATAAATAATCTATTGAACAAGAAAAATAAATTGTTATTCATATTCAGTGACTAATAAATTAAAGAAATACATGACAGGTATAATTTAAAATTAAATGTTTAGCATATTTTATTATAACATAATGTTTCTAATTTTTTCATTTGCAAACACATCTATTAAACCCGATTTACACGGCGAGTTTCCTTATGATTTAATGCAACTGAAATAATTTGATAATTCAAGTTTCGTGAGACAATTTACACAGCAACTTTATTTGATTGGTTTTTACAACGAAAGGAAAACACTACCAACTTGTTTATATCAAATAAGTTAAGTAACTCTACCTGCTAAATAACTCAAACGTAAGAGTATATTTCAATGTAAGTAATTTCTATACAATGAAAAACTTGACCAGAAAGCAAAAGAACTGTAGGTATACTAAGAGCAACGAAGAATTCGGTGATGGTGGGTTACAGGTTATAAACAATTTATAGTAAAAAAATCTATATGCTAAACAATTTGTAATTAGATGTTTTGAAACTTGTACAAAATCAGCCACATAAACATAAACCTCTACCAATTTAGAGGTCTGAACCCGGTCCAACGAAACCGCCATCCAACATATTAAAATAATAGGCGTAACTTTTATATAAATATAGATAATAATACGAACACTTACTTTGAATCAGTAGATATAAATGTCAAAATGTTTAGAATTGTATATAACAAAGAACATGAAGGGTTGGTAACCATCATTAAAATATAAATATAGCTAAATGTTACTATATGCAAGGTAATTTTTCTCAAAAATTAGAACATGTTCTAACTCGATAAACTGAAGTGAGAATTCAAGTGAATTTTCATTTGGTCAAAATATCGACATTTTACACGATAAAACGGCGACCTTAAATAAATTCATTTGAAAAGTCATGAGAAAATCCACCGTGTAAATCGGGCTTTATATCGTCGTAATTTAATGTTCTTGCAATATCGTTCTCAATTGATATTTAACATGTTAACATTAACATGATATTAAACATGTTTGCCGAATGTGGATTTTTATATCTATTTACTTTTATTTCTTACATTTTGCGCCCCAAACTAATTGGGCTCGTGGCGGGCGCCTCTTTCGCCACGCCCTCGTTACGGCACTGCCTACATGATACACAGCATATGATTGTTGAATAACATGGGCTCGTACGGAACTAGAGCGATATCTTTAAAACCAAGAAATATTTCCCCGCTATAATATTTCTTGCCTTCATATTTGTGTATCACTTCCAGTACATTTTCTAATCTTATACCGAATTCTTCTTCTTTATAATATCCGGGTTCTAAAAATAAATATACTTACAGAATATATAGGTACAGATTGATTTCTTGCAATTGAAATAATTTTATTTACAAAAAAATATATAAAAGGAAATATACTTTCTTGAATATTGTTACTATTTTTGTATTTGTTTATTATACGTACCATTTGAAAAAAGTTGCCAACTTGAAATGTTTGACCATCCTGTGAAACCAAATAAAAACAAGTATAGGAGCTAAAATAAAAACATGTTTATAAATATTTAAAACTACAGGTAGGTGAAATAGTAAATTATTACATTCGTGCACTCCCAGAAAAGCGCTAAGTCCATGTCCAGTGTCGTGCATGTAATCCAGTCCTTCGTGGAATAAAGGCGCCCGGGCCATTACATTGGCTATGTACGTCTTTAGATTGGAAGGGAACACCAGTGAAGACAGATCAATGACTCCCATCAACACTTTAGTATAAGCATGTCGCTGTTCTTTAGTTGGTAAACCAAAGTGAGAATTCTAGTAACATTGGTTGTACCATCTAAAATATACAATATTTATTTACTTAAAAAGTTACAAAGGTACATCAGTTTAGTAATATTCATTCTAAAATTTCTTTCGAATTACATACACCGTTCGCAATATGGAAATAATTCAAAACTTCTAGTTTTTAATATCAAATAACAAGAAGATACAAGTAGAAAACACCACTAATAAGTTTTTACTTATAATAAGTGAACTATGTTTGCATTAATTTAGAGGCTCAGTCTTACGACCAGCCACAAAGAAAAATACTTTTAGACTCATTTGAGTTCTTGCCTCAAAGCAGGGGGTGGACACGGCCATGTTAAAATGCGCAACCGTCTATATTTAGGCAACCAATTAATTCTTACAGGCACTGATAGATGGCGCCGCATGTACTAAATGTAACGCTGGGGTGTTCTCTGAAATATGTATAGAATATTTGAATTTGACAAGTGGGAACATAATAATAATAGTACATGACATTGTATAAATATTTTATTAAATTATATCACTTTTAATAAATTGGTCTACAATAGTATTTTTCTTATAATCCAATGTTTATAGTTTTCTTTTTACAATCAAAATAAATCAACATTAAATATAATAACATTTTCTATTATTATAGGTGAAAACACATCTTTCTGACATTCTGGTATATGGATATTTAATTTTTTTTTAAAACTACCTATGCTTCTAGTGTATTCACAAACAATTCCGGAGTCCCGATACTTCCAAGCCATTCCTTTCGTAACAGATCGGGTGTTGGCATACAATGAAACGCCATTGTTCTCTGAATTATTTTCGCAGTTGGGAACACAACAATAAGTTTTATGCACCATTTTGCTGAAACATAAATTAAACTAGTTATTAACTAAATATACTTCATTAATACTGCATATAAAATGAGTGACATTATTTGTAAACAATGCCAAGTAACAATAGATAGAGCTTTAAGAGAAATAACGACGCAATGTATAAATACGTTAACATGAGCAATCGGACTATAAACAATGATTTGCCATATCAAAACACATTCATAGTATAAATCGCAAGACGAGACTAGTATACGTGGGCAATATTTGTGTTTCATTATTGTCATTAGTAAAAATGAAAATAATTTGACGAAAATTACTTGATAGTAATATTTATTAATATAATTAGTTATAACTTCTCTTTCATGTATGTTAATAATAAAGAAAACTCAACAAAATGTTGATTAAAACATAATATATTCACAAACGCAGCATCTCGCTAACCGGAAATCTCGTTGGTTCGCAATCCCTCGAACGAAATCTCGCTGGATCGAGCACTTTTTCTGTATTTTTTAAGTAGGGTAAATATGTTTCGGTGTATGTATTTTGTTTCTTTTCCTCTTTGATTTGAGAAAGCATCTTTAAACAAGATTTTTATTTATAATTGTAGTTCATTTTAAAAACAAGATTTACTTTTAACCAACTTGCTCACAAGTTTATTTGTACGAACCCAGGACAGCTCTATCCATAATACTTACTAAGTTAGCTGGGTTCATGACAATAGAACGTTACGATATAGTGAATGTTAAATACTCGTAGATTATTTTGTTCTTAAACCCGTAACTAAATTCACAATTACAAATCTAAATTTCTACTTGCATTTAGTGGTAATAATGTAAGGCTATACATTGGTAACTTTATTTTAGCGTAAATCAATTTGCCTATGCTAGTATCAACACGTTGAATAATTTAAAATTAGACATAGGGCATTTACTTAATGTTAACATGGTGATTACATACAAAAACTCCAATTTATTATGGTTGAATAATGTAAAATTAGACACTTGTCCACAGACTACTAAATTTATTTAAATCATTTACAGAATTTATTCCAATTTTTTATTAAATCTATTACATGTTATTGGATTAAAAGTACACTTCAAGTACTGAAATTGTAATTGGTATCAGTACATTTCCAAAATCACTTGGGGGTGATAACTAAATTTGCCACCGTTTGATGACATGTGATGGGCCTGCCCGGGAATTCAAAGCTGAAAAAATCAGAAATTTCTCGCAAAGACGCCCCTTCTAAATACCAGGAATACATCTTAAACTTTTCTTCTGTGATGTACATTTTTTGCACTAATTATTACGCAAACTCGTGAGATATCAGTAACACAATATTGAAAACAGTGACATTTATCAAAACAAACGTCATTGTAATTTCAGTTGTTACTGACATGGGCAAATTGATTAAAGCTAAAATAAAGTCGCCAATGTATAGTCTTACGTTATTCGCACTGTATATATATATATATATATATATATATATATATATACCGGGTGTTAATTAAAAAACTGGCCATAGGCGTTTAATATGTAAAATCAGTTTTTCCTCCTGCATTAGTTCCCAAATTACTTTAGAGAAAAATACTTTAAATAAAAGTTGTAGAGAATTAAATTCTGCGTCTAAGTGAGCAATCCGATTTAATTTTTGACATTTCCTAACTGAGAAAATCAAGTTTAAAATTTCATGAAAACACATAATATATAGGAATAGCCATAAGGCCATAAGGCATAAAAATAAAAAACAAACTTTGTATGTTGTATAACCCGAATGATGATATTAAGCGAGTACAAATTGTCAAAAACAAAATATATTCATTATAATAACTGGAAAATGGATATTAAGCAACATGACGTTAACGGAGTAAAAATATATTTTTACACGTCCGGAAGTAGAAGTCGGTTTCTATGGCGTCGAACGCGGGACAGATATGAAGCATTTACTCCCTAGGGACGGAAACACTTTTCGTAAGGGGTTTTTATTATAACAAAGGTTTTTGTAAATAAATGTCTGTTGTCATGGTACGCGTTGCATAGAAACATTTCCAAAGGCTTCTGAATATTTCAATTGTGAAATTAAGTGTTTCTACTCCCGAACGTGGAAAAAATAGTATATGCAACTCGGGAGAGACCACCATTTTCCCTCGATGTATTTGTAGCCCTCTGGCTTCGCCCTCGGGCCCTCAGGAAAAATAAGAGGTTTCTCTCCCTTGGTGTATAATGTACTATACTTTAATAGTATTTGGCAAGTGGATTTTAAGTTTCAGTGATAATAAGCGGGTCATGATATTAACCGAGGAGTTATTAAACGGGTTCGTCTGTAAATATATTTCCTCATTCTTCCTTAAAATTTGCTTAATATAATATATACTGTATTACAGTATACATACATACATACATACGGGGAATACTGTATATACAAAAATTTATAAGTTTCCAAACATTCATTTTAAATTTAAATAGGTTTTGATTTATTAAAAATCTTTTTAAAAAATTTCTGTATGTATAATTGCATGATGTTTCCACATATTTTCCTTGCCTTATCTCTTCATATAATTCACTATAACTACGAATTGAATTGTTTAATGATCTGCGAATTGAAAGGCTATGTTCAAGATTAGGATCAGTTTCCATAACATGCTCTGACAAGGTTTCAAGATTTTATAGTTGTTCAGCTGTTAATTCTTTTACTGATGTTTCAGCACATACTTCATTGTACAATTTATCCAACCGTTGTTCATCTTGTTAATACGAGTTTCATAGTGAATTGGTGTCTGCTTCAGTGCATTCAATTACGTTAGCGGAAACTAACTCGTTGAAACCGAGTTCATGTCCAATTTCCACAATGTTATTGGTAACTTCAGAAAAATGATTGTCAAAATCAACAAAATCTTTTGCACAATGTGATATGATATGTTTCCAATTTGGCCACATATTGCTTGCTGTTTCTTCATTCCACGATTCGTGTACATTTTCTATAAAGTATTTGATGTTATAGCTATTCCAAAATTCTATTAAATTGCATAAATTTTCGCCTGCCGTGGCTTTTATGGCTTGAGAAAAAGTGTGGCACAAATAATAAGCTTTTAATGTTGCAATGACACCTTGATCCATTGTTTGAGTCAAAGATGTCGTATTTCGTGGAAGAAATGTAATTTTTACTTTTTGATTAAGGTCAAGGAGACCATTTGAATGACCTGGAGCATTGTCTAAGATCGGTAGAATCTTAAAAATAAATCCTTTCTCTGTACAATAAGATTTTGTTGCTGGACAAAAACAGTAGCTGAAGCAGTCTTTAAATAGACTTTTTGTTACCCAAGCTTTCCGATTTGAACGCAGCAACACTGGCAGATTGCGTTTCAATAACTAAGCAGAAATACGCAAGTAAAACATCGTACCACGGTTCGGCAATTTTCGCGAGTTGTTCAAATAGCCGGGAAATAAAAAAAAATCAATAAATTTTTTAAAATAAAATAAATTTTTTAAGCGAATCTGCACTGTACGAAGCCGCACTGTGTGGGTTATTACTGGATATACGGTTAGTTAAAAAAGTATTTGGACAAATGAGCATTTTTTATTTAAATTAACTCAACTTATACCGAGACAAATTTATTCAATTAAAATAAAATCTTGATACCCCTCCTAGTAATATATCATGAGAAAAAAAATCTGTTAAAGAAATAGAAAAAATTAGTTTTACATGTGCCAATAACAACGCAAAAAATGATTTGGACGAAGAAAATAATTTTTATAAAATACATAAAAATTGATTCTAATATTTAATGGGATTACTTTTTGAGTCTTATAATTTCTTTTAGTCCTTTTGTCCAAGATTCCACCAGTGTTCACTTTCGATTTTATTCCTTTCTTCTAGCCATGTAATAATTTTTCTTTTCTATTTCTTTAACCGATTTTTTTAAATTTTATTCTCTTGGTATATTACAAGGAGAGGGTTCAAGATATATACAGGGTGTCCCTAAAATGCGTGGACATCGCTTAACCACAGATTCCTGGGTCGAAAATAAGACGATTTAACTAAACTTACCTATATGCAATTACGTTTCGTTTAGCTGGTATTCTGCTTCAAAGTTCTTTAAAAAAAAAGTTATTTTATCCATAACTACAGAACTCTTGGATCGATTTGGATAATATTCGGTACTGTACTTCTTACGGATGTAGGTCATCTTTTAAGGTGATATTAGTTATTATCAGTGGACCATTAGTGTACGAAACACGGGTAACCCGGCATAAATCACTCAAAAACTTTTAAATGTTAAGGCCAAGAACTTTCAAAAAAATAGTTTCAGAAAGAGACATTCAGTAGTAATTTTTTTGTTGTTGTTGTCTGTACTGATATCTGTTAAGGTTTAGGCACAAAAAAATAAAATCTGAGGGACCGCGCACTGCATTTCATAAAAAAATGTCATCTAGCAGTCTGGTATTTTAAGAAATAAATGACGATATGATATTTATTAGTGCAATTATTTAGATTTCCTTATAAAAAGGAACCGCAAATATTTAAATCTGGTGAACGAGGTGCCCATTTTGCAAAAATTCATAGGAAATCACAAAAATATCAAGTACTTTTTACCATGTAACTTTTGTCTGAAACATTTTTGTCTAAATTCAATAATAACAAAAATATAGCCTTGTTGCATTACTTTCTCTACACCCTGTATATATATATATATATATATATATATATATATATATATATATATATATATATATATATATATATATATACAGTGTGTCCCACCGACTACCATACATAGGAGAATTAACATTGGGAAATTATGTAAGGATCAAGTATTGCTGTGTCTGTATCTAAACATGTGATTGGCACAAATTATACAGTAGGTAATTGAATTAATCAAATTTAAAACTGTCAGATTGCTGTTATTTTTCGAATTTGCTGACACAGTACAATTATTAACATTGAATTATCAATATTCTTGCAAATAAACAATATTTAGAAATAAATATGGTTATATTTATTATCTTATAATAAAGTTTGTGTAGAAACAAATTTGGATGATTTTCAGTAATACATACCTACAACAGAAAGCTTAAGAGTTTGCATTTTGTTACAGAAAAACGAACAAAACACAACAGTTAAGCACTAAATTGAATATAACTAGCAGGTACTAATCAATGAAATGTCCAAACGTATTCCCATTGCCTAGCAGACAGTGGCTTAATCTGTCACAAAATTGTGTCCCACATTTAAGGTAAATGTGTGTTCGTCAGTGAAACAAATATTTTCTAAAGCATGACATTGATTAAACATTAATTCACAAAAAGTGATTCGTTTTTCACTATCTGCTGCTAATAACAGCGTGTAATATTTTTAAGCAAAATATTTGTGTTTTTTATGAGTGCGGTGATTCACCGAGATTATTTGTAATTTCCCTCACACTTCGACAGCTGCCAAAATATCTACTTCGTTGTTAACATTCTGGTTTCCATTTCTATTACTTTTGCGAAGGCAATTCCTTTAAATAATTATGTAATATAAAATTATTTGACAGAAGTAAATTTCTTTATTTTAAATCTTTTGTTTTTGTCACTCAGAAAGAATATACATATAGCTCAAGGCAATAGTTGATCCTTATATAATTTCCCAATGTTAATTTTCCTATGTATGATAGCCGCCGGGACACACTGTATATATATATATATATATATATATATATATATATATATATATATATATATATATATATATATATGTATATATATATATATATATATATATATATATATATATATACCGGGTGTCCCAAGAAATCTGGGACATAGGGAATTAACATGTAAAATTGAAAAAGTTGCGATTACTTCTGTATTATACATTTTAGAGCTCTGAAATTTGGTACAGGTGTAGGGATAGGTTATTCGCATTGATTGGTATTAATTAAAATGATATTAAGGCTCACATTTGTAATAAAAATGCTTTTAAAAAGTAATAATTAAGAGATGTAGCTTATATAACATTTTTGCAAAAGTTTATTTACGGCGTTGCTAGCACAACGGTAAGAAGCTTATTTGGTAATTTAAATAATTTATTAATGTTACGGTTCGAATCTCCAATACACTTTAGAGTCTTTTTTTAATTTTCAAATAATTTACATAGAATTTCATTTATTTAAAAAATAGGAGTAATTATTTAAAAAAAAAAAAACTAAAGTATATTGGAGATTCGAGCCATAACATTTATTAATTATTTAAATTACCAAATAAGCATCTTACCGTTGTGCTAGCAACGCCGTAAATAATTTTTACCAAAAATGATATTTAAGATACAACTTTTAATTATTACTTTTTAGAAGCATTTTTATTAGAAATGTGAGCATTAATATCATTTTAATTAATACCAATCAATGCGAATAAGTTATCCCTACACCTGTACCTAATTTCAGAGCTCTAAAATGTATAATACAGAAGTAATCGCAACTTTTTCAATTTTACATGTTAATTCCCTATGTCCCAGATTTCTTGGGACACCCGGTATATATATATATATATATATATATATATATATATATATATGTATATATATATATATATATTTTTTCGATCATACAGGTTCTGGTCTCGTTGTAGAATCAAACACATGTAGGATATAAACATATTCAACCTAATAATATCTGACTAATTCTAAACCGTAATATACTGAGCTTATTCAACACCATTATTGATTACATCTCCGTGGGCTGTCATTGTTTGTTTGCTTATATGGGGTACTCAAATACATATAGGAGTGACTTCACATGAGATAAATTTTATTCACGACATAAACAAAACAAGCTATCTCTTTCTTACACATTTGACTCGTTTAAATCTATGCGCACATAGTTTTGCCATAGGGGGTGGGGCTTCTCAATAATTCGTTTGTGATTTTACGACGTCGCTCCAATATGGATTTGAATAGACTTCAGGTATTGATAAACGCTATGGTAAATAATTGAAACGAAGGATTCACAAAGTGCGGTCCGTCATTTCCTTGAACAAAATATATAATTATATTTATATTATGTATGAATAAATAACAGAAAATAATTAAATTTTGAACTACATTTTAATGCAAAAGTTTAAGAAAGAGGCGGAGGACTTGATTTGATACAGGAAAGAAGAGAAAAGGAAATTTAAGAGATGGGACGAAAAATATAGAAGGTAAATCCTTATTGGAACTACGTGAAAACGAAGGTTGGCCGATACTAAATGGAAATATATATGGTGACGAAGAGGGTCAATATCTCTTACCTACACAAGCAAAAGATGAGAACGGACGGTAATAGACTTCAAAGATGGTGACATTCAAGAAAGGAAACATAGACGAAGAATTAGAAGACTTAATTAAGAAAATAAAAAAGGCATTGACACAGGAAATTAAAATATATCAAGATTGTATGCCAAGTATGCCAGTTCATGAACAAAGCAATATCTAAAACTAAAAAGGAGTCAAAAAAGCTCTTAACGATTGGAAAATCTATTCCAGAATAGTATAGGAAAAGATAAAGAATATAAAGATTATTGCAAAGAGAGAAAACTGTGTCATACTTCCAATAATATCTGTTAATGAACGACAATCATAAAACACAAACTTTTTATGACAGTTGCAATGTCATACAATTGTTTGTAGTTTTGTTTAAATTCCATGGCTATTCCTATAAATTATGTGTTTTCATGAAATTTTAAACTTGAAATTCTCAGATATTAAATATCAAAAATTAAATCTGATTGGACACATAGAAACAAAAGGTTAAAAGAAAACGGAACACGGAAGACGAAAAAATAATCGTAACAACTTTTATTCCTTGATCATATTCCAGTGAATCCAGTTCTGTACAGCGTGTTCTTGGCACATGTACAAATTTACATTCTTTCCTACGTAGATAAATTTTGTTCTTTATTGTTTTATTCGGAAGAAATTCGCCAACATTAGTTGCGTTGCTCTCAAAACAATTTAGTTCATCGTTTCTTTTTCAACACCTACATTTCTCAAACATACTTCATTTTTGTGTTATTCGCATTATAAAGTCAACATTAAACTCAACACTAGCCGATTATCCCATGTAAAGAGCCAAGGTAAGATTTTAAATTCTTAATTGATACAATAACTTACCCGTCTGTTGACAAGTGTGCAGTCAGTGTAAACCAAGATCTTATGATAAATAGTGCAAAATAAATACAATAAACTCGAACTATGTAAAGTGCGTTTTACATCTAACAAATTTTCGCCATGAAAACGTCAAATTTATGATTTATTATCAGTGGACCATTAGTGTACGAAACACGGGTAACCCGGCATAAACCAGTCAAAAACATTAATAACTAACCTTAAAAGATGACCTACATCTGTAAAAAGTACAGTACCGAATATTATCCAAATCGATCCAAACGTTCTGTCGTTATGGATAAAATAACTTTTTTTTGAAAGAACTTTGAAGCAGAATACTCGCTAAACGAAACGTAATTGCCTATAGGTAGGTAAGTTTAGTTAAATCGTCTTATTTTCGAACCAGGAATCTGTGGTTAAGTGATGTCCACACATTTTAGGGACAACTGTATATATATTAGGTATTGTCCATGACAGATGTGAATATAACGGTTAAAAGTTGCACCTGAAATGAGGCGCCCCTGATATTATGAATTTCTCAATAACGGCGTCTTCCAAGAAATTCGCTTAGAAGTTTGTACCTAACCCCTGCTCCACTTGCCAATGACTGCTCATCAGTGAACAACAAGTCGCCATTCGCTCCTAACGGTTAAGTACGTTACTAAGAGGTAGGAAGTTTAGCAAAAGAGAATCAGTCTGGGTGCAACTGTCATGTAAGTTACATCTTCTTTTTTGGTTATGTTCTGTTGTAGTTTAAATAACGATATTATCGCATTTGTCACTTGGGCTAAGTGATCTATAAATGAGAGATGCAGAATGTGTAGAATTTTTATAATGGCAATTCGTGTTTATAATTGGCACAGTCGGTGTTTTTATATTAAATGAGGTAATATATTAAACTTTTTCGTAATCTTACATTTTCGTAGTCAGAACAAATATTGTTTCGTATAGTGTATACAAAGATAATTGGAATTGACATGACTTCTTAATAGGTAGGATGGAACCCTTCACAGCAGGGCAGGTCATTAGCAACTAGTAGAGGCGGTATTCAGGTACAATTTTAATTTGTATTGATCATATCGGAAAAGACATATAAGAGATATATTTTTCTTATGATATTCTAATGACAACAATCGACTCAGGTCGTGTTTTATTATTTCGAAATGCAGTTATCTGTAAATAAACAGATATGCAATACATCTCTGTTTTTCTTATACATTTAGTACCTGCAATAATTTAGGATAATCCTCTATTAATGGTATGATGCATTAATCCTCCGAGAATTAATTCCAAATATCTTTGAACGAACAATACATTTAATTTTTTTCCCGTCCGAATATATATTTTGTAGTTTATTTAAAAGAGAGTAACACGTACAACCTTTCTTCTAGAATGAGTCATTTATAGACATTTTAAGTTGACGAGAAACGAATACGTACATATTAGAGGGTGGCTGGTGCTGTAAGTTTTAATTAAGAGACGTTTCACCTTAAGTTGGAGAGAAACCATTCTTCTAGGCAGTTGAAGTTGGCGGGGAAACTATTACGAACGTATTAACAGGCCTATTCTGTAAAATAAATTCATAACATGTCGTTACGTAACTACGGTAGTTATGAATTTTTCATAACGACATTTACAACGACTATAGTGCGATTGTGTATTCTGTATCTCAGGTCGTTGTGTTTGACGTTTAATTTTCATCATAACGACGAGACCAATGTTTTTGAGTTAAATAGTACGACCTAACAGAATTTCATACCTATTGAAGCAAATGTCAAATTTAGCTTATATACGTATTTTATTATTATTGACTCATACATGGTGTAAGTAAATATGGGTAATATGAAAAATTGTAGTGCTGATGTCCAGCGAATACGTGTTTACTCCTTTTTTCCACTATGAATAAACATATAAATCAAAATTATCCATTTCTTTCAAAAATGAAGAAAAAAAATAATTATGACGATATTTCTCAATAGAAGTACTAGGCATAAATAATAAAATTGTATACATTTTTATGCCATATTTGTATGTTCATAGAAAGAATTAAAAATTGTCATCAAGGTTGTAAAACAAAATATTTATTAGAAATGTCATATGTGATGTGTCAATTGAAATTTGCAGTTTTGATATGCATGTGTATATGAAAATCGTGTGGTGACTGCAGGAATATATTTTACAAAGAATTTATATTTTACAGCACAACTTCAGAGACCCTTTGAGTCGTAGAAAAGAATTATTTCCTCATAATGTTATTAAAAACAGTTTAAATTAATTTACATATTCAAATTATGAGTTCAGCGACAGCTAATTGACTATCGTTGTTTAACTACCAAATATAACGACTTTTTGTCAACATGTCGTTATGGATTACGACATTTTGAGTTACAGAATACGAAAAATTGAAAAGTCGTAATAATACCGACTATCGTTGTCATAACATGTCGTTATGGCTTTACGACAAGTTACAGAATAGGCCTGTAAGAGACGTTTTTAAACATTTTCAGTTAGTGAGAAAAATATATTAGGAGTGTCTGGCTGATACCGATTCTTCTGATAATCCACATTCAGTTGAAACAGCCAAGCAACCATGTGCCATACATCTACGTTCGATAATTCGCTTGCGTGTACCGGGTCGTTCCCAACGAAGGACCTGTTGGGGCTTCTACCTCTGCTATCGAGTCCGGCATTCCAGGACATCTGCGATACGAGTGTTGCGATGCTAGGGCTGGTGACGGACAGCACTTTCGGGGGATAGCGTTAACGAGTTGAGATGTCGGGGCTGGAGGAGTTCGCAGATATCAGCCTCAGGAAGTCGAGGCTGGAGGCGTTCGCAGACACCTGCCTCGGGATGTCGGGGCTGGAGAAGCTCACAAACATCAGCTTCAGGATGCCGGGGGAGGAGTGCTCGGTTCGATAATGGTCAAGGATGATTTTTTGGTAGGCTGTGGCGAGTGGTTTGGTTGTGGTGGTGTTGGATTGGTACATGCGTGCCAATCCATAACCACACCGTCACTCATTAATTCGACCATGGTGGAGCCGGTGCGTGCCCTGTCGCCGAGTGACGCCACCATGTGCGAGGTGGCCCAGGATCGCCTCGTGAAAAGAGCCCCCGCCGAAAAGGAGGCGATGGAGAGCTCGCGTGAGTGGGAGTCCTACACACTAGACGCGTCCACCGAACGGCTGTTGGATGCCGTGGTAGAGCCAGCAGAGCAATGGGAATCGTTTACGTTGGACGTGTCCACTGAGCGTCTGTTAAAAGCGGCCCCCGTTGGTAAGTATTCACAACTGTAAAATATAATTCAGAATAATAATAATATCAGCAATCTGTTAAGCTACCGTAGAGCTGCAGCAGCCACAAAACCATCTGCACGACGCTTCCACCGACCGGATGTTGGTTGCCCTGGTAGAGTCGACCCCCGCTAGTAAGTGCTCGCGGCTGCCAAATGATGTAGTTTTCAGACAGGATAATAACAACAGACTTTTAAAGTGTACATTTATTGGCCTTGGTTCAGAGCGTAATTTTGTTTCGGCTGGATTTAATCCCAATAGCGAGTTTGACTACACTCGCCGATTTCTCAATACGGAATTTTGGAACACGATTCCGATACGTAGTATTGCTGTTGTGGCGGGGATTTTATCGTGGATGGTCGAAAATTTATCAGAGAACTTGCCTGCTGCACCCGCTGTAATTTTAATACATGGAGTAACGTATACGCAGTAGGCAGGTAGTGAGGTAGAGTTAAATTATAGAGATGTCAGCTTGGTACTGATCAAGATAGAGTTAAATCAGTTTGTTGGTATTTCCGAGTACACGGTGAGCGAGAACAGACGTATTCTCGACTTGATTTATATATACCGGGTGTCCCAAGATCATAGGATATAGGGAATTAACATGTAAAATTGAAAAAGTTGCGATTACTTCTGTATTATGCATTTTAGAGCTCTGAAATTTGGTACAGGTGTTGAGATAGGTGTATGCGTGTGTATGTGTCTGTGATTTTTAGCATCTGGGGGTGTACGTATTCAATAGTAGTGGTGGGGTTAGTGGCGTATAAAGTCGACGGGGGTGAGAAATCTATATTCAGTTTCCGAACTTGAACTAGCCACCAACACCAGCAGCAATAACAACAACAACAACAACACCATGGACAAAAACAATAGTTACACTTTTGAAAATACGGACGAGGAAATTCAAGATCTGCTACCGTTCCTAACTAGCCCCGGCTTCGAGGATATCGATGACATGAGCATCGAGATGCTGGGGTTGGCGGGGCTGACGGCATGTTTGATTTGCAGCGATGACATCATATTCAGGCAGTCGGGGGTGACAAGGACCGGCAGTGACGACAGCGACAACTTCGTGGCCGGCTGCGGTGAGTGGTTTAACAGTGCCAGTGTTGTACGAGCGTACGACTCCCTTACGACGCCGCCACTCATCAGCTCAACGATGTTGGAACTGGTGCTAGCCCTGTCGCCGAGTGACTCCACGCTGTATGAAGTAAAAGAAGATCGCCTTGTGAGTGGAGCCCCCGCTGAAGAGGAGGGCATGGATAGTATACTCGAAGTCAACGAGGAGCTGGAGCGGCCCCTGGATGGGGGAAATCAGTGGAAGTCGTTCTCGCTGGACTCGTCCACCGAGCGGCTTCTGGATGGTGTGATAGGAAACGCTGACCTCTGGGAGTCGTTTACGTTGGACGCGTCCACCGAGCACCTGTTGGACGCCGCTCCCAATTGTAAGTATTCACAACTGTTGAATGTAACTAATAGTAGCTTAGAATAATAATAATAGCAACAGTTTGTTAAGGTGCCAAAGAGCAGTCACGAATGGGGGAAAACTTGGCGTACTAGTCGTCCGCTTCCACGGACCGGATGTTGGACGCCCTGGTAGAGTCGGCCCCCCGCTGGTAAGTACTCGCGGCTGCCAAATGTAGTTTTCAACGAGGATAACAACAATAGGCTTCTAAAGTGTACATTCATTGGCCTTGGATCGGGTTGTCATTTTGTTTCGGGGGATTTAATCCCAATAGTGAGTTTGATTATACTCGCCCGTTTTTCAATACGGAATCTTTTAACACGATTCCGATTCGTAATACAGTAAAGTTGCGATTTAGTGAACTCTCGATTGAATGAACAACCCGATAGAGTGAACACTTAAATTTTATCATTGCGTCTCGGTATAGTGAACAGCTGTAAACCCCGATACAGTAAACTATGGTATTTGCGATACTTCTCTGGGGGATCCCACTAAATATGAATCGTAAACGAAAATAGTTGAATTCAAAACAAAAAAAAAAAAATAATTAATGTCTGGGTAAAAGAGAATGTGTGACCGTTTCTAGTAGAATATTGCAGTTTGCTTGTGTTACATGATTTGAGACAAAAATTAGTATAAATTAAGCTGAAGAAAAAGAAAAAGATTATTTGGATGTATGTATCCTGATGATGGCCATAAACGGATGGCCGAAACGTTGACATTTGAATAATAAAAACATCAAAAAAATTTGAGATGCTTTTCTATTGTTCTGTTTAACCTCCAAGTTCTGCGGACATCTTGAACGAACCCTTTATTCGTCAATTATTCCTACGCATACAGGGAATTAAGATTCTACATATTCACCAATTACTGACGAAACAATTTCAACTATCAACTCAGAAGAAAAAGCGTAAAAAATCCAACATTACTTCATTTTTTTCGCTTCTGCAATAAATAACCTTTTACATGTTCCTTCTTATTACATAATATAATGTAATAGGTACATGTATTTTTTGTTTTTTATTATTATATTGTAGATTTTCTTTAGTCAATTGTAGATCTTGAGAAGGAGAAATATTGAATCCAAAATGATTGGAATAATTGGAAAGAAACATAAACAAAATCTCTTGAGAATTTCACTCAAAACGTACAAAAATATTCTCTAATATTTTTGTACGTTTTGAGTGTAATTCTCAAGAGATTTTGTTTATGTTTGTTTGAACTAGAATTTTGTTCATTGCTTGAAAATGACCAAAAACCATATGGTCGCATATCTTTACGATTAAGTTTTGAAATAAACAATTCACATCACCTTGAACTATAGTCATTTATTCCAACCATTTTGGATTCAATATTTTTCCTTCTCTTTTATTATTTCACATATACATACATAATTTTGTTGATTTAGGTACCTAGAATAAAAGTTGTTTCTCAAAATATCTGAGTGACACCAGAACCCCGAAAATGTAAACACCCCTAAAGAGTGAACAGGCTTGGCCGGAATTAATTGACTAAATCGCGACTCTACTGTATTGCTGTTGTGGCGGGCATTTTACGGCGGATGGCCGAAAATATTTTAGCATAGACAACAAGCTTTTTGAAGAATTTGATGAAATTGTTTTTTACCTTTCTATTTTGGAGATACAGCATGCAAGTTCAATTTTTTAAATAGGAACCATATTTAATTTTAGTTTAGTTAGAAAGAGCTATTTTTCCTCTTTACAATGATGTATTTGTTTATATAAATATCTTTTTTAGTTTCGAAGAAAAACTAAAAAATATGATAACAAGAATGTTCTTCATAGTGTGCTATGAAAATTTGATATAAAACAATTGCATCTAAACATGTTTAGTACAAGCAAAACAAATGAAATTCAATAACATTTGATAAACAGGTCAAAATTCGTTGTGTAAACTGAAAACTATTACACAGATTTCCGTATGAAGCCATACCTACATAAATTATTTTTAGCTCATCGACCTCCTGTCGAAGAGCTATAGTGTTCGGTACGATGTCTGTAGCATCTTCCGATTTCAAAAATTTTTGCACAGAAATCCCGGACAGACTCCCTGGATCACGAAATGACTATGACAACATATGTCCGTATGTATGTCGCTCGTCCGCTCGCTCGCTCGCTCGCTCGTATGAGATTTTTGTTCCACCCAGATCTCCTAAACTACCCAACGGATTTTTATGAAATTTTTTCTACAGATACGTGTTATGGTCTAGTTGTGCAAGGTACGTTTTAATTTTCAAAATTTTCCTTCGTACTTGAGAAAAAAAAAAGATTTTCCAATTTTTTTTCAGTTTTTATTTTTTTTCTGCGTTAGTTTTTACGCAACTGCATCCAAAATTTTCGTGCATATGCAGGAAATGGAACAATATATTTCCATATTTTTTATTTTGAAAAATTATGTAAGACCATTGGAGAAAAAAATATATTTAAATTAAAAATAGAACAAAAGAATATCAATGCATTTATAGTCGGCTTAGTTTGCTTTGCTTTTGTTAAGAGAAGAAAATGCATTCACAATAGTTTCAAATTTTTATTTGCGACCTAGGCACCTAGGATTTTAAAAGTGAATCTAGATAAATAATAATTTGTGATATATTCAGACTTGGACATACGTCGATGAGCTGCAGGCATGTATGTTTGTATACATTCCTAGTTTGTCTATAATCTTTTGTTTATCAGATATTATTGGATTTCAATTGTTTGTCATTATCTAGTGAGCCATGCAATATTTTCAAAATATGAAATCGCCATTAACATTGGCCCATAAATGCGCAACTTTTGTCTAATTTAACCGACCTTGTAACTCTTATAGTTTCCGAGATCCCTGTTGTGGCCCGTTTAAATAGGACACCCTGCATATATATATACATATATATATATATATATATATATATATATATATATATATATATATATACATATATATATATATATATATATATATATATATATATATATATATATATATACAGGGTTAGTCAAAATTACCGGAACACCTAAATAATTCTCCTACCGTAAAGAATTTTAAAAAATTTTTCATACAAAAGTTATAAACAAGCTATCGTTTACTTATTTTTTTAACATACAGGGTGTTCATTTTATTGTGGAAATTAGGTCAACTTTCTTTTTTCAAATGAAATACCCTGTATATTTTTACATTTTTTAATTCCGAGATTAATTCTAAGTATTTTTTGTAGGAAATTTTTTTTTATAAAATGCATAATTTTTGAGTTATAAGCAATTAATTTAAACTCCTGAACTTCGAATTAAGAGTATTTTCATACATACATATCGTTTATTTTAACCAAAGGAATAAAAAAAAATTGCAAAATAAAAAAAATAACAAATTAAATAAATAAAATTAAAGTAAATGTAAATTAAAGTACATGTGCCTGCTTGATAATGCTCCACAACTTCATGAAACAATTGACAAATAGTCAATCAATTGACATTTAAACGACAGATTAATTGCTTATATCTAAAAAATGATGCATTTTATAAAAAAATGAGTCCTACAAAAAATACTAAGAATTAATCTTAGAATTGAAAAAAGTAAAAAAATATAGTATGTTCCATTTGAAAAATGAAAGTTTAGCTAATTTCCGCAATAAACTGAACACCCTGTATATTAAAAAAATACTTAAACGGTAGCTTGTTTACAACCAAAAAACTTTTGTACGAAACATTTTTTAAAATTCTTTACGGTAGGAGAATTATTTAGGTGTTCCGGTAATTTTGACTAACCTGTATATATGTATATATATTTAAAAACAATGTGAATGAAAAAAATTATATAGGTTTTGTGGAAATGTGTCTAATTTGTTTAATAATCAAGAAAACGTACCGGACACCATTGATCTTCGACAGGAGATGCAAATATTAACATTGAGCTTTTTTCTTGTTGCAAAAAATGTGTAATTATATTTTGGATAAATTCTGTGATTATTGTTAATTTTATTGATAAGCAGCATAATAAGCGCTTTATATAATAAGATTATTATACTATTGAAAATAAAGAAGACTGAAGTTTATAATCATTAAAATATCTTCTCAATTATATTACAAAACCTTAACTTCAATCAAGAGGGAAAACTGTATAGAAACGACGCCTTTTCTTGTGTTATGATTATTTAAATTTAATATTCTCTTATGTACACATATGCTTAAATAACATATTCACCAATATCAAGAATGTTATCAACTAACAAATACAATGCAAATATGAATTTACAGTAAAAACACGTTGACGGTTAATTATGTGTTTCTTTACAAGATTAATTTGTAGTCGCTTCACGTAATCCATAATGGTGGATTGATGTGTGTTCTTCATCCACGTCAACCATCTTTGATCCCGAATCGCTGTCTACTGACACCGCACTGCTTCGGACGACAAGCATTGGCAGGCCACGGTCCACATTGCGAGCATTTGTTCGCCGCTGAAAAGAATATTTATTAATTACAATTAGATTAAACTATGTACTGCTATGCATTCCACTTACAAATGATCTTCGTTTGAATATTACTACACCAATTATAACTGGAACAATGCGCACCAGCACCAGAAGTAATATGGTATACAGAATCCAATTCTGGTGCGGAGGTGGTTGTGGTACACCAGTGTCAACTGGTTGATCCCTCGTTCCATTTTAAACTGTTACAGGTGTAGTGTCGTCTTGTTCTGTAGCTGTCGTTGGTTCTGTACTGGTCATAACAGAATCTTGAGTTGATGTTGCATCTTCAGAACGGCATACAAAGTCGTCTCTACTTATATCGCTCCATTTTCTTCCATATAATCTTGGTGGCTCTACACATACCAGCGAATGTTGATTTAACCTATTAATTTTTATAAGAAATTCGTAGAACGGTCCCAGTTTACAATTACACTTCCATGGATTACCGTCTAGCCATACAATTGTAAGATTATCGAATTTATCCTTGAATAACATATTCATAGACTCGATTTGGTTGTTACTTAAAAGAAGTATCCGCAATGACGGTGTATTTGCAAATGAAAACCTCTCCACCTGACGTATTCGGTTATAAAGTAAGGCGACTGCTTCTAACTGTGTCAAGTTTTGAAATAATCCACTCGGCAATACTTCAGTCTGGTTGAAGTCCAAGTAAATACGTTTTATTTGTTTAGTGTGACTGAACAACTTGCTATCAATGTGATTTATTTGATTGTATGACAAGTTAATAATGATGAGGTTATGTAAATTCAACAGTGCACCAGCATCTAGATGACTAATCTGACAATATGTAACCAATATCTCAGATAGAGTAGTTTGACTGCTGACATTCCGAAATGCATTGCATGGAAACTATTTGAGCGGCTGTCCCCACATATTAAGTATTGATATGTTCTGAGAAACAGGCGGTATAAAATCGAAAGTGTATCTGACGTCATCTCTTCCACAAAGTGCGGTTTCCCCCCCGTTATCGCTAATCACACACAGCTCTGGCAAACTATATACAACCACAAATATTGTCGCCACAAGATACAAAACTAAAGCACACCACATTTTGCGCTTCAAAACACAATTTAAACACAAATGCTGTTTTCGAGTTACACCTATTCGAGTTGCACACTCAATGAGCGACAGGATAACATTTAACAGTTTTCAGGGTGCAGTGTTTGTAAATATTCTCGCTGGATCATAATATTGCTGTAAAATATTTGATAACATCAGTGTTGATCTTGAACTTTAACATTTAGCGCGATAAAACATATTACAGTAGAGTCGCGATTTAGTGAACTAATTCCGGCCAAGCCTGTTCACTTTTTAGGGGTGTTTACATTTTCGGGGTTCTGGTCCCACTCAGATATTTTGAGAAACAACTTATATTCTAGGTATCTAGAATCAACAGAATTATGTAAGTATATGTAAAATAATAAAAGAGAAGGAAAAATGTTGAATCCAAAATGGTTAGTTCAAGGTAATGTGAACTGTTTGTTTCAAAACTTAATCATAAAGATGATTTTTTATTATTTAATTGTAGATTTTCTTTAGTCAATTGTAGATTTGTTTCTTTCCTCTAGAATTTTGTTATTTGCTTTAAGTCATATTGGATTGTTTACGCTTTTTTTCAGGTAAATTTGTACTAATTTTTGTCGCAAATCATGTAACACGAGCAAACTGCAATATTCTACTAGCAAACACGGTCACACATTCTCCTTTACCCAGGCATTAAGTGTTTAATTTTTTTTGTTTTAAATTCAAGTATTTTCGTTTACGCTCCAACTAGATTCATATTTAGTGGGATCCCCCAGAGAAGTATCGCAAATACCATAGTTTACTGTATCGGGGTTTACAGTTGTTCACTATATCGGGACGCAATGATAAAATTTAAGTGTTCACTCTATCGGGTTGTTCATTTAATCGAGAGTTCACTAAATCGCGACTTTACTGTATTTGCAAAACTCAACTCATATTATGACCATTATTCCGATACGCTTGTAACTGAGCCATATTACAAAATAATCAATCACTACATATTTGTACCTGCATGGTTCCTCCTGGGGCCCGCCTCCTGCTGACTCTCTCTGTCACTCTGAATCCTCTCCGTATCAACTCATTGTACGTGCTCTCTTGCACTATATATATATATATATATATATATATATATATATATATATATATATATATATATATATATATATATATATATATATATATATATATATTATATATTATTATTATTATTATATTATATGTATATATTTCTAAATCATTTTTCCCGCTTACCTCAAATTGATTTCTGTGACCAACATTACACATTTGAGTTGCGGCTTACCTGGCCTGACAAAAATTAAAAATTTATTGAATTTTAATTTTTTAGTTAAATGTCGTGGAGAATTAAATTTAATATAACTTTTTAACATAGCAAGACTGAGAAAGCTTCTTGAAAACACATATTTGCCAAAAATAGCCATGAAATTGAAACAAATTTGCACACAATTATACTTCATTGTAACTTCAATATTTATCGGAAATAACCAATTAATAAGAAAGAGTATAGCAACGTATTATACCTAAGTTTTTGTATAACAAAATATTAAAAAATTAAGTCGATTTTTTTGTGCATAATACTGATTCGAGTAATAAAAATTCGACTGATTATTTAAAAACACCAATGTTTTTTCTAAATATTAATGAAAATATTATTCTACATTATTAACAGATAATTTATAAATATGAAATAGATTCCTCTTTAACTTTGTAGTAATTCATTGTTTTATAATAAATTAATAAAAATTACATTGTTTTACTACTTTTATATTTTTTAAATGTTCTACATGTTTCGACATAATATGTCATCATCGGGAACAAAAATTACAAATTCAAAATACATAACAACCAGAAACAAAAACAAAAACAAATAAAAATTTCTTATTATTATTTAAACGAAAACCAAAGGCAACTAAATTTAATTTAAACATTTAAAAAGAATTGAATAATTTAAATCAGTTTGTTCATTTATCAAATTGAAATTTTGAGATTTATGTTTATATATTTCAATTGCTTCTAAATAATTTAATTTTTGCCCTTTTTCTTCAATATGTAAAATTTTTATACAATCTAAAAAATTTACTGTATGATTATTTACCAAAACATGATTACCAAACGTAGAATTTTCTGAATTATTTTTATTTTTAATTGCCTTTAAATGTTCATTTAATCTAATTTTGAAATTTCTCCCTGTTTGACCTATATAAATAGCATTACAACTACAGGATAATAAATACACTCCAGATTTATTTAAAAGTTCAATATTGTCTTTATTATTAAAAATAATATATTGTAATTTAGTTAATGATTTAAAAGAAATATTTAAATTTTGTTTACGTAATATAACTGCTATTTTATCAGAAATCGACCCAAAATAACTTAATGAGTAAAATTTAGATTTAGAATTAGTTTTAGAGAAATAATGTGGATAAATAATTTTATGAATTCTTTCTTTTTTAAAATTAATAATTAATGTAAATAGTAATTTGTCTTCTGATATATTAACTTTGCTAAATTTTTGTGTGATTAAAAATTATTTTCAATTTGATAATAAATTTTATAAACAAAATTCTGGTTTAGCTATGGGTTGTCCATTAAGCCCATTGTTAGCTGAAATATTTATGAATAATTTTGAAAATATTGTTTTAAGTAATTCTTTATCTTGTAAACATATTATTTTTTGGAAGAGATATGTCGACGATATTTTAGCGGGATTTTCTGGAACTGAAAGACAATTAAATATTTTTCTAGATATTTGAAATTCTATACATGCTAACATTAAATTTACTTTAGAAATAGAAAATGAATTTAAATCAATTAATTATTTGGATTTAAAAATTTTTCGTTATGTTAATTTGGATGGTTATTTGGGTTTTGATTTTAAAATTTTTAGGAAATCAACATATACAGACTCTATAATTCCTGCTGAATCATTTCATCCTTTTAGTCATAAAATGTCTACCTTTAGAGCTTTGTTGAATCGAGCTTTTGATTTGCCATTAAGTCAATATAATTTAGATTTTGAAATTAATGTTATTAAAATTATTGCTATTCATAATGGTTACAGTATTAATACTATTATTAACTTTATTAAAAAATTTAAAAAAGAAAGAATTCATAAAATTATTTATCCACATTCTTTCTCTAAAACTAATTCTAAATCTAAATTTTACTCATTAAGTTATTTTGGGTCGATTTCTGATAAAATAGCAGTTATATTACGTAAACAAAATTTAAATATTTCTTTTAAATCATTAACTAAATTACAATATATTAGTTTTAATAATAAAGACAATATTGAACTTTTAAATAAATCTGGAGTGTATTTATTATCCTGTAGTTGTAATGCTATTTATATAGGTCAAACAGGGAGAAATTTCAAAATTAGATTAAATGAACATTTAAAGGCAATTAAAAATAAAAATAATTCAGAAAATTCTACGTTTGGTAATCATGTTTTGGTAAATAATCATACAGTAAATTTTTTAGATTGTATAAAAATTTTACATATTGAAGAAAAAGGGCAAAAATTAAATTATTTAGAAGCAATTGAAATATATAAACATAAATCTCAAAATTTCAATTTGATAAATGAACAAACTGATTTAAATTATTCAATTCTTTTTAAATGTTTAAATTAAATTTAGTTGCCTTTGGTTTTCGTTTAAATAATAATAAGAAATTTTTATTTGTTTTTGTTTTTGTTTCTGGTTGTTATGTATTTTGAATTTGTAATTTTTGTTCCCGATGATGACATATTATGTCGAAACATGTAGAACATTTAAAAAATATAAAAGTAGTAAAACAATGTAATTTTTATTAATTTATTATAAGATAATTTATAGTTTTTGTTTTACAAGATTAATTGCGCGTTTCATAACGTTTTTGATAATGATGAATTGATGTTTGTTCTTCATACACGTCAGCCATGTGTGATGCCAAATCGTCACTTTCTGACACCGCACTGCTCTGGACGACACGCATTGGAAGGCCACTGTCCACATTGCGAGCATTTATTCGCCGCTGAAATTAATATTTAATAATTACAATTAGATTAAACCATGTACTGCTATCCGTTTCACTTACATCTGATTTTTGTGTTACAATATTCGGTAACTGAACCTGGTATGTCCTGTGTGTGCGTCTCACAACGAATACTACACCAATTATAACTGCAGCAATGCACACCAGCACCAGAACTGATACTGTATATGGAATCCAATTCTGGTTCGGAGGTGGTTGTGGTACACCAGTGTCAACTGGTTGATCCCTCGATCCATTATAAACTGCTACAGGTGTAGTGTCTTCTTGTTCTGTAACTGTCGTTGGTTCTGTACTGGTCATAACTAAATCTTGAGTTGATGTTGCATCTTCAGAACGGCATACAAATTCGTCTCTGCTTATATCGCTCCATCTCCTTCCTTGTAGTGTGGGTGGCTCTTCACACACAAGCTCTTGTTCATGTAACTGATTAATTTGTATAAGAAACTCGTATAACGGTCCCAGTTCACAGTTACACTTCCATGGATTACCGTCTAGCCTTAAATATGTAAGATTATCGAATTTATCCTTGAAGAACACATTCATAAACTTGATTTGGTTGTTATTTAAATAGATTATCTGCAATGACGGTGTGCTTCTAAATGAAAACCTCTCCACCTGACGTATTCGGTTGTCATGTAGATAAACTTTTTCTAACAGTGTTAAATTTTGGAATAGCCCACGCGGTAATACTTCAATCTTATTAAATTCCATGTAAATAGATTCTATTTGTCTAGTGTGTCTGAACAACTTACTATCAATTTGATTTACTTGATTGTATGCCAAGTCAATGCCGATGAGGTTATGTAAATTCAACAGTGCACCAGCATCTACATGACTAATCTGACAATGTCGAAGCACTATCACTGATATGCTACCTTGACTGCTGACATTCCGAAATGCATTGTACGGTAACTGTTTAAGCGGCTGTCCCAGCATGCTAATGAACGATATGTTGCGAGAAACAGGCGGTATAAAATCAAGTGAGAATTTGACGTCATGTTTTGCGCAACTAGCACCGATTCCCCTGTAATATTTAAACAGACACAGCTCTGGCGAACCACATACAACCACAAATACAGTCGCCACCACAAAATGAAACACTAAAGCACACCGCATTTTGAGCTGGTAAACACAATGTAAACACAAGTCCTCTCTTTGAGTCACACCTATTCGAGTTGCTCACTAAATGAGAGACAGCATGACATTGAACCATTCCCATGTACAGTGTGGGTCAGTATTTTCGCTATAGTTTATTCTATTTTAATGAAATTAGCTTGGAGAAGCGAGGTCCTATTTGGCCTAGTACTGTAAGTGGTTTAAATCGCTGTTGTCTTATATAACTCGATCATTTCATATCGGACTGTCTGTGTCTATTTATACCCATTGGCGTACAAATTGGTTGTACGTGCTAACGTAATCATTACAAGAGAGCACGTACAATGAGTTGATACGGAGAGGATTCAGAGTGACGGAGAGAGTCAGCAGGAGGCGGGCTAGACCCCAGGAGGAACCATGCAGGTACAAATATGTAGTGGTTGATTATTTTATAATATGGCTCAGGTGGAGTTACAAGCGCATCGGAATAATCGTCTTAATATGAGTTGAGTTTTGCAAATAACATGTTTTATCGCGCTAAATGTTAAAGTTCAAGTTCAACACTGAAGTTATCAAATAATTTACCACAATATTATGATCCAGCGCGAATATTTACAAACACTGCACCGTGAAAATTGTTAAATGTTATCCTGTCGCTCATTGAGTGTGCAACTCGAATAGGTGTAACTCGAAAACAGCATTTGTGTTTACATTGTGTTTAGAAGCGCAAAATGAGGTGTGCTTTAGTGTTGTATCTTGTGGCGACAATATTTGTGGTTGTATATAGTTTGCCAGAGCTGTGTGAGATTAGAGAGTTTTACAGGGAAAGAACAGCATATTGTGGAAGAGAGGACGTCAAATACACATTCGATTTTATACCGCCTGTGTCTCAGAACATATCATACATTATAATGCGGAGACAGCCGCTCAAACAGTTACAGTACAATGCATTTCGGATTGTCAGCAGTCAAACTACTCTATCTGAGATATTGGTAACATATTGTCAGATTAGTTATGTAGATGCTGGTGCACTTATGAATTTAGATAACCTCATCACTAAAGAGCGGAATAATATGCACAAAAAAAGTCAAATATATGCGCATATATATGCACTAAAAATATAGCAGATATGCAGTCAGTTTGTTAAAATATGCAACATTATATGCAAAATATGCCTAAGAAGAAATAATATAACAACCTGTATTAAACAAAAACTTTTTTATGTGTAAAAGATACAATATATTTCATTCTGATTCATTACTATTCTGCCTATAACTCACAATAAAGTGTTTCTCCAAATTGTTGAAATTACATCTTTGTCGCCTATCAGATAAAATATATTTATAAGTTGATGTAATTGGAGCGTTTTTCAACACAGATAAAATCTTTGGATCGATTTCGAATTTAACTGATTATTCAGAAGTAACTTTAGATGCATTTACAAGAACTAGGTACCCAGAATTTGTCGCTAAAACTTTATTGAGTATTTTTTTCAATGGCTTTACCTATTTGACCACAAACTTCACTACAAGATATATTCAACTTATTGATCAGTGTCTGTAAACGGAAGGCCTCCGGCCTCCAATTTTTAAATTGTTACGTACACAAAACAGTAATTGGCGCTTATAAGTATTGCGGTAAGTCTATTCCATTTAGAATAGCTTTTGCTTCCGTAATGCCTATGGCACACCTGCAGCATCGTAGAAAATACGATGAAAAAACAGAAAGCATCCGTTTCTCAAACCAAAATAACAAATATAAACCCAAACTAACCTAAAATTCGACACAAAAGATATATGTGAAACGAAGACACTTTCGTTTCAGCGTATTGCTGTGCGATGAAAATAGAAAGGGCAGCTATTTTTCGTCGAAGACGGGTGGGTTCTGTTGTTTTTCATATTTTTTACGATGCTGTATGATGTATGATGTGCCATAGACATAATTGATTGAGATTAATTGGAAAATTATTTGTTTAATTTCTAAAAATATTGTTACGAGTATGGCGTCACGTCGGCCAAGGAAAAAAATAAGAAGAATAGTGGTTGCCTGGTAACGGGGTGTTTTTAGAGAAGACCTAAAAAAAAACTAGAGCTGTCAATTTTCGAGACTGTGATATAATAAAACACTTATATTTTGATAACCCTAATAAATAAATAAAAACGTAACATTGGTGTCAGGTGTGGGGTCAAATAAAGTGTTTAAAATAAAATAACAATGAAGTTAAAAGATTTGAGAGTTAAAGAGTTGAAAGAGCAGCTGGAAGACCGTGAGCTGGATATAAGTGGAAGAAAATCTGAATTACAAGACCGATTAAGACAAGCACTGATCGAGGAAGAAAAGGATCCAGAAATATTTGAATTTTACAGCTTGCAAGAAGAAATTTCTAGAAACTTAGAAGAAAAATTGCTGGAAAATTCCAGAATCTTAGAAGAGAAATTACAACACTTCTCGAACAATCAAGAAGAAATTTCAAGAAACTTGGAAGAGAAATTTCTGGAAAATTCTAAAAGCTTAGAAGATAAATTTCTGGAAAATTCAAGAAGTTTAAAAGAAGAATTTTCTAACAACCTGCAGGAAGTCTCTAAACAACAAGCAGAGATTTGTAGAAATCTAAAAGAAGAATTCTCTAGTAGCCTACAGGAAGTCTCTAAAGACTTACGAGAAGAAATAAACACCAAGTTGAAAGATCAGCGCGTCGAATTGATTAATTTAATCAAGACTAGTAATAAAGAAGCGAGTGCTGACGTAAAAACAGTGACTTTACATGAGAATAAATCAACAGGCTGCCAACCACAAAGAATAAAAGTACCCAAGTACGATGGCAAAACTCCTTGGCCAGTGTATCTCCAGCAATTTGACGTAATAGCTAAACACAACGGATGGTCAAAAGAGGACATGCTCGCCAACCTAACTGCAGCGCTCCAGGGTGAGGCTTCATTAGTGTGGTACAACATTAAGGGCATCAAAAACTATGACAGTTTAATTGATGCATTGAACGCAAGATTTGGAGACGCTCATATGACACCTGTATACCGAGCCCAGCTATGCAATAGGAAACGAAGTATGAAAGAAGGTATTCAAGAATTTGCTGCTGACATAGATAGGTTGTCTAGACTAGCGTACGAAGATCTACCTCAAGCTGCAGTTGACGTTATTGCTATCCAGAACTTCACCACCGGCCTAGAAAACACGGATATGGCTTTATGGGTAAGCAGTCAAAACCTTATAAAATATTGGGACGTAGTCGGTGCTGATCTTCGCTACGAAGCGCTACAAGCAACAATCCGCCATACAGCCAAGATCCGTGAAATCCAAGTGGAACAAGATGATGAACGGAACAAAGTAGAAGAAGGAAGGAGAAAGTACCAACCTACAAGAACGGTGAAGTGTTACCAGTGTGGGAAGCTGGGGCATATCAAAGCAAGATGCCCCGATAACGAGAAGAGGCAAGAAAACAACAACAACCAGGAAAACTAATTCCCACCGACAAGGAGGGGCCTACGTCGGTGGTCAATAGGAAGTGCCCCACGATAGCAAGGCTACAACATCAGGACAACAGCCTACTCATCGAAGGAAGCATCGGAAAAAGGCCATACAATTTTACGATCGATACTGGAGCGAATGTTTCCGTTATCAGACCAGACTTGATAGAGCAGTCCAGAGTCCAGCCGATTCCCAATCTTAATTTGAAGACAGCCACCGGGGAGAAAGTGAAGGTAAAAGGGAAAATAAAAGTTAATATGACCCTGGGTAGCTGGTCTGTAGAACACAGCATGATTGTGGCACCTATTGTTGATGAAGTTATCTTAGGAAACGATTTCCTAGTAAATTATGGTGCCAAAATAGACTTGGACTGTGGTCTTCTTAAACTTGGGAACGAGGAAATCAGTCTGGTACTTCCTGTCGACCGTTCTGGCGTCCGTCTCCTTCTACAAGACGATGTACAAATACCGGCCAAGACTGAGAAAATAATTATGACTGAAATCAAAGAGTCAATAGATGATCATTGCATTAGAGTTGTCGAACCGGATGTAAATAAAGGCTTGGATAAGGGAGTTTTCTTGGGCAGGTCATTGATCAAGCTGGCGAAATCCATACCAGTACGTGTTATGAATGCCAATGATTACCCGCTAGTATGGAAAAAGGGAAAACCGATTGGAATATTGGAGCCTGTCGCTTCGGTAACTCAATGCGAAGGAAATAAGGAAGAACAGACGAAAAAGAAGAAGCTTCCGGCGCACGTTCAAAAACTTTTGCATGATACTGCAGAAAACCTTTCTACTAGTGAACAAATAAAGGTTGAATCGTTATTAAAAGATTTTCAAGACATATTTGCAGCCACCGAAGCTGATTACGGACGGACAAATATTGTTCAACACCGAATCGACATTGGAGTTTCGATGCCTATCAGACAACAACCGAGGCGGCTTCCGCTGGCTAAACGAGAAGAAGCCGATACCCTTCTAAAAAAAATGCACGAGGAAGGTGTGATAGAACCTTCCAACAGTCCATGGGCTTCTCCTGTGGTGTTAGTACGAAAGAAGGATGGAACCACCCGTTTCTGCGTCGATTATCGAAGGTTGAATGACATGACGAAGAAGGATTCCTATCCACTCCCAAGGATAGATGACACTTTAGATACTCTCGCTGGTGCTAAATGGTTTAGCACACTGGATCTTAAAAGTGGATACTGGCAAGTCGAGATGAAGAAAGAAGACAAAGAGAAGACAGCTTTTACAACTGGTACAGGTTTGTGGCAGTTCACTGTGATGCCATTTGGCTTGTGTAATGCTCCTGCCACTTTCGAACGGCTGATGGATCTGGTATTGAAGGGACTTTCATGGAAAACTTGCTTGGTTTACCTTGATGATGTCATCATTATTGGAAAGTCTTTCGAGGAACAACTTGTAAATCTTAGAGAGATTTTCGAAAGGTTTAGAAATGCTCATCTCAAGTTGAATCCGAAGAAGTGCCATATTTTCAAGAAAGAAGTAAACTATCTCGGACATGTGGTTTCAGGAGAAGGCATTTCCACAGATCCAGCGAAGGTGAAGGCAGTAACGGAATGGCCAATACCCCGAAACAAACACGAACTGCGAAGTTTCCTGGGTTTATGCACCTATTATCGGAGATTTGTGCCCGGATTCTCCACAATTGCTAAACCCCTACACAAGTTAACGGAAGCTGGTTTGGTATATGACTGGACAGAAGTCTGTCAGGAAGTTTTTGAGAGGTTGAAAACTGAACTTTCCAGTTCATCGGTGCTCAGTTATCCGCAATCAGAAGGGCAATTCATAGTCGACACGGATGCCAGTAATTTTGGAATTGGAGGTGTTTTATCTCAAATGCAAGAGGGTGAAGAACGGGTCATTGGGTATTTCAGCAAGACGTTATCAAAGCCAGAAAGGAATTATTGCGTAACAAGAAGAGAACTTCTGGCAGTAATAAAAACGCTAGAACATTTTCACAAATACCTCTACGGGCGTGAATTCTTGCTGAGAACAGACCACGCAGCCTTAAAGTGGTTACTTCAGTTCCGGAACCCTGAAGGACAAATGGCACGCTGGATTGAACGTCTCCAAGAATATCATTTTACCGTAGAGCATCGCCGAGGAATCATTCATTGTAATGCCGATGCCCTGTCTAGACGACCCTGCCTTGAAGACTGCAACCATTGCCAGCGTGTCGAGGGAAAAGACGAGACTTTCCTGGTATCAAGAGCCACTATACAAGTTGACGGATGGGGCACCGAAGAACTGCGAGTGGCACAGGAAGAGGACCCGGAAATATCAACATTAGCCCAATGGAAAATCGACAACCGAAGGCCACCTTGGGAAGAAATCTCTAATCTAAGCCCGACTATTAAGAGTTATTGGGCACAATGGGATTCCCTGATAATGGAAGATGGTCTTTTAAAAAGGACTTTCGAAAACCTTGAAGGTACCGACGTCATGAAACAACTCGTCTTACCAAGATCCAAAAGAGATGAAGCACTACGTGAAACTCATGATGGCATTTCTGGCGGGCATCTTGGCATCAAGAGAACTATCGAAAAAGTTGGAACAAGATTTTACTGGGTGAACTGGCAAGAAGATGTCAAGAGTTGGTGCAGACGTTGTGAGATTTGCGCAGCCGCTAATGGACCTACCGGAAAAAGGCGAGCTCCTATGAGGCAATACAACGTCGGGTCACCTTTCGAAAGGATCGCCATGGACATTGCAGGGCCATTTCCGGGAACCGACTCAGGCAACAAGTATATTCTGGTAACTATGGACTATTTCAGTAAATGGGTCGAAGCATATGCCCTTCCGAATCAAGAGGCAACGACAATCGCCGAAGCTCTAGTAAGAAACTGGATCTGTCGATTTGGAGTGCCTCTAGAACTTCACTCGGACCAGGGAAGAAATTTTGAATCCCGGCTGTTTCAAGAACTTTGCAAGATCCTTGGCGTCAGGAAAACCAGGACAACTCCTTTGCATCCACAGTCTGACGGCATGGTGGAGCGCATGAACCGTACCATAGGGAGACACTTGGCTAAGGTTGTATCAGATAATCAGCGTGACTGGGATACACACCTGCACTTATTCATGTTTGCCTATCGTTCGTCAATCCATGAAACCACCACAGTGTCGCCCGCAAAGATTATCTTCGGGCGGGAACTTAGACTCCCGACAGATCTATTGTATGGCACCAGACCCCAAGAAGCGGAAGCTGGAGAGGACTATGTGGAAAACCTGCAGCAGAAAATGGACTCTGTGAACGAGGTGGTCCGGCGCAGAATCTGCGAAGCGAGCGATCGGATGAAAGACCGCTACGATATCAAAGCGGAAGCAGGCGGTTTTCATGAAGGAGATAAGGTGTGGCTGTATAACCCACTTAGACGGAAAGGATACTCTCCTAAATTACAGAAGAACTGGGAAGGACCCTACGAAGTCGTCACCCGGATTAACGACGTAGTCTATCGGATTCGAAAGCCACCACGGGGAAAGTTTAAAATCATTCATAAAAACCGCCTAGCCCCTTACAACGGTACGCATGACGAAGATGAACCAAGAGTTCAACTGATCCGACCATCTACAGTTCAAGAATTCCAGAACTTTATGACTGAGGCCCGCAGTGGGAAAAAGTTTCGTTATGGGATCACAACAGAAAAAGAAGGTGACCTTTTTAAGGTATCCAGAGACCATTCTTTAGTTCACTGTGTGTCCGCGGACCTAAATATGAGTAAGGGAATAGCTGCAGTATTTAAGAAAAAGTTCGGGAAGATAGATGAACTTCAAAAGCAAGCCCCGAAGACAGACAAGGTATTGACACTGCAAAGTGGGAGGCAGCAATTATTTTACCTGGTGACGAAGGACAAGTACTTCCAAAAGCCAATCTATGAGAACTTGTGGAACACTCTCCATGAGTTAAGGCGAAGGACCGAGGAACTTGGCATAAGTAAATTGGCAATGCCAAAGATTGCCTGCGGACTTGATCAGTTGGATTGGAGAGTAATAAAAAGCATGATCGAGATGATTTTCAAAGGCTCGAAAATCAGAGTGACTGTATGCTGCCAGCACAAAGATTGGAAGTCGGTCAGCAAAAACGTGGATTGCTACTTCTATTGCAACCGGGAGTGCAACAAAGGGGAACAGTGCAGGTACCGACACGCACCGAACGCCCGTGGAACCGAAGAGATATGCCAAGAATGGATAAGCGGGAAATGCAAGGGACAATGTCGGCTGAGGCATTTTGTGAATACCAAAAGACGCAGCAAAATACCTTGCTACTGGGAAATTAAGTCGCCAGGCTGTAATAAAGTGCATTGTCCATTTAAGCATGTCCTGGACCAAAATGGACTTGATCGGGTCGATCAATCTTAAGAAGGGGGCAGTGTTACGAGTATGGCGTCACGTCGGCCAAGGAAAAAAATAAGAAGAATAGTGGTTGCCTGGTAACGGGGTGTTTTTAGAGAAGACCTAAAAAAAAACTAGAGCTGTCAATTTTCGAGACTGTGATATAATAAAACACTTATATTTTGATAACCCTAATAAATAAATAAAAACGTAACAATATAATGTTCTATCTTATATTTTTATAATGAAATTTGCAAGCACTATATTACGAATGTGCATTCTGTAACTTAGGTCGTTGTGTTTTACCTATGATTTTCAACATAACGACAAAATGAATGTTTTTGAACTGAATAGCACAACTAGAGATGCACCGAAGCTTCGGTTTCGCTACGTTATTCGACTGATTCGGCGTATTTGTTTAATTTTCGGCTTCGGCCGAAGCAGTAGCAAGAGTCGAAATTCGACCGGCCGAAGCGAAAAAGCTTATTGCTGGCATATGGACAGGCTATCAGCGTATATCGTGAAAGAGTTTTTTCAGAGGCTGGATATATTTATGAAGAGAAGCAGGTTGCTCCCAAAAAATGCCGAATAATTACTTTTCATACATCATAATGTAGCAAAACTTCATTTCAATTTTTAAATTTACTATAATTATTCTTTATTATAAGGTATTTTATGTCATTTTAGTTGGATAAAATAATTATATTTTTGTAGGTATTTTTCTTTGGTTAAAATAAGTATATTTTTGAGCAAATTGTCCGGAATTTAAATTTAAATGTTTTACCTACAAAATGATATATGCTTCGGCCGAATATTCGGCGCTTCGGCGAAAATGTAGGCCGAATATTCGGTATTCGTTTATTCGGCCAAACCATGCTTCGGTGCATCTCTAAGTACAACCTGACCGAACTTCACAACGATCGTAGCAAATGTAAAACTTTACATGAGTGAATTTTGTTTTGAGCAAAATGTAAGATTTGTTTAGAAAAGCACAAATTATGCAATAATATGCACATTTTACGAAAATATGATCATAACTGCAAATATATGCAAAATATGCAAAATTAAATTAGTATTATATAACTCCAAATAATGTGATTCATCTAGATCCGGAAGGATTTTTTTACAAGATCTATATTCAACAATATGCATTTTGCATATAATCCGCTCTTTACTCATCACTATTACCCTGTCACACAATCAAATAAATCACATTGATAGTAAATTGTTCAGTCACACTAAACGAATAAAATTTATTGACATGGGATACAATGAGATTGAAGTATTGCTGAGTGGATTATTTCAAAACTTGACACAGTTAGTTGTAGTCCACTTAGAACTCAACCGAATACGTCAGGGAGAGAGGTTTTCATTTGCAAATACACCGGCATTGCGGACAATTTTTTTAATTAACAACCATATCGAGTCTATGAATATGTTATTCAAGGATAGATTCGATAATCTTATATATTTATGGCTATCTTATAAAAATGAATCTGTTACATCTGTTTGTGAAAAGCCACATACGTTACATGGAAGAAACTAGTGGTATTTAAGTAGAGACGACTTTGTATGCAGTTCTGAAGATGCAACATCAACTCAAGATTCAGTTATGACCAGTACAGACCCAACGACAACGGCAGAACAAGACGACACTACACCTGTGGTGTACCACAACCACCTCCACACCAGAATTGGATTCTGTATACAATATCTGTTTTGGTGCTGGTGTGCATTGTTCCAGTTATAATTGGTGTAGTATTATTAAAACGAAGATCATTTGTAAGTGGAATGGATAGCAGTACATATTTTAATCTAATTTTAATTAATAAATATTCTTTTCAGCGGCGAACAAATGCTCACAATATGGACAGTGGCCTTCCAATGTGACGATTTGGCATCAAAGATGGCTGACATGGATGAAGAACACACATCAATCCACCATTATGGATTACGTGAAGCGACTACAAATTAATCTTGTAAAGAAACATATAATTACTCGCGGGAGTCAACGTGTTTTTATTGTAAATTCTTACTTCCATTGTATTTGTTTGTTTATAAGTTTCTTGATTTTGGTGAATATGGGATTTAAGCATAAGTATGTGTACATAACAGAATATTAAATTAGAATAATCATAACACAATAAAAGGCGTCGTTTCTATCCCGATTTTCCTCTTGATTGACGCTCTTATAATTAGTTACTCATAACATTGTTCAATAACTTGAGATTTGAATCACCAGACGTAGATCGCGACTAAAAAAACAAGATTTTTAAATTTAAATTCTGTTATTGAGATAATAATTTTTCATTTCATAAAATTTCGTACATTCAAATTTAACAAATAAATGAAATATGGAAGACACAAGATGTATGGAATTAATTCTCGAAGGATTAACGTACCTTGATATTATCAGAGGATTATCCCAGATTATCGTAAACTTATATTTGCATTTCGAAAAAATAAAAAACAACCCGAATTAATATCAATCCACCATTATGGATTACGTGAAGCGACAGTTCTTAAGATGATTGAAATTGGTAAACAAGGCGTTTAAATATATGAACGTAATACAAGATTAATTTATAATAGAATAAAGATCAATGTTTCTATTATATTTCTACCTCTTGGTTGAAGTCGTATGAATGTCAAGGTTTTGTGGTATAACTGAGAAGATTTTTAGATATTATAAATGTAATTTAATTCACTGTAAAACTGACAGCTGTAAGCTGGATAATTGATGTTTTAACTATGGAGGAAATGTCAAAGTCATTTTCGTGTAATTTCTTATTTTGTGGAATTATTTAAAGCAAATATTTAAAATTAAATAGGCATATAATGTCGTTCTCCTGATTTCAGTAAGAGTCAGCAACTTATGTAACACAACTGTAATGCGCGTTGCATACAAAACGGAGTATTAGTCCATTGTGATGAATTGAAGTTAACCTAAATATCAGATCAGTTTAAGGTTGATTTTTATTACAGTTTACTGTACTTATATATTATTCTATGAAGTGATTCTTCAGAAGCCATGCAGTGAAAAAAGTTTAATACGAACAGCATAAGATAAACAATGTAAGTCGAACGTCATTAAAAAATTGCTATAAAATTAACAATTATCACAAATTTAATTAACAATAATTGATTGGGAAATTTTTTATTAGAAAATATTTTTCTTAATTCTTAATATTCAACAAATTAGATACATTTTACAATATACTGCAATACATTTTGTATGTGTCTTAAGCCCGTATGACACGGTCAATGTTTTTGTACATTTTTAATGTCAATGTTTTACAAAGTCAAAAATTGAACGTATCATACAGGTAAAGTAGTTCAATGTTTCAGTCAATTTTAATGTACATTAAAAAATAGAACTGGTTCTATTTCCTTCAATGTTTCTTTCAATTAATTGCGCAAATAAGATGCGCATAAGCGCGTGATAGCTGATTGAAACGTCAAACGTTTTTCTTTTAATAAAATGTCGTGGTCGCAAGTTTCGTTATTAATAGACTGTAGCCGTAACAGTAGTTAATGCTGCTAATATTAATAATTCGTCCTCACTTGAATCCATTTCAATATTTGACAAAGTTTGGTTAGTTCGTAAAAAAATAGTTAACCATTTCAAACTGTCAAAACAAAAAGTCTCGACAACTGCGCATGCTCACAAAGTGAAAATCTTGTATACGTTGCATACAGAAATATTTTCTTTCAATGATTCACTTTCACAAAAATGTACAGAAAAATTGAACTTAAAAATTGACATTAAAAATGTACAAAAACATTGACCGTGTCATACGGGCTTTACAAATAAATTAAAACATTAACACTACAATTTCATACAATTGTTTGTAATTTTGTGAAAATTCCACATTTATTTGAAGTATTCTTCAATAAAAAAATTATTTGAAAACAGAAAAAAAAAACATAATTTACATTTAAGAAAAAATAATAATAATCAAATGGAACGAGAACACAATACTATATATGGACAGCCTGTAGAAAAATAGAATGATGTGTCGATAGATGTATTTATTTCTTAAAAATAAAGAAAATAGCATATTATTCCGTACGTTTGTAACTTTTTTTTGTTGCTGAAATTTGCTTAATGAAAGTTAATAATAGGGAAATGTGATATAAATATTGTTTTCGCAAATGAAGTGTTTTGCAAGTAGAACTGCTTAAGTTCAAGTGCGACACTGGTGTTATCAAATATTTTATCGCAATGTTTATCTAGCGATAAGGCTAAATGTTATCCTGTTCCCCATTTAGTAAGCAACTCGAATAGGTGTAACTCACAAGGTGGACTTGTGTTTAAATTGTGTTTAGAAGCGCAAAATGTGGTGTGCTTTAGTGTTTTATCTTGTGGCGGCGACAATATTTGTGGTTGTATATAGTTTGCCGGAGCTGTGTGAGATTAAAGATTATAGTGGTAAAACAGGTGCACGTTGTGGAAGAGATGACGTCCGATACACATTCGATTTCATACCACCCATTTCTCGGAACATAACATTCATTAACCTGGAGGGACAACCGCTCAAACAGTTACCGTACAATGCATTTCGAAATCTTAGCAGTCAACGTAGTATATCTGCGATAAGGCTTCAACATTGTCAGATTAGTCATGTAGATGCTAATGCCCTGTTGAATTTGCATAGCCTCAATATTATTGACTTGTCATACAATGAAATAAATCAAATTCATAGTAAGTTGTTTAGTCACACTAATCAAATCAAATATATTTACTTGGACTTCAATCAGATTGAAGTAGTGCCGAGTGGATTATTTCAAAATTTGCCACTGTTAGAAGTAGTCTACTTAGAATACAACCGAATACGTCAGGTGGAGAGGTTTTCATTTAAAAATACACCGTCATTGTGGATAATTTACATAAATAATAACCAACTCGAGTCTACGCACATGTTATTCAAAGATAAATTCGATAATCTTACAAGTTTGCTGCTAGACGGTAATCCGTGGATGTGTAACTGTGAACTGGGACCGTTATACGAATTTCTTATAAAAATTAATAAGTTAAATCAACATGGGCTTGTATGTGAAAAGCCACCAACATTACATGGAAGACACTGGAGCGGTATAAGTAGAGACAAATTTGTATGCAGTTCTGAAGATGCAACATCAACTCAAGATTCAGTTATGACCAGTACAGAACCAACGACAGTTACAGAACAAGACGACACTACACCTGTAACAGTTCATAATGGAACGAGGCATCAACAAGTTGACACTGGTGTACCACAACCACCTCCGAACCAGAATTGGATTCCATATACAGTATCAGTTCTGGTGCTGGTGTGCGTCGCTGCAGTTATAATTGGTGTAGTATTCGTTGTGAGATACACATTGGCGAAATCAAACAGGAAATATCAGGATCAGTTACCGAATATTTTAACACAAAGATCAGATGTAAGTGAAACGGATACCAGTACATAGTTTAATCTAATTTTTATTAATAAACATTGTTTTCAGCGGCGAACAAATGCTCGCAATGTGGACAGTGGTCGTCCAATACTTGTCGTCCAAAGCAGTGCGGTGTCAGAAACCAGCGATTCAGAATCAAACATGGCTGACGTGGATGAAAAACGAAAAATCAACATCAGTTCACCATTATGAATTGCGTGAAGCGACGACAAATTAATCTTTGAATGTCTATTTAGATACAGTGCGATTTATGCAATTTTCTGTCTATGACAATAATAAATAATAATAATTATAATGAACTATAATTTACTCATTCATTGTATCCGTCTTGAAAATAAATAGAGATATTATTTTTGCAAATGATGTGTTTTACAGGTCTAAATGTTAAAGTTCAAGGGCGACACTGTTGTTATCAAATATTTTATCGCAATGTTTTATCCAGCGATAATACGGACACACACTGTACATGGACATTTTTCAATGTTATCCTGGCCCTCATTGAGTGTTCAACTCAAATCGGTGTAACTCAGACAGAGGACTTGTGTTTAAACTGTGTTTAGAAGCGCAAAATGCGGTGTGCTTTAGTGTTTTGTGTTGTGCTGGCGACAATGTTTGTGGTTGTACATACCTGGTCAACAATAAATAAATCTTTCTGGCATAAATATTTAGATACAATTCGTCAGCAGTTTTAAATACCGGGCACCATTGATCTTCGTCAGGAGATGCAACAATTAACATTGAGCTTTTTTTTTCTTACAAAAAATTTATAATTATATTTTGGATAAATTCTGTGATTATTGTTAATTTAATTGATAAGCAGCATAATAAACGCTTTATATAATAAGATTATTATACTATTGAAAATAAAGAAGACTAAAGTTTATAATTATAAACAAGTAATATGTCCGTATTATGAACTCGTTAATTTTAGTTATGATCACGACGCGTTTCGAACTCTCGTTCATTATCAAGTGATAAGGTGTGGTGTCATATTAGGGTTTATATACCTGCCGTGTTCATTGGTGTGTGACTGTTCAATGATGCGTGTTTTTTGTGTAATATTTTGAGTGGTGTGAATATGGCATTAGATTGGCTGTTTATTTGTATGTTTATTATGGGTTTTTTAAGTTTTTCTTTATATATCTCAAGGTTTTCGATGATGTTTAGTTTCCTACCTTTGGGGTGTTTTTTGATAATTTTCATTGTGTCTTTTATGTCGCCTGCTGCGTGTTTATTATCAAGTAGGTGGGCTGCGTAGTTGGAGTCGATTTTAAGTTTTTTAAAGGAGTTTAAGTGTTCTTTATACCTGTCTTTAAATTTTCTACCGGTTTGGCCTATGTAGTTTAGATTACAAGTGTTGCATTTTAATTTGTATATGCCGCTTTGGTTGTATTTATCTATGTTTTCTATGTTATTATTAATTTGGCTTTTAAGATTGTCTGTAGTTTTGTAAGCTATGTTTATGTTGTGTTTCTTAAAAAGTTTAGTTATTCTGTAAGTTTGTTTTCCTATGAAGGTAAATGTGGCCCATTGTTTAGGTTCTTGGATATTGTCATTGTCTTTATTTTTGTGGTTTCTTTTAATATCTTGTTGTATTTTATTTACAGTATTAATATTATAACCATTGTTGGTGGCTATTTGTTTGATAATGTTTAATTCTTTGTTATAATCGCCTTTATTCATTGGTATGGTTTCTAGTCGGTGTATTAGGTTTCTAAAGGCTGCTGGTTTATGTTGTTTAGGGTGTTCTGATTTTGCGTGTATGATGTTGTCAGTTTGTGTTGGTTTACGGTATATGTTGTATTTTAGACTGGTGCAATTTTTAGTTATTGTTATATCGAGGTAATTTATTTTATTGTTAACTTCTTCTTCTATTGTGAATTTTATATTTATCATCACTAACAAATGCGAAAAACTTAAAACGGATCCAACCAACAAATATCAACTACAGTTAAAAAATATTTTAAAAAACACCCCACTAATAATAAAACCTAACGAAACATATTACCAAATAAACATGAACCCACAAGCGCCAATATTAAAAGCACTACCCAAATTACACAAGCCCAACACCCCGATACGACCATTAGTAAACTTCACACAAGCACCAACATATAAAATATCAAAAACAATTGCACGCCTATTAAAAAACCAAATGGAATTAAACAACAAATACACTATTAAAAATAACAAAGAACTAGTCGAAAAAACTAAACATATAGAAATAACACCAAAAACAAAATTAATATCTTTCGACATAACTAATCTTTACACAAACATCCCAATAAACGAAACTATAGACATAATCAGTAAAAGGCTAAAAGAAAAAGGCATTGACAAAACATACATAAAACAATTAACTGAAATTTTAAACACCATACTAACACAAAATTACTTCCAATTTAACAACCAATATTATAAACAAAATAACGGTCTCGCAATGGGCAGCCCATTATCCGGAATACTCTCTGAAATATTCCTACAAAATCTTGAAGAAGACACCATGAACAAGATAAAAGAAAAATACAAAATCAAACAATGGGTAAGATACGTAGATGACATATTGTGTATCACCGATTGCGAAGACACCAATGATATACTAAATTATATAAATAATATACACACAAATATAAAATTCACAATAGAAGAAGAAGTTAACAATAAAATAAATTACCTCGATATAACAATAACTAAAAATTGCACCAGTCTAAAATACAACATATACCGTAAACCAACACAAACTGACAACATCATACACGCAAAATCAGAACACCCTAAACAACATAAACTAGCAGCCTTTAGAAACCTAATACACCGACTAGAAACCATACCAATGAATAAAGGCGATTATAACAAAGAATTAAACATTATCAAACAAATAGCCACCAACAATGGTTATAATATTAATACTGTAAATAAAATACAACAAGATATTAAAAGAAACCACAAAAATAAAGACAATAACAATATCCAAGAACCTAAACAATGGGCCACATTTACCTTCATAGGAAAACAAACTTACAGAATAACTAAACTTTTTAAGAAACACAACATAAACATAGCTTACAAAACTACAGACAATCTTAAAAGCCAAATTAATAATAACATAGAAAACATAGATAAATACAACCAAAGCGGCATATACAAATTAAAATGCAACACTTGTAATCTAAACTACATAGGCCAAACCGGTAGAAAATTTAAAGACAGGTATAAAGAACACTTAAACTCCTTTAAAAAACTTAAAATCGACTCCAACTACGCAGCCCACCTACTTGATAATAAACACGCAGCAGGCGACATAAAAGACACAATGAAAATTATCAAAAAACACCCCAAAGGTAGGAAACTAAACATCATCGAAAACCTTGAGATATATAAAGAAAAACTTAAAAAACCCATAATAAACATACAAATAAACAGCCAATCGAATGCCATATTTACACCACTCAAAATATTACACAAAAAACACGCATCATTGAACAGTCACACACCAATGAACACGGCAGGTATATAAACCCTAACATGACACCACACCTTATCACTTGATAATGAACGAGAGTTCGAAACGCGTCGTGATCATAACTAAAATTAACGAGTTCATAATACGGACATATTACTTGTTTTTAATAATATTGACGATGAACTTCGGAACTGAAAATATAATATTAAAGTTTATAATCATGAAAATATCTTCTCAATTATATTACAAAACCTTAACTTCAATCAAGAGGGAAAACTATATAGAAACGACGCCTTTTCTTGTGTTATATATATAGTCTATTTAAATCTCTTTTACCCTTTCGGGTGTCGAGATTGTTTTATTTCCTTTTATTTAATTCCTTTTATCAGCTCTCTCCATTTTTCCCTGTTCATTGCAGTTTTCCTTGCCTCTTGGGAGCCAATGTTATTTCTTTTCAGTGTTTCTTCTAGATTGTTCTCCCATGTTTTTTTTGGTCTACCCCGTTTTTTCTTTACTGCTATTCTGGCATTCCATACTACTTTGGTCTGCCTATCTTCTGGCATTCTTCTTGTGTTATGATTATTCTAATTTAATATTCTCTTATGTACACATATGCTTAAAGAACATATTCACCAATATCAAGAATGTTGTTATCAACTAACAAATACAATGCAAATATGAATTTACAGTAAAAACACGTTGATGGGTAATTATGTGTTTCTTTACAAGATTAATTTGTAGTCGCTTCACGTAATGAATAATGGTGGATTGATGTGTGTTCTTCATTCACGTCAGCCATCTTTGATCCCGAATCGCTGTCTGCTGACACCGCACTGCTTCGGACGACAAGCATTGGAAGGCCACTGTCCACATTGCGAGCATTTGTTCGCCACTGAAAAGAATATTTATTAATTACTTTCAGATGAAATTATGTACTGCAATCCACTTACAAATGATCTTCGTTTTAATAATACTACACCAATTATAACTGGAACAATGCACACCAGCACCAGAATTGATATTGTATATGGAATCCAATTCTGGTTCGACGGTGGTTGATCCCTCGTTCCATTATAAACTGTTACAGGTGTAGTGTCGTCTTGTTCTGTAACTGTCGCTGGTTCTGTACCGGTCATAACTGACTCTTGAGTTGATGTTGCATCTTCAGAACTGCATACAAATTCATCTCTACTTAAATCCCTCCAGTTTCTTCCATGTAACGTGTGTGGCTTTTCACAAACAAGCTCTTGTTCATGTAACAGATTAATTTTTATAAGAAGTTCGTATAACGGTCCCAGTTCACAGTTACACTTCCATGGATTACCGTCTAGCCAAAAAGTTGTAAGATTATCGAACTTATCCTTAAATAACATATTCATTAACTCAATTTGGTTATTATTTATGTAAATTAATCGCAATGACGGTGTATTTGCAAATGAAAACCTCTCCACCTGACGTATTCGGTTGTGTTCTAAGTGGACTATTTCTAACTGTGTCAAGTTTTGAAATAATCCACTCGGCAATACTTCAATCTCATTGTACCCCATGTTAACATATTCTATTCGTTTAGTGTGACTAAACAACATACTATCAAGGTGATTTATTTGATTGTATGACATGTCAATAGTGATGAGGTTATGTAAATTCATAAGTGCACCAGCGTCTACATGACTAATCTGACAATGTTGAAGCCACATGTGGGCGATGCTACTTTGGCTGCTGAGATTCCGAAATGCATTGTATATGTTCTGAGACACAGGCGGTATAAAATCGAATGTGTATTTGACGTCCTCTCTTCCACAATATGCTGTTCTTTCCCTGTAAAACTCTCTAATCTCACACAGCTCTGGCAAACTACATACAACTACAAATATTGTCGCCACAAGATACAACACTAAAGCACACCTCATTTTGCGCTTCTAAACACAATGTAAACACAAATGCTGTTTTCGAGTTACACCTATTCGAGTTGCACACTCAATGAGCGACAGGATAACATTTAACGATTTTCACGGTGCAGTGTTTGTAAATATTCGCGCTGGATCATAATATTGTGGTAAATTATTTGATAACATCAGTGTTGAACTTGAACTTTAACATTTAGCGCGATAAAACATGTTATTTGCAAAACTCAACTCATATTAAGACGATTATTCCGATGCGCTTGTAACTCCACCTGAGCCATATTATAAAATAATCAACCACTACATATTTGTACCTGCATGGTTCCTCCTGGGGTCTAGCCCGCCTCCTGCTGACTCTCTCCGTCACTCTGAATCCTCTCCGTATCAACTCATTGTACGTGCTCTCTTGTACTGATTACGTTAGCACGTACAACCAATTTGTACGCCAATGGATATAAATAGACACAGACAGTCCGATATGAAATGATCGAGTTATATAAGACAACAGCGATTTAAACCACTTACAGTACTAGGCCAAATAGGACCTCGCTTCTCCAAGCTAATTTCATTAAAATAGAATAAACTATAGCGAAAATACTGACCCACACTGTACATGGGAATGGTTTAATGTCATGCTGTCTCTCATTTAGTGAGCAACTCGAATAGGTGTGACTCAAAGAGAGGACTTGTGTTTACATTGTGTTTACCAGCTCAAAATGCGGTGTGCTTTAGTGTTTCATTTTGTGGTGGCGACTGCATTTGTGGTTGTATGTAGTTCGCCAGAGCAGTGTCTGTTTAAATATTACAGGGGAATCGGTGCTAGTTGCGCAAAACATGACGTCAAATTCTCACTCGATTTTATACCGCCTGTTTCTCGCAACATATCATTCATTAGCATGCGGGGACAACCGCTTAAACAGTTACTGTACAATGCATTTCGGAATCTCAACAGTCAAAGTACTATAACTGAGATTTGGCTTCAACATTGTCAGCTTAGACATGTAGATGCTGGTGCACTTTTGAATTTGCCAAGCCTCGTCACTATTGAATTGGCATACAATCAACTAAATCACATTGATAGTATGTTGTTCAGTCACACTAAACAAATAAAACGTATTTACTTGGACTTCAATCAGATTGAAGTATTGCCGAATCGATTATTTCAAAATTTGCCGCAGTTAGAAGCAGTCTATTTAAATGACAACCGAATTCGTCAGGTGGAGAGGTTTTCATTTGCAAATACACTTTCATTGTGGTTAATTCATTTAGATAATAACCAAATCGAGTCTATGAATATGTTATTCAAGGATAAATTCGATAATCTTACAAGTTTGCGGCTATCCGGTAATCCATGGAAGTGTAACTGTGAACAGGGACCGTTATACGACCTTCTTATACAAATTAATCAGTTACATGAACAAGAGCTTGTGTGTGAAGAGCCTCCAACATTACATGGAAGAAACTGGAGCGATGTAAGTAGAGACGAATTTGTATGCCGTTCTGAAGATGCAACGTCAACTCAAGATTCAGTTATGACCAGTACAGAACCAACGACAGTTACAGAACAAGACGACACTATTCCTGTAACAGTTCATAACGGAACGAGGGATCAACCAGTTGACACAGGTGTACCACAACCACCTCCGCACCAGAATTGGATTTTGTATACAATATCAGTTCTGGTGCTGGTGTGTATTGCTGCAGTTATAATTGGTGTAGTATTCGTTGTGAGACGCACATTGGAGAAATCAAACAGGAAATACAAGGATCAGTTACCAAATATTTTAACACAAAGATCAGATGTAAGTGAAACGGATACCAGTACAATTGTATGACATTTGCTGTCAGAAAAATTATTAAATTACGAATATTTAGATAAATTTGTCCAGAATAGAACCATTTTATTACTTGAAGCTTTTCTTCATGTGAAAACTGTTCCATACTTTTAGAAATATCTGTTATTGAACGAAAATTACGAAACACAAATTTTTTTGACAGTTACAATGTCATACAATTGTTTTTAATTTTGTTTAAATTCCATAGCTATTCCTATATAATATGTCTTTTCATGAAATTTTAAACTTGATTTTCTCAGTTAGGAAATGTCAAAAATTAAATCTGAATGCTCACTTAGATGCAGAATTTAATTCTCTACAACTTTTATTTAAAGTATTTTTCTCTAAAGTAATTTGGTAACTAATGCAGGAGGAAAAACTGATTTTACATGTTAAACGCCTATGGCCAGTTTTTTAATTAACACCCGGTATATATATATATATATATATATATATATATATATATATATATATATATATATATATATTATATATATATATCTATATATATATATATATATATATATATATATATATATATAACATATATAAAGTTATAATTTGTATTTTTCATAATTAGTAGTATACTTTAACAAATCTTTTTGATTATTTGAAGCAAAATATCAACATGAGATACGACTATAATATTGAACTTTTGCTTCGAGTGAGTGTAGGCAACTTATATAACATTCCTGAATTGCGGGTTGTATAACTACAAGGGTATTAGTTCTCAGAACTGCCGATAGAATACACTACGTGTATTATATTAGCTCAATATTTGAAACATAGTTTACTGTACTTTTCATAAATGGTGTAACGCTACGACAATACCGGTGGTACCATCTAGCGAGATGGGGAAACACCAGTGGCGGGTAGACGCCGAAGGATTGGCAGCAACGCTAAGAAGCAAGAAGTCCGCCATAGAATGTGTTTAGAAACGCGAGCAGAAGCCATGCAATTGTTTTATATCTATTTTGTTAAGTTTATTAGTGTAAATCCACAACCCACATTTATAATAAAGTGTATTAGTAAGATTGATTTAGTTCTTTTAGCCTTATTTGTACCTAATTTTAAGTCCTTTTTAAACCAATATGGCGTCCATCGAAATGTAGTAGTGTAGTACTAATACTCTACTCTACAGATCGAAAAATACTATCAAAATCAGTCCCATTATCACCTGATAATACACCATTTGTTCCACAATACTACCAATATTACGCGTCTCGAATAACGCTCACTGCTACAACGCTCGTACACACACAAGCGCTAACCGAATCACATATTTTCCCAAAAAAATCAGTATCTTCATTGTGTCATCACGTATCATTGAAAATTCAGGTACCTTTTTGTGTCCAAACATTGCGTTTCACCGAAGAGAGCGTAATGTAAGATAGCGTTTAGCGAAGAAGCACTAAGCGGTGCCGCAATGTGGTCTTCAGTATTGTCCATTTATGATGTCAATTTCTTTTGTAGAAAAATTTAGTTTCTCAGTTCGAGAATTGTCTCTCAAATTGATGATTCTTTTAAAGGACGTACACTTAGGCACAAATAAACTGTGTGTGTTTGTCTGTGTGTGTGTGTGTCTCCCTCCCTCCCTTTCTCACCCTCTCTCCTACTCTTTCTCTAACCCTCTCTATCTGTGAGTGTCCGTAAGAAGACACAGAAGTCTTGTACCATCAGTCCACGCTTTTCTCTTCCATTTTTGCCTCCCCAACGTTTTCGCATTTTAAATGTCGCTTCTAATTCCATTTTGATGGTTTCTTTTTATCCACCCTTCGTTACTTTCCGACAAATTGCACAGTTTTTAAGCGAAAGCTCAGAGAGAATAGCCGAGGACGATGTTTTGTGTCTCTCTTCATGTCATTTGGAAAGCTACAAGGGCATCTGCCGATGCAGACACCCGCGATACTGAATATAACTGATGCCCCTCGCTATCCCTGTATCTCCGCCCATGTACCCTACCCCGTAGGGGTGAGCCACCCCTTCAGAAAACGCACTACATTGGCGATAAAAGAATTCACAATAATTATAAAATGGATTCCTGATACTTGCAAATAAATTCAATAGTTTTAACGAATTTCACAGATTATTTTTTCTTGGCCATAAAAAAAAATATCAGAACAGGGGGTTTTAAATAATACAGGGAGGACTCTCGATCTACCGTTCTCTAAACGTTTGATTATCCGTCATATTGATGGAATTGTAGTTTGAAGAGTTTAAATCAAGAGAAAAATGTGTGATTTGTGTTTCATAATTATTTTTCTGTGCAGATTATTCCCAAAGACGACCCAAGATCTGGATACTCAGCGAAGACATTCAAATTAGGCCTAAAAGAGTTGAAAACGATTGCAAAACTATTTCGTTTCAACAAAGATTTAGATTGTGTCGATGTTTTTGTGAATTACACTTTAAGGTATGTTGTTACCTGTTATCACTAATGGTCCGGGGAGTCAGGGGTAAGCACTATTGTGTAGTTTTGTCGTCGATAATCTTAGCATCGCCTCCTAGACTACATTGACTAGCATTTAGATTGCTAATAAACTATTCCCAATGCAATCGATGTTAATTGCAAAAGCAATGTTTCATTTAATTTGTTTTTCTAATCACTAATCAGCGGGATCGATCAAGCAAGCTGAGCCCGCGGAGCAGGGCCCCCAAGGCCGGAAGTCCAGGATTACGCCGAATGTTTATAAATGCCATTGTACAATTAACCAAGACAGTCTTTCTGCAACTTTGCTCCACATTTGACCAAATATAAGAACCATTTACGTTTAAAACTATTACAACGCACTGAAACGGAGCGCGTTGTACGAGAAACCGCGTTAAACAGGTGTCATTTCCTGGTAAAATTGTAAGTAATGGCGCAGTTTCTCTTTATATTCAGAATTACGCTATTTTTATAGCCTTATAACGAATTAGTCTAAATTTAGCCGCTTTTTTCAAGACATAGGGTAAGAAAAGGAGCGTTATGGCGAATCCGCGTTAAGCGGGGTGGCATTAAACGAGTGTCCTACTGCGTAGTTAGTCATATTCATATGAAATAATTGGAATTCTTACTAAAAATATGTATTTGAAATAGATTTCATCTTGAAACAATTTTTACCCAGTACGGACCATCATTTGATTTTGTGCCAGTATCTCAGGTTAAACCCAAATCTTTTCAGCCCTTTATATGCCAGGGCAGGACTCAAACTATCAAGCCCAGTATTAGTGTAAAAATATAAATATTATTAATAAATAACATTTCTAAGGTGTATTTTCTTGTTTTTTATTCCTACAACCCCTTAGTCTCTCTCTGGGACATAAAACTTCTCTATTCCTATTAAAAGTACAGCCCTTTCATAACATTTTTACGAGCAATAGGCACATTTATTACCTATAAAAAGGAAAGTTAGAATTTTGGGAAAAAATAAAAATTTTTGTTACACAAAAATATCCAAAGCGCTTTGAAACATTTTGAAATAAACTATAACCGCTTCTACTAAGGCCCCTGAAATGTTCTTTCAAAAATCACATTATTAAAAATAATCCCAATTTGTTTTTTAACTCAAAAAAAAAAAATTGAAAAAATACATTACTTTGCTCATTGCAAGATAATTTAACATGAAAAGGTTTATCCCCAAAGGGTTGGAATAATGACTTGAACTTCAGACGTAAAGAAGTTTATTCAAAGTTCATAACAAAACTTATGCCGACGTTTCGACCTTATGGTATGAGGTCATTTTCAACCATAAGGTCGAAACGTCGGCATAAGTTTTGTTATGAACTTTGAATAAACTTCTTTACGTCTGAAGTTCAAGTCATTATTCCAACCCTTTGGGGATAAACCTTTTCATATCAAATTTTGACTTAAATAAATCTACTATGAAGATAATTTAACTAAAAGTGTGATGAATTTTGGGGCTGATGGACAAATGGACCGTATCGCAAAGATGTAAGTTGTAATAAAATCACGAATTATTGAAAAAATATTTTGAAAATCCTTTTTTTAAATACCTACAGTTTATTAATTTGCTAATAATTTATTTTGCATACTTCATGTCAAGTTAGCGAGCTGTTACAAGGCAAATTTACATTTTATTTTGTTCTAGGTTTGTGTCCGTGCTAGTCTTAGTACCGCTACTCACCGCTAGCAACCTTGTGGCGCTAGCTACCGGGGCAAAAATAAATAACCTTTTCTTGAATGTACATATATTGGACAGTTGTATAAATGTAAATACATGTTTTATATTTCTTTATAACACGTTTAAAATCAATGAGAAAAATTTACGCGTATTATAAAATGTGTCTAATTGTTTTATTAATAAATATTAAACATTAACAAGAGAAAAAAAATTTTAAATCGTATTATAATATTATTGTGTATTATTCTATAAATTTGTGATTATTGTAAATTTAATATGTATTATAACGTTTGGTATATTATATACACTTTATTATAAATGTGGGTTGTGGATTTACACTAATAAACTTAACAAAATAGATATAAAACAATTGCATGGCTTCTGCTCGCGTTTCTAAACACATTCTATGGCGGACTTCTTGCTTCTTAGCGTTGTTGCCAATCCTTCGGCGTCTACCCGCCACTGGTGTTTCCCCATCTCGCTAGATGGTACCACCGGTATTGTCGTAGCGTTACACCATTTATGAAAAGTACAGTAAACTATGTTTCAAATATTGAGCTAATATAATACACGTAGTGTATTCTATCGGCAGTTCTGAGAACTAATACCCTTGTAGTTATACAACCCGCAATTCAGGAATGTTATATAAGTTGCCTACACTCACTCGAAGCAAAAGTTCAATATTATAGTCGTATCTCATGTTGATATTTTGCTTCAAATAATCAAAAAGATTTGTTAAAGTATACTACTAATTATGAAAAATACAAATTATAACTTTATATATGTTATATATATATATATATATATATATATATATATATATATATAGATATATATATAATATATATATATATATATATAGATATATATATAATATATATATATATATATATATATATATATATATATAATATAATATATATATATATATATATATATATATATATATATATATATATAACATATATAAAGTTATAATTTGTATTTTTCATAATTAGTAGTATACTTTAACAAATCTTTTTGATTATTTGAAGCAAAATATCAACATGAGATACGACTATAATATTGAACTTTTGCTTCGAGTGAGTGTAGGCAACTTATATAACATTCCTGAATTGCGGGTTGTATAACTACAAGGGTATTAGTTCTCAGAACTGCCGATAGAATACACTACGTGTATTATATTAGCTCAATATTTGAAACATAGTTTACTGTACTTTTCATAAATGGTGTAACGCTACGACAATACCGGTGGTACCATCTAGCGAGATGGGGAAACACCAGTGGCGGGTAGACGCCGAAGGATTGGCAACAACGCTAAGAAGCAAGAAGTCCGCCATAGAATGTGTTTAGAAACGCGAGCAGAAGCCATGCAATTGTTTTATATCTATTTTGTTAAGTTTATTAGTGTAAATCCACAACCCACATTTATAATAAAGTGTATATAATATACCAAACGTTATAATACATATTAAATTTACAATAATCACAAATTTATAGAATAATACACAATAATATTATAATACGATTTAAAATTTTTTTTCTCTTGTTAATGTTTAATATTTATTAATAAAACAATTAGACACATTTTATAATACGCGTAAATTTTTCTCATTGATTTTAAACGTGTTATAAAGAAATATAAAACATGTATTTACATTTATACAACTGTCCAATATATGTACATTCAAGAAAAGGTTATTTATTTTTGCCCCGGTAGCTAGCGCCACAAGGTTGCTAGCGGTGAGTAGCGGTACTAAGACTAGCACGGACACAAACCTAGAACAAAATAAAATGTAAATTTGCCTTGTAACAGCTCGCTAACTTGACATGAAGTATGCAAAATAAATTATTAGCAAATTAATAAACTGTAGGTATTTAAAAAAAGGATTTTCAAAATATTTTTTCAATAATTCGTGATTTTATTACAACTTACATCTTTGCGATACGGTCCATTTGTCCATCAGCCCCAAAATTCATCACACTTTTAGTTAAATTATCTTCATAGTAGATTTATTTAAGTCAAAATTTGATATGAAAAGGTTTATCCCCAAAGGGTTGGAATAATGACTTGAACTTCAGACGTAAAGAAGTTTATTCAAAGTTCATAACAAAACTTATGCCGACGTTTCGACCTTATGGTTGAAAATGACCTCATACCATAAGGTCGAAACGTCGGCATAAGTTTTGTTATGAACTTTGAATAAACTTCTTTACGTCTGAAGTTCAAGTCATTATTCCAACCCTTTGGGGATAAACCTTTTCATGTTAAATTATCTTGCAATGAGCAAAGTAATGTATTTTTTCAATTTTTTTTTTTGAGTTAAAAAACAAATTGGGATTATTTTTAATAATGTGATTTTTGAAAGAACATTTCAGGGGCCTTAGTAGAAGCGGTTATAGTTTATTTCAAAATGTTTCAAAGCGCTTTGGATATTTTTGTGTAACAAAAATTTTTATTTTTTCCCAAAATTCTAACTTTCCTTTTTATAGGTAATAAATGTGCCTATTGCTCGTAAAAATGTTATGAAAGGGCTGTACTTTTAATAGGAATAGAGAAGTTTTATGTCCCAGAGAGAGACTAAGGGGTTGTAGGAATAAAAAACAAGAAAATACACCTTAGAAATGTTATTTATTAATAATATTTATATTTTTACACTAATACTGGGCTTGATAGTTTGAGTCCTGCCCTGGCATATAAAGGGCTGAAAAGATTTGGGTTTAACCTGAGATACTGGCACAAAATCAAATGATGGTCCGTACTGGGTAAAAATTGTTTCAAGATGAAATCTATTTCAAATACATATTTTTAGTAAGAATTCCAATTATTTCATATGAATATGACTAACTACGCAGTAGGACACTCGTTTAATGCCACCCCGCTTAACGCGGATTCGCCATAACGCTCCTTTTCTTACCCTATGTCTTGAAAAAAGCGGCTAAATTTAGACTAATTCGTTATAAGGCTATAAAAATAGCGTAATTCTGAATATAAAGAGAAACTGCGCCATTACTTACAATTTTACCAGGAAATGACACCTGTTTAACGCGGTTTCTCGTACAACGCGCTCCGTTTCAGTGCGTTGTAATAGTTTTAAACGTGAATGGTTCTTATATTTGGTCAAATGTGGAGCAAAGTTGCAGAAAGACTGTCTTGGTTAATTGTACATACATACATACATACATACATAACATCACGCCTTTCCCATTACTGGGGTAGCAGGCCCTTTATTTCCTACAATCACTAAAAAAAAAAAAAAATATATATATATATAGAAAACTGCCTTTCATTCCTTATTTTCTAACAATAGCTCGCCAAATACTCCTATCCATACATAACTGTCTCGCCTCGTTAATATCCATACACCTTGTCATACATGCTCTCCTATTATTTCTACTTATAATTTTACGTTCACTCAAAACATTTTCTATCATATTCATCCATTTACTCCTCGGTCTTCCTCGCATTCGTGTTCCTTCAATTTCACCCAAATAAATCTTCTTAGTCAATCTATCATTTGACATTCTTTCCACATGTCCAAACCAACGCAGCTGACTTGAAGCCACTCTTTTCACAACATTTTTACTAATTTCACATTCATCATACACTACTTTATTCCTAATACGGTCTCTTCTAGTCACTCCGCACACTCCTCTCAAAAATCTCATTTCAACCGCAGTTACCCTTTTCTTATTCCGGTTATCCCATACCCAACATTCACATCCATACATCAACGATGGCACAAGTACACCATTATACACACATAACCTAGCTTCTCTTGATACATTCACATTTCTAGCAAACATTCCCAAAGCGCCCAAAACTTTTCTACCTGCAACCACTCTTCTTTCAATTTCAGCATTCATCCGTCCATCTTTCGAAAACATGCATCCCAGATACATAAATTCATTAACTTGTTCCATTTGCTCACCATCTATGCTAATCTTGCATTCCGTAACTTCATCCTTCTCAAAAACTAAAATCTTACATTTTGAAGCATTCATGATCAAATTCAAACATTTTCCCTGATTTCTGACCCTCTCAATCATTCTCGTCAATTGTTCCTCAGATTCACCCATAATAACCACATCATCAGCATATGCTAATGCAGGCACAACGAAATCACTTATTTTCACACCATCATTTGTACACTCTAACGCTCGTCGCAATAACACATCCATATACAAATTAAAAAGCCAAGGAGACATCACACAACCCTGTTTCACACCCACGTCAATATTGAACCATCTACTCAAACTACCATCCACACGAACTGCTGCTTGATTATTTACATATAAAGCCATTAGTGCTCTCAATAACGTACCACTAACGCCATACTCCTTCAAAATAGGCCATAATTTTTCACGCACAACACTGTCATATGCCTTCTTTAAATCAATGAAAGCACAAAACAATTTCTTGTTTCGGTCCAAACGCTTTTCCACAATCATTCGAAGCGAAAACAATTGATCCACACATCCTCTTTCAGGCAAAAACCCACCTTGCATACCATTCAGTTTACTACATGTAATCTCCCTTACTTTATTAATTAGAACACTACTGTACAACTTACACACAACACTCAAGAGACTAATCGCACGATAATTTGTACATTCACTCATATTTCCTTTTCCTTTATACAATGGAACAATTACAGCACGCTTCCAATCTTCTGGAACAACATTTTGCCGCAAGCAGAATTTACATAAATAAACTAGCCAAGCAAACACTTTTTCGCCACCATACTTTAACATCTCTACTGTAATATCATCTATTCCTGCAGCTTTTCCTGTTTTCATTCTAGCCAAAGCATTACTTACATCGTCTTCATTTATATCCCAACATTCATTTTCACCACAATCAAAATCATTCATATTATCATTTATAACACAATTATTTTCATATAATTTGCTAAAATAACTGCTCCATCGTTCCCTAATCTCGGATTCTTTCCACAATAAATTACCATCATGATCTTTAACTGCTTTTACACAAGACATGTTACCACCCTTCAGCTTTTTCACGCATGTCCAAAACATCTTTTTATTGAGAACAAAGTCATTCGTCAATTTTTCATTCTTCTCTTTCTCACATTGCATTTTACTTTCACGCACAACACGCTTTGCATTCGCTCGCATACTTTTATATTTAAGCAAACATGCATCTCGAAAATCGCCATATGAATCCTTAACACTCAAAAAGCACAGATATGCTTCTTTCTTTAAGCGTATAGCCTCCTTCACATTATCATTCCACCAATCATCTTTCATTCGTACACCTACTTTCGATACACCACATGTTTCAGTTGCACACGTTACTACACAGTCCCTGAAAGTATTCCACTCACTAGCTAGATCTTCAAAATTCTCTGAGCAAATGGGTAAAACGTTATTCAATTTATTAATATATTGCAGTCGGACCTCTTCATTCTGCATTAATTGTACAATGGCATTTATAAACATTCGGCGTAATCCTGGACTTCCGGCCTTGGGGGCCCTGCTCCGCGGGCTCAGCTTGCTTGATCGATCCCGCTGATTAGTGATTAGAAAAACAAATTAAATGAAACATTGCTTTTGCAATTAACATCGATTGCATTGGGAATAGTTTATTAGCAATCTAAATGCTAGTCAATGTAGTCTAGGAGGCGATGCTAAGATTATCGACGACAAAACTACACAATAGTGCTTACCCCTGACTCCCCGGACCATTAGTGATAACAGGTAACAACATACCTTAAAGTGTAATTCACAAAAACATCGACACAATCTAAATCTTTGTTGAAACGAAATAGTTTTGCAATCGTTTTCAACTCTTTTAGGCCTAATTTGAATGTCTTCGCTGAGTATCCAGATCTTGGGTCGTCTTTGGGAATAATCTGCACAGAAAAATAATTATGAAACACAAATCACACATTTTTCTCTTGATTTAAACTCTTCAAACTACAATTCCATCAATATGACGGATAATCAAACGTTTAGAGAACGGTAGATCGAGAGTCCTCCCTGTATTATTTAAAACCCCCTGTTCTGATATTTTTTTTATGGCCAAGAAAAAATAATCTGTGAAATTCGTTAAAACTATTGAATTTATTTGCAAGTATCAGGAATCCATTTTATAATTATTGTGAATTCTTTTATCGCCAATGTAGTGCGTTTTCTGAAGGGGTGGCTCACCCCTACGGGGTAGGGTACATGGGCGGAGATACAGGGATAGCGAGGGGCATCAGTTATATTCAGTATCGCGGGTGTCTGCATCGGCAGATGCCCTTGTAGCTTTCCAAATGACATGAAGAGAGACACAAAACATCGTCCTCGGCTATTCTCTCTGAGCTTTCGCTTAAAAACTGTGCAATTTGTCGGAAAGTAACGAAGGGTGGATAAAAAGAAACCATCAAAATGGAATTAGAAGCGACATTTAAAATGCGAAAACGTTGGGGAGGCAAAAATGGAAGAGAAAAGCGTGGACTGATGGTACAAGACTTCTGTGTCTTCTTACGGACACTCACAGATAGAGAGGGTTAGAGAAAGAGTAGGAGAGAGGGTGAGAAAGGAAGGGAGGGAGACACACACACACACAGACAAACACACACAGTTTATTTGTGCCTAAGTGTACGTCCTTTAAAAGAATCATCAATTTGAGAGACAATTCTCGAACTGAGAAACTAAATTTTTCTACAAAAGAAATTGACATCATAAATGGACAATACTGAAGACCACATTGCGGCACCGCTTAGTGCTTCTTCGCTAAACGCTATCTTACATTACGCTCTCTTCGGTGAAACGCAATGTTTGGACACAAAAAGGTACCTGAATTTTCAATGATACGTGATGACACAATGAAGATACTGATTTTTTTGGGAAAATATGTGATTCGGTTAGCGCTTGTGTGTGTACGAGCGTTGTAGCAGTGAGCGTTATTCGAGACGCGTAATATTGGTAGTATTGTGGAACAAATTGTGTATTATCAGGTGATAATGGGACTGATTTTGATAGTATTTTTCGATCTGTAGAGTAGAGTATTAGTACTACACTACTACATTTCGATGGACGCCATATTGGTTTAAAAAGGACTTAAAATTAGGTACAAATAAGGCTAAAAGAACTAAATCAATCTAATGAAACCTGATTACTAAAGATACTACTAAAAGCTACTACATTTTTCCACTAAATCTGATACTATTACCATGTAGTAATACAATAAAAATACACAATATTTAAACAGTAAATAGTATTTAGTCAGCATCTCACAATACTTAATTAATTCTTACAAAAAACATACAAATCAAAATCATTATCGAATTTTGTAATTATTTCAAACTTCATCTTATTAAGGAAATGGCCCTAAACAAACTCCCGCTCCTCGCCTTCTGCCCTTTGGCCCCATCCTGATGCCAATACTTATACCGGGTGTCCCAAGAAATCTGGGACATAGGGAATTAACATGTAAAATTGAAAAAGTTGCGATTACTTCTGTATTATATATTTTGGAGCTCTGAAATTTGGTACAGGTGTGGGGATAGGTTATTCGCTTTGATTGGTATTAATTAAAATGATATTAATGCTCACATTTCTAATAAAAATGCTTTTAAAAAGTAATAATTAAGAGATGTATATTATTGTTGAACAAACAGAACAGAATATCATTGTACGTATTCATGAATAATACGAATAACATGCAGTTGTTTGGTTGTTCAATAAAAGACTTTCTTCATATATTTTTATTGGCTTTGAAGGCCCCCTTTTACCGGTTTTGTATATACAAGCACACTAGCGAATGTGATGGTTGCAAGTATAATCATGAATGTCTATACAGCGTATCCCAGCGACTACCATACATAAGAAAATTAAGGCGATTCCATACCCACCCGATTTTTAGCCTAAAACGAGCAAATCGCGCGCCGTTCTCCAGCTTTTATAAAAGGACATATCAATATAATTATTTTTGCGTATTGTTCTTGAAGGATAAATCTACAAAGTGGTGGCCACCGATTTTTAAATTTTTGTTTTAATTACAGACAAAATTACATTTGAAATTAGCCTACTTTTCAACTTCAAATTACTACCAAAGTAAGTCTTAATTCGAAAATCGGTTTCCACCATTTTGTAGTCTAGTGCCTCATCTATACACATATGTTTGTTTTATAAGAAAAATATAACGTATAAAGGCTGTAGAACGGCGGGCGATTTGGTCAATTTTAATATTTTTCGGTGTCTAAATTTAGGTACATTCAAAACGAAAAGCGTTCGTTTAAGATGCAATTCCATGAATGAACTAATGACATGAACCTTCGATGCGGCAATCTTTTGTAAGGGTGAATACAAAGGATTTATGACATACCCCAAACAGATTAGAAAATAAAATATTGTCATAAGAGGTTCTACGGGTAAATATGGATTTATAAGCAAATTCCCAATTAAAATACGAACCGATCTTTCTGCTGTTTTCTTCATTACGAAAATTAGTGTTAAATATCATTCTGTTTTATTTGGTGACCAAGTATACACGTGTGATAGCAGTAATTTTGAAATGGGTAGAGTGAATACAGGAGCAGTTGTGTTACATAACACGAAACAAGCGCACTCAAAACGTATTCAGGGGACTTCAAAACATGTATTTCCATCAAAATCTCGCAATCGAAATTTTTCATGATTCCTATACTTCCTTTATACTATGTATAAGAAAGTAGAAATGAAGCATATAAAAATAAACACAACAGAAATGCTAAAAATGAATTAGATCTGTAGTATGGGGATAACTGTGAAACTAGTATTCAAAGAATGGGTTAGTCACCCATGCCTGCAGCTCATCGACGTATGTGCAAGTCTGAATATATCACAAATTATTATTTATCTAAATTCACTTTTAAAATCGTAGGTGCCTAGGTCGCAAATAAAACAACAAATTTAAAACAAGTGTGAATACATTTTCTTCTCTTGACAAAAGCAAAGCAAACTAAGCCGACTATAAATGCATTGATCTTCTTTTGTTCAATTTTTAATTAAAAAATATTTTTTTCTCCAATGGTCTTACATAATTTTTCAAAATAAAAAATATGGAAAAATATTGTTCCATTTCCTGCATATGCAAGAAAATTTTGAATACAATTGAGTGAAAAATAAAGGAGAAAAAAATTAAAAACTGAAAAAAAGTTGCAAAATATTTTTTTTCTCAAGTGCGAAGGAAAATTTTGAAAAATAAAATGTCTCTTGCACAACTAGACCATAACAAGTATCTGCAGAAAAAATTTCATAAAAATCCGTTGGGTAGTTTAGGAGATCTGAGTGGAACAAAAAATCTCGTACGAGCGGACGAGCGACATACATACGGACATATGTTGTAATAGTCATTTCGTGGTCCAGGGGGTCTGTCCGGGATTTCTGTGCAAAAATTTTTGAAATCGGAAGATGCTACAGACATCGTACCGAACACTATAGCTCTTCGACAGGAGGTCGATGAGCTAAAAACAGATAGGAATGAAGAAGATTATAAGAAGGCGTAGCGGATGAGAATACATTAATTGAAATAAAACAACATCCCACCAGAAGAAGTGAAAATAAATAAAAAAAACTATTTGTTTAAATATAAGGACGACAAGTATGTTTTTCACACAAAGAATTATTGATATTATCAAATACAGGAACAATTAGAAACAACTAATAAAAGTAGATGTATATTAGACATTTGGCTGGGGGAAAATTATCCGATGATGATTGAATATATCATTAGAGACAAGAAGTCCTGGAAAGCCAATATGGAGGAAAAATTATTAAAATTTTATATTGATTGACTTCTACTGGAAATTATCGATCCGATCTAATTGGAAATTAGAAAAAAAGAAGTAGATACAATATTAGTTATGTGGTTTAATAATAAGACAATATTATTATTATTATGTTTATTCTAAATTATTAGTTTCAAATAAAGTATGGTAAGTATAGTAAGTGTATTGAACGGCACGTCTTCTCTTGTCAACATCTGGCTCACGACTGACTGCGTCACAGCTCGGTGCGCGCGTCTTCGGCTCAGTAGCGCCGGTTACGGGGTGCTCGATCCCACAGCTGATCTTCTTTTTCCTCTTCTAATTCGTCTTCCTCTTCTTCTTTGTCTTCTTCTTCTTCTTCGTCTTCTTCGTCTTCTTCTTCTTCGTCTTCTGAGTCTTGAGCGTCTTCTTCCTCTTCTTCTTTCAAATAACACAAGAATAGTAGGACTCTTCTGGCAATCTCTTCTTTGGAACCATCGTAGCTAATATTGAGTATATGGCATATAGATACCACATCCGCGAGACATACTGTAGTCTTAATTTCGTTCAATTTCGTGTTAAATTCTTCGGATTCTACACTGTACTCAAAACCACTAAATTTTTTAAGTTTACTTCTATTTAAACGCGAATATTCATTACCAAATATAATATTATATAAGATTTTTAGCGGTTTCGTTTTAGCATTCGAAATATTATCGTTAATTGTGTTTATTTCCCCGAGGGTCGTCATTTTTATTTAAATTTTTCCGTTTAGAAAATTAATAATCTTTGTTTACTTTACCTCCGTTTTTAAAAAATAACTCCACGTGGTATCCTTCTTGGAACTTCGGTACGATTACAAAACAAAGGCGGCATGTAGCACGTTCGGCTGTCGGCGACTGCGGTACAAAGTCAGCAGTAAACGCACAACTCACTGTTTTTCATTCACTTAATATTTATTCTCGTTTTTGTTTTTATTTCGGTTGAGCCCCCAAATATTTGTGGTTTAATAATAAGACAATATTATTATTATTATGTTTATTCTAAATTATTAGTTTCAAATAAAGTATGGTAAGTATAGTAAGTGTATTGAACGGCACGTCTTCTCTTGTCAACATCTGGCTCACGACTGACTGCGTCACAGCTCGGTGCGCGCGTCTTCGGCTCAGTAGCGCCGGTTACGGGGTGCTCGATCCCACAGTTATATAGTATTAATATGCTTATTTTATATTTTGAACATGCAATATTATGTTAATTTGATAAACATATTTGTTTTTCTATAAAATTGTTATAATTGCATTGAAAAAAGCGTGTATTTATGTATGTTCATTAAATTAAAATTATATATGTCACATTATTTCTTGTTAAAATTTTTACCAAACACCCAGGATTCCAATATTTGAAATGGTTGTATCCTGCATTTCAGCAATACAATATTTACTTCGGTTACATAGCCACTCGAACAGCCATAAATTTATAGCAATAAAATATTTCATTCGTCTTAGTACTTACAATGACCGAAGCAGGTAGTCCAACTGATTACAATGGATTTCTATAGAGAAACTTGTTACTTTTTGCAGGGAATGTACACAAGCTATACGTTTCTTGGTTAGTGCTACTCTTACCAATGGTGTGTTCTATTACTCAAAACCGAACGTATATTTGGTTGTATCAGACGAAGAATTTTTCGTCGTTCTGAGGCTCTCGGTATGGAATCACTTTAACATTGGTAAATAAAGTGAGGATCAAGTATTGCTGTGTCTGTATCTAAACATGTGATTGTCAGAAATGAAACAGTAGGTAGTTGAATTAATCAAATTTAGAACTGTCAGATTGCTGTTATTTTTAAAATTTGCTGACACAATACAACTATCACCATTGAATTATCAATATTGTTGCAAATAAATAATATTTATTGATAATACAGTAAACTTCGCTTATAACGAACCTCAAGGGACCGACGAAAATAGTTCGCGATAAGCGAAGTTCGTAATAAACGATAAACATCAGAAATTTATTATTTTTGTTAATGCATAGGTACATGTTTCAAGTAGATATATAATATGAAGAACTATTTTGCAAAACTAGAAAAATCCAGATTTGTTCAAAATTGAGTTAGCTATTGGTTTGTAATACATATACATTGTACACTAACAATAGTTTTAATGAATCTTATTTGAAAAAATCGTTTATTTTACTTTTGTTTATACTTATTATTATTTTATATTATTTTTATTTATTTAAAGTAAGAGCTTTACGTGTTTTCTTCGAAATTGCGTAACTCATAATTGTACTACGGTAACACATTAAATACAGTGAACAGGTGCGGACAGGCCATGTGGGGCATGCTGAAATTTCTACATGGGCCGCTCCAATCGCGGGAAGGTCCGATAATTTTTTTTCATACAATTAATCACATATACACAAGTACCGCAAGTACTGTTACGGTGACCCTACATATGCGGAATTGAAAGATTTCGAAGAATCACCTGATTATTTGGTAAAATGCCGTTTTAAGTTCGTTATAACCGAAAACTTTTGCGATTATAATAAAAATTAAGGTTCGTTATACCCGAAAGTTCGTTATAAACGGGTTCGTTATTTGCGAAAAAAATAACACACGTTTAATGATACTTTAGTTCGTACCTTATAGATTGGTTCGTTATAACCGAAAATTCGTTATAAGCGGGTTCGTTATAAGCGAAGTTTACTGTACATATATACCATAATATGGGACTAAAGTAGGTTATTATTTCTAATAATATATCTGTACCTGGTAATCCGCCCGACAAACCACTGACAGTGTGTCCGATACCGCCCGCTCCACCCCGTCCTGTGGAATACATATTATTAATATTTAAATACGCCGTCGATAATTAGGAATTTACTACCGCCTGACAATCCAGTCGTTAAACCAGCTACAGTGTCCCCTAAACCACCTCCTGTGGAATAAATATTATTAATATACTTAAATACGCCGTCTATAATTAATTACGAATTTACTACCGCCTGTTAATCCGCCCGTTAAACCAGCTACAGTGTCCCCTAAACCACCACCCCCCGTTAAACCACCTACAGTGTCTCCTAAACCACCTCCTGTGGAATAAATATTATTAATATACTTAAATACGCCGTCTGTAATTAATTACGAATTTACTACCGCCTGTCAATCCGCCCGTTAAAGTATATCCAACTGATGTATTGGAAAAATTAGTTCAATTAATTCGTAACGCAACAATGGATATTTTATTTCAAATAACACATACACATTTTGCATGTTTATTGATGTGAACGTGGTTATAATATAAATGTCTGTGTGTTGATGTATGTACTTGATTTGTCAAATGGCATTATTATTACAAAAACACGCAAATTTAAAGTGCATTTACGTGTTATATTTAACACATGCCAATATTTTCATTTTATATGTTCCATTTTTTTTTTCCTGTATTCAATTTCGAATAAATTTTAGATTTAATGAGAAAAATATCCGAAGAATCAATTATGAAATACGAACATTCCACTTATTTTTAATTTCAATATACAAGCCTATATTAATTTCAAATATTAATAAACTCATTTTATAACGAGGGTTAAAATGTTTATACATCCAAACATTATTTCAAGATAATGATTAATGCATAAATTTGTTTTGATTTACGTATCCTAGTCTGGGGGAAACATAAAAACAACACTGAGAATATTCGCATCTAACTTTGGTAGTTCATAAAATTACTTGTCCTGTCATATTGAACACGATTTAATAAATAACATTTAATGTACCGCAATAATCCGTAAACATTATTTCAGGCGACCTAAGCTATGAAATTTAGCGTAGCGGATATGGACAAAACAAGAGAAAAAGAAGAAGTACACTTAAACCAATAAATATACATGGCGTCTCGTTTACTTGGTCTTAGAGAGCGACGAAGGCATTACGACGGGAAATTGTGGCAAGGAAGATACAAACTTTACTTTATTCAAAGGGGCGATACTAGAGAACGGCTGAAAAAATTGATTTAGAATTCCTATGTAAAACTGTACTATCCAGCAGAGATTTTAAGACCATGTCAAGGTTTGTGTGGTTAATAGTTCAGAGTAGCTTGACATTAAACACGAGGCGGTTTTTTTAGTCAGCCTGGTGTATAGCAGATAAATACATATTCTCCTAATATACTAATTATTACCAATGAAAGAGTCAACAATTTGAAAATGAAACAGACTATACAGACACATATGCATATGGCGGACAGGCCATGTGGGCCATGCTGAAATTTCTACATGAGCCGCTCCAATCGCGGGGAGGTCCGATATATTTTTTTTTCATAAAATTATTCACATATATAGAAGTACCGCAGGAACCGTAACGGTGACCCTACATATGCGGAATTGAAAGATTTCGAAGAATCCCCTGATTATTTGGTAAAATGCCGTTTTAAGTTCGTTATAACCGAAAACTTTTGCGATTATAACAAAAATTAAGGTTCGTTATAACCGAAGATTCGTTATAAGCGGGTTCGTTATAAGCGAAGTTTACTGTATATGTATATATATTATATATATATATATATATATATATATATATATATATATATATATACCGGGTGTTAATTAAAAAACTGGCCATAGGCGTTTAACATGTAAAATCAGTTTTTCCTCCTGCATTAGTTACCAAATTACTTTAGAGAAAAATACTTTAAATAAAAGTTGTAAAGAATTAAATTCTGCATCTAAGTGAGCAATCAGATTTAATTTTTGACATTTGATAACTGAGAAAATCAAGATTAAAATTTCATGAAAACACATAATATATAGGAATAGCCATGGAATTTAAACAAAATTAAAAACAATTGTATGACATTGTAACTGTCAAAAAAAATTGTATTTCGTAATTTTCGTTCAATAACAGATATTTCTAAAAGTATGGAACAGTTTTCACATTTCAAGTAATAAAATGGTTCTATTCTGGACAAATTTATCTAAATATTCGTGATTTAATAATTTTTTTGACAGCAAATGTCATACAATTGTTTTTAATTTTGTTTAAATTCCATGGCTATTCCTATATATTAAGTGTTTTCATGAAATTTTAAACTTGATTTTCTCAGTTAGGAAATGTCAAAAATTAAATCTGATTGCTCACTTAGATGCAGAATTTAATTCTCTACAACTTTTATTTAAAGTATTTTTCTCTAAAGTAATTTGGGAACTAATGCAGGAGGAAAAACTGATTTTACATGTTAAACGCCTATGGCCAGTTTTTTAATTAACACCCGGTATATATATATATATATATATATATATATATATATATATATATATATATATATATATATATATATATTGTTGAAATATTTGCCCTTTTAATTATAGTAATTCTTAAATATTATAACTGCCAAGCAAAGCTTGATACTAATGGTGCTATCAAGAGCTGCTTCATTTTTCCTGCTCAAATTTGAAACTATTGCTATAGAAAACTGTATATTTTTAGAGCATTATTTTATAATAATATTGATATATTTTAGTAGAAAAAATTAGCTATGCATTGCGTAATTGAAAGTCGTTGAATTAGTTTTGAAATCACCGTGTCTTGTAAATTCAGCTGTATTTTTTTCGGCGCTGTTTAAGAAAAATCCGCGTCATGACGAGTCAGCGTAGAGCGAGATAGTGTAAAGCGACGTGAAGTCTCACTCTATGGTCAGTGTGATTAAATAATTTTGATGATATGACCAGCAGAACCTTGTAATATCGGCACATTCAGTAAAAATTACCGATATGTGGAATATTTGGATCTTATTTGTATACCGGGTGGTGACCGCGACACCGGAACATAGGACTCTAACATGTAAAATAATATTTCTATAATTTACCGCCTCCCTTATTATTTTATAGAAAAGAGCTTCAAATAAATGTTGTAAAGCATAAAATTCTACACTAAAAGCAATAAACAGAATTAATTTTGCATTCTTGATAACGGCAGAAAGTCAATTCAAAATGTCAAAAATTACATTAAAAATACCTAGGGGTAGCCTTGGATATGAGACAAAAATGTCAGAAGAAAATTAATCTCGCAGTTGTCTTAAACTATTACCACTATAATAGAACATACGAAATTCATTTCTTTCACTAATTATCCACCATTTTTTCATATAATTTACTTAAATTAAAGACTAATAAATAACTACTGACAATAAATTCATGAAACAAGGAATATTTTTCTGCTGACAGATAAAACGTAAATCATTTGTTCAATTTTGTTTCATTTCCACGGCTACCCCTAGGTATTTTTAAGCTAATTTTCAACATTTTCATAGTAATTTCTGCCGATATAAAGCGTGCAAAATTAATTCTGTTTATTGATTTTAGTGTAGAATTTTATGCTCTACAACATTTATTTGAAGCTTTTTGCTCTAAAATAACAAGGCAAGCAGGAAATTATAAAAATATAATTTTACATGTCAAAGTTCCGGTGTCGCGGTCACCACCCGGTATATATATATATATATATATATATATATATATATATATATATATATATATATATATATATATATGTATATATATATATATATATATATGACATTAACTGGTACTAGCTCAGAAGTTAAAGAATTTGCCCAGCTAATGAAAACCCCGGATTCGAATACCATGGACGTTAATTTTCTCATTCGGATAAAAATTTTTCATTGGATATACACTAACCTTACGTATAAATATGTTTGTTAATATTTTTTATGTGTTATTATAATGTAATAATTTTTTCTTATTGAAAAGTGAAAATTTATAAGTACGCTTAAGAAACTTGCTGTGAGTGTCTTCAGAAATCATGTGCAAATAATTTGAAAGAAGCTATATATCAAAGTTCTTTGAACGAAGTTCTCAATTGAAATTCTCGAACTAATAATACCAATATCAAAACTGGCTAGTAGCATTCATGTTATAGACCGATCAGCAACGTAGTTTCGCTCTGATATTATTCGATATTATTCAAATACAATTTGAAGCTTATTAGTAAAAGAGGATCTTTTAAAATACAAATATTCTTTAAACATAATGACATATAAAATAATTTTACCTGTATATTGAATCTCGAATACATTTTAGATTTAATGAGAATAATATCCGAAGAAACCTATGAAATTTAGCGTAGCGGATATGGACAAAACAAGAGAAAAAGAAGAAGTATACTTAAACCAATAAATACACATGGCGTCTCGTTCACTTAGTGTTGGAGAGCGACGAAGGCATTACGATGGGAACTTGATGCAGCAGACATTTTAAGACCATGCCAAAGTTTGTGTAGTTAATACTTCAGAGTAGCTTGACATTAAACACGAGGCGTTTTTTAGTCAGCCAGGTATATAGCAGATAAATACATATTCTCCTAATATACTAATTATTAGCGATGAAAAAGTCAGAAATTTGAAGATAAAACTGACTATACAAACACATATGCACACAGGTTTATACACGTATGCTTCCCTGTACACGCCTAGATATTGTATGAGTAGACCACACCTGTTCACTGATGGAATGTATACTTGGCAACATTGTAAACATGACCTGGTTAATAAAGCATTAGGGCAAAATGTAACACGCAACACTTAGCATATAGTACGTAACGTAAAGGGACAATAGTAGGTATTCGGTTACAGGTAGTATAACTATAACAGCTATGCCAACGGTGAAGTTGTGTAAATTATTTTCCTTCACAATATTATATTTAGACTAAAGAAAATCTACAATAAAATATTTATGCAAGATTTTGTACGTATGTTTGCATCAACAAGAATATATTTACATAGTGATTAAACCGACATTTTGTATCCATTATATACAAGTACGTTTCGAGAAACACGGTTGGACTTTTAAATTGTTAGGCCCATCCCTCATGATTTAAGTTCTTTAAGCTATGAACTCAAAGTCATATAAGAAAAGTTGTTTAAATTAATGAATAGATCATTGTTTTTCTTTGTAATTATTGTTACTTTCTTACTTACAGTATTGGAATCATGAAAAAAGTGATTGTGAGATTTTCTCGCACAATCAAAGATGAAAGTAAAAAAAAGTCTCGCCTGAATGCAATTGGCTGAGTGTATAAATTTGTTTTTTTTGTAGTTATAAACTAAAAATGTATTATGATCAATAAAATTATATAATAATGAACAATAACAAAGTCAGTGTAGATACTACATATTTAAAATTAAATTAGTATTTTTTGTTCCTGATATTTTACAGGCACAGCGCTCTGGAGAGATCCTACATACCTTCAACCCTGTGCACAATAGATCACGCAGGTCGGGTCTGTACAGAAACAACTGCTCGTATGTATGAGGGAACCATCATACAGAATCTAGTACACTGGTTGTTAAAAATGTATCTATACGTTAATGATTATTATTGCAGTACGTTTTAACATCTAGCAAATTTTTATCAAACGTCAATTTCATGAGTCAGTCAGTGACCAAGAAGTAATGTAAAATATAAAAATGTATTTGTCCTTTATTTTAATACATGAGCATTGATGAAGCGTTTGAAGCACCGTTTGAAATATTTGTATTTTGGTAAATGTAAAATGCTTAACCAATACGACAATTGTTCAATTGCCCTTACGTTTAAAATGTGTACGCTGTATTTCTATACTATTTCAATAATTATTGCATTAATACAGACACTAAAAATTAATTATTAAAAACAAGCTTTTATTAAATTGCTTTAAAAAAAGCGTGGAGCACAAATGTTTACATAAATTGGACATTACAACATTTACGCCTCACGTTTTGAACTGTCAATGTCCTCAGGTTAGGCAACCAGACATGCTTCCTTGAATTCTATAAACTTATTTTTTTTTAGCTTAGCCAATCGGACACATTTTCCTGCAATCCATAACCTATAATGAATTTTTTGGCTTTGCAAGTTATAAGAATTGTTTAAGAAAAAAAATACAGTGAATTTCGCTTATAACGAACCCGCTTATTGCGAACTATCGCTTATAACGAACCAATCTATAAAGTACGAACTAAAGTATCATTAAACGTGTGTTATTTTTTTCCGCATATAACGAATCCGTTTATAACGAACATTCGGGTATAACGAACCTTAATTTTTGTTATAATCGCAAAAGTTTTCGGTTATAACGAACTTAAAACGGCATTTTACCAAATAATCAGGGGATTCCTCGAAATATTTCAACTGCGCATATGTAATTTAGTCTACTGAATACAGGCAGTTATTCACTGCATTCAGTGTGTTAAAGTACAAACATGAGTTACGCAATTTCAAAAAAAAAAAGGAAAGCTCTAACTTTAAATAGTAAATACGACATCGTCCAAAGATTGCAACGAGGTGTGAAACAAAGTGAAGTTTGTTCGGAAATGGCATTAAGTAAATCAACGGTGAGTACTGCATAAAAACATGTGTAAACGCCTAAACATACTTTGAGCTATGAATGTAAATTACAAATCGACATTTTAATTCTAGGTTGGTACAATTTGGAAAAATAAAGAAAAAATATTGGAAATGTTCGAGAAAGGCCAAAATGTAAATGTAAAAAAAATTAAAAAGCCCACGAATTCTGAAGTTGATCAGGGACTTTTGAAATGGTTTTCACAACAAAGAGATAAAAATGTAACGATTAGCAGTGCTATATTGTAATCGAAGGCTGAAGACTTTGGAAGGAAGCCGTTAAAAGATGAAGAACCTAAATTAAATACCTGCTGGATCGAAAGATTTAAAAGAAGACATAATATAACCAGTGGAAAAATTTATGGAGAATCTACTGCTGTTGATATGGACGTTGTGAACGACTGGATACAGAACAAGTGGCCAATAATTAGAAAAAATTTCAAGATTGAGGACATATTCAATGGAGATGAAACCGGGTTATTCTATAAACTTACACCTGACAGGACATTGAGATTCAATGGGGAGAACTATGAAGGTGGAAAGCTCCCTAAAGAAAGAATCGTTGTGCTTGTGGTGGCAAATTTAACAGGAACTGTAAAGAGGAAGTTATTGATAATTGGAAAATCTAAAAATCCAAGATGTTTTAAGAATATTGTAAAATTGCCCGTAAATTACAAATTCAATAAAAGAGCATGGATGACCTCAGAGATTTTTGCGAGTGAATTGCGGGAATGGGATGTTGAGTGACGCCGTGAAAAACGAAGAATCATATTGTTAGTTGACAACTGCCCAGCTCATCCAGATGTTAAAAATTTCGATTGCATCAAGTTAGTGTTTATGCCACCAAATACCAGTTCCAAATTACAGCCTATGGATCAGGGTGTTATTCATAGTTTAAAAAGCCATTATCGTAGATTTCTTCTCTCGAAAATGGTAATTATTGATAGTGGCGGGGGAAATTTTACTATCAATCTTTTGGATGCAATACACTTCATTCATATGGCATGTCAGAATGTATCAAAACAAACAATTTTTAATTGTTTTCGACACGCCGGTTTCCTGGAGGTTGAGAATAATTTTGATTCAGACGATGAACTGCCATTAGTAGAATGGCTGAAGAAAATTCAACAGGAAGATAATGATAACGATATTCAGGCCAATCTTCCTTATAATGAAAATGATTTCAATGAATTTGTCCATATTGATGACAATCTTGTGACTGTCGAATACTTGGATGATGATGCCATTGTCGCCTCTGTGTCTTCTGCAGTTCATATTGATGATGAGGAGGAAGATAAAGATGAAGAATCTGTGAGTACGGAATTGATTCCAGTTCCAACTACATCAGAAGCACTTCGACATATTGACAGCGTTCGTCATTTCCTTCAGTCACGAAATACTCCACAACGTGAACTAGATCGACTAGCCGAAGTGGAATTACATATTAATGCTATTAATTTCACAAAAATAAAACAAACTAAAATAAAGAATTTTTTCAAATAATTTTCTTAAAAATCATTGTTAATGTACATATGTATATGTATTAAAATACTTAAGAAGAATGGTAACAGGACCGACACAGTGTAGAGAGAGATAGTGATGACGTCACAGCAGGACCGGCGCAGTGTGACGGAAACAACCTAACTAACTGTAGCCTCTACAACAGGACCGACACAGTGTAGAGAGAGACAGTGATGACGTCACAGCAGGACCGGCGCAGTGTGACGGATAACAAACTTATAAATCTTGCTACGTCTGCAACAGTGCAGAGTAACGAATACAAAAATAAATACTGCCACAGAGGGCGGTACAATAAAGAATAATAGAAACAATATGCTTACCAAGCGGTTTGACTGCAGCGGAGAACGGATCACTAGCGGAATACTAACTGATTTTGTTTGTCTACTCGCAGCCCTTTTATACAGCTTGACTAATTGATCGTTCACTAACTTGCATTTCGGTTGTATCATGCGTTAGGTACGGTACTGTGCGGATCAATTAGTCGCGCGCGCTCCGAGACCTGGCGCAACGAGCCAAGTGGCTAGAGCTCGTTTGGTGACATCGTCACAATATATATATATATATATATATATATATATATATATATATATATATATATATATATGTATACATGTCAGTATAGGAATCAATTTGTATTTCTGCAAATATTTCGATAATCAATTTTAAACTATAGTTATTGATTTATATATTTTATGATCTTTCCAGTATTCCAAATATCATTTAATCAATTCATTGAAATTAAAATCCATTAGCCTAGGCCTAAAGTAAAATCTCGTGTATAATTTAGCGTTATAGTTTTTGTAGATTCCTGTATAATAGTAACTTTAGTTGTTTACTTATTCATTGTATCAATAAATAAATTTAATCAAATTTAGATTGATCGTACTGCTAGTCAACAAGATGATTTATGTGATACAAGAAAGAAAATTAAAGATGTAATCATAGGTAAGTCACGTGAATATTTTAGTATAGGTATTAGATTTAATTCAGATTTTTGTACTTGTAATTTTGATCACAACCGTTAATTATTTATTAGCCCAGTAAACTGGGTAGTAAAAAATTTATTTTATTTTTTAATATAATATAGTAAATTAAGTATTAATTGATTTACTTTTTGGTGAAACAATTAGTTCCAGATAGTGGCAGTAAAGAACAATTTTCTAATGATGAAAGCCTTTCGACACGCCCAGCATATCTAAACTCAAAAATGGGTACATGTGGAACCTTTATTAACTTACAAGCCAACTATTTTCAGTTGACAACAAATACACATTGGCAGCTGTACCAATACCGAGTCGATTTTGTACCAGACGAAGATCGAACGCAAGTTCGTAAGAAAATCTTAGCACAAGTTTATAAAGATAAACTGTCAGGGTAAAAAAAGTTTATATATACTTGGTCTGTCCGGAAAGTAATGCGACCACATTGGTAAAAAAAAATAAACTATTACACATATTAGTAAAAATCTTTCAAATCCTTCAAAGTAGCACCCTTGGGCGTCAACATTATTTTTTTTTTTGTACGATTTTCATGCTTGGTAAGGACCCTGGAAGGCCTTTTCTGGAACTTCGCGTAGGAACCTCGTCGAAGCCTCTTTTACGTTATCCACATTTTCAGAATGGCATTTCTTTGAACAATGTAATTATCGGCTATGAGCTGGGCTGGGGGTTTGAGTACGATCCAGATAAAAACCGTCAGAGTTCAGAATGGCACACTCCGGCTACTCCTAGCCCCAAAAAGGTACATATGAGCAGGTCAAGAGTGAGAGCCATGTTCAAAGTGTTTTATGCCAGCAAATGGTTGATTCGTCAAGAATATCTACCCAGGGGGTAGTCCGGCAAAGGTTCTTCTTACGTGGAAGTGTTCAAGTGTTATCTGTGAGTATTTCGCCAAAAACAACGTTTCAACGCTTTATCAACTCCCGTACAGTCTTGACCTGTCTCCTGCCGACTTCGTTTTGTTTCCCAGAATCTTCCCCGAATCACAAATATGCTCAAATGATGCCATTTTGAAGGTGTGAATGACGTAAAAGAGGCTTCGACGAGGGTACTACGCGTAGTTCCAGAAAAAGGCTTCCAGGAAATCGCGCAAAAAAATTATGTTCGCGCCCATGGGTTCTACTTACAGTAGTTTAAATGAAAGAAGTCCCATGAAGGTTATCTGTATCATATACGAATTAACGTATAGTTATATATCTATCTCTCTCATTTCAATTGTCAAAGAGCACGCGCGACAAGGATGGATATAACGCGTTTGTCTTTAGAATGTCCGAACAATACTACGACAAGCAAAACAAAATGAGGATCGTTGTACTCGATACTATTGCAATAACGTACGTTGATTTCTTATTCCCTACACTACTAGCTGTCGCATAGGCGTGTAACGTCATTTTGCTGCATTTTCTGTCAATTTGTCTTATTTACCACTAATTAACACCAGTATTATGCACTAACACAAACACAGTTATAATAAATCACTTTTATTGCAACCACTGATATTATATCATTATCTAAATCGTTGTTGTAATTCAAAATGTGAGACACAAATGATTAACGTAATGAACTGTCAAAACATCATATTTCTGTTGTTACCGGTGCTAAGCCGACTATTCACCGAAAACTTTATATCTGGTATATACTAATGCATGCATTGTTCTTCTTTTGTTTATATCTCCCCGTCATCTGCTAACCCCTCACCATCGGAAATTACAGTATCTTATATGCCCCATTAAAAATTAGATAAACGACGCTACTGAATATGAGAAAATGGGCGTGGTTAAAATCTAAACTCGTACTGTCCTTCAATGACCTTCAAGGGACTTCTTTCATTTAAACTACTGTACAGGAATTTGAAAGATTTTTACTAAATGTATAATAGTTTTACGTGGTCGCATCACTTCCGGACAGACCATGTCCATGTATATATATATATATATATATATATATATATATATATATATATATATATATATATATACCGTGTGTCTCATGACGATCTACACATAGGAACGTTGTATACGCTCTTGATCGTGAAATATTAATTTGATCGTTTTAATTTTTTACAATCTAGACAGAATACTTGTTAATTTTATACTTACTATTTTATTTCCTTTGATATTCTAGTATAATTTTGTAACATATTCGATGTAATAGTACATTTTCAACGAATTTAAACGTCAAATTGACATTTCAATTACAAAAAAAAGAACAAAAACAACCAGATTAATATTTTTATTTAAAAATCAAATGAGCGTGCAACGTTCCTATGTGTAGATCGTCATGAGGCACACGGTATATATATTTATATATATACAGGGTGTCCTATTTAAACGGGCCACTACAGAGATCTCGGAAACTATAAGAGATACAAGGTCGGTTAAATTAGACAAAAGTTGCGCACTTATGAGCCGATGATAATGGCGATTTAGTTTTTTCAAAATATTGCATGGCTCACTAGATAATGACAAAAGTGTGATTTTCTCGAAATTTAATTTTCCGTTATAACTCACAAAGTATAAAAAATATTGAAAAGAGTTTCAAATAAATATTTTAGCATACATACGAAACTTTTCGATGAATTTGATGAAATTTTTTTTTAATAGATATTTCTGGAGATACAGCATGCAAGTTGAATTTTTTAAATGGAAACCATAGTTAAATTTTCTTTGGCTAGAAAGCGCTATTTTTTCTCTTTACAATAATGTATTTGTTTACATAAATATCTTTTTTAGTTTTGAAGAAAAATTAAAAAGTATGGCAAATAGAATGATCTTCGTAGTGTGCCATGAAAATTTGGTATAAAACAATTGTATCTAAATGTGTTATGTACATGCAAAACAATTGAAATGCAATAATATTTGGTAAACAAAAGATTATAGACAAAATATAATTTATGTAGGTATGGCTTCATACGAAAATCTGCGTAATAGTTTTCAGCTTACACAACGAATTTTGTTTCGTTTATCAAATGTTATTGAATTTCATTTGATTTGCATGTACTAAACATGTTTAGATGCAATTGTTTTATATCAAATTTTCATGGCATACTACGAAAATCATTCTTTTTATCATACTTTTTAGTTTTTCTTCAAAACTAAAAAAGGTATTTATATAAACAAATATATTATTGTAAAGAGGTAAAAAAGCTCTTTTTAACTAAACTAAAATTAAATATGGTTTCTATTTAAAAAATTGAACTTGCATGCTGTATCTCCAAAATAAAAAAGGAAAAAACAATTTCATCAAATTCTTCAAAAAGCCCGTTGTCTATGCTAAAATATTTATTTGAAACATTTTTCAATATTTTCAGTACCTTCCGAGTTATAATGGAAAATTAAAATTCGTAAAAATCACATTTTTGTCATTATCTAGTGAGCCATGCAAAATTTTCAAAATGTAAAATCGCCATTAACATTGGCCCATAAATGCGCAACTTTTGTCTAATTTAACCGACCTTGTAACTCTTATAGTTTCCGAGATCCCTATAGTGGCCCGTTTAATTAGGACACCCTGTATATATATATATATATATATATATATATATATATATATATATATATATATATATTATTATGGTAGGTATATCTTTGATGGGTCTGTCCTATTTACGTCAACACTTATTCCACCTGGTTTACTAACGATGTCGACCAATTCGCAAAATGATTCTGAAGCAACTCGGCCATTTATGATTACACTGCGTCTGGTTGGCGATGTTGAAAACGGCGATTATCACCTTTTGCAAGTTTTTAATATCATAATCCGCAAGTGCAGCGGTGTAGTCCTACAAAAAGTAGTACCGGGGCGCATATTTTTTTTTAATAATTTATATATATATATATATATATATATATATATATATATATATATATATATATATATATATATAATAATATATGTAAATATTTTATTTTGCATATACACTTTAATTTAAAATAAACCCCATAGTTCTGTTTTTGAAATATTTGTTTCGTTATTATCCTTAACTTTTCTTGACTGTGTGTCATCGGCGGACCGATGGCGTAATAACCATGATTCCACATATGGTGTTGGATTCCATAATTTCATTGGAGGTCCATTTAATTTTATAAACATAAGCGCCGATACATTCTGCACTAACAGACTAGTTCTTAGTTTTGAAATTATTAAATTCATAGCACTAAATCCTCTTTCACACTCACTGGAGCTGCATGGTATGGTTTTCATCGCTCTAATAAGAGGCGAAAGATGTTCGGGAATTTTCTTACCGCCTCCATCAAAAAAATCTTGAAATCCATTTAATATACAACGCCCGTTATCTAAACGGAAACGAATGCACATATTTTTAATTTCTTCTTCTCCATAGCGAACATCAATTTCTTCCTCATCTAAATTTTCTGACCAAGTTTCAGGGTTCAAAATTTCAAATTCTTCTAACATTTTTGTATATTCGTCTACTTCTCTCGTATTATCATGTATTTTTCGATGTGATGCTGATGTAGCAAAGCAACGCGATTCAAAATTGACAAGTATGCTGGTTATAAATTGGTTTCGATTAATATTCACAATCCTAAACACTTGCGGCAAGTGTTTAGGATTGTTAAAACTGCAGGTAGTAGGGCGGAACTATTATGATGCCCTTGCAGCGGTAAGTTGAAAATGATTAATTTATGATGTAAGTACATTAAAAATTAGTTAACGACTAACTACGGAATTTAGCAAACACAACAAAAAATATCAGCTGCAATTTAAAAACTTCCGGTACATTCTTCTGGTATATTGTATTACAATTAACTCTGTCTATTAACTCATACGCAGGTCAATATCCCTGAATGTGGAATAGAATTGAGGCCAGGTTATATCACCAGTATTCGTCAGCATGAATCCAAGATACTTATGTGCTGTGAAATATCCCATAAATGTATGCGAAAAGAAAACGTTTTACATATTCTTAACCAGTGTTTGAGTCAGGATGCAGTAAACTATAAACGTAAATTCGAAAAGCTTATCATTGGCTGTGTAGTACTGACCGATTATAATAATCGAACTTATCGGATTGACGATATAGATTGGGACAAAACGATTTTATCTACGTTTTCAAAACGTGATGGAACGTCTGTTTCCTATAAGGACTACTATATGCAGGTATATAGAATGTAAGAAAACAGCTAATGTCAATGTAATTTTGTTTTTTTAATATTTTCAGAGATACCAACTCAATATTTCATTAAATTGTCAACCTCTGTTGGTTTCTCGTGCGAAAGCTCGAGAACTAAGAGCTGGTATGGCCGAACTAAAATACCTAGTTCCAGAACTGTGTCGAATGACTGGATTAACCGGTAATATATAAATTTTCCTAGACAACACTATTTTATAATAAAATATTCTTCTGTGATCACCACACGGCTTTCTTATACACATGTATATCGAAATTCAATTCAAATTGCCACATATTTGACATTTCAAATGCGCATTTCTGTTAATACTTTGTTTTGTTTTCATAGGATATATGATATTTTGTAAACGTGCAAATTTAAATGAAGATAGAACAAAAATTCACCGAATATTTTTTTTCTTTAAATTATTACTTTCTCTAACTTTTATTTGAAAACTTGTTATCTCTTGTATTCTCTCAAATAATTCAAAATATTTGATTTTATTGTTTCGTAAAGTTTCTCTTCCAGTTGTGCAATTATGCCAGAAATCTAATCAGCTCTGCGTATAATCAAGAAACTTTTAAATATGAAGTAACATTGTCCTATCTTTGTTCGTTTTTGAGATAATGAATACACACTAAAATAGTCAAAATGTGATGATGTATTTCCGTTAATATATCTCGCAATCGACATTTTTCATGATTCCTGTACTTTCTTTATACTATGTATAAGAAAGTAAAACACAAATTGTTGATATTATAGAAATTTCAAATATAGTTTTTCTTCTTTTTTAGCTCATCGACCTCCTGTCGAAGAGCTATAGTGTTCGGTACGATGTCTGTAGCATCTTACGATTTCAAAAATTTTTGCACAGAAATCCCGGACAGACCCCCTGGATCACGAAATGACTATTACAACATATGTCCGTATGTATGTCGCTCGTCCGCTCGCTCTCTCGTACGAGATTTTTTGTTCCACCCAGATCTCCTAAACTATCCAACGGATTTTTATGAATTTTTTTCTGCAGATACGTGTTATGGTCTAGTTGTGCAAGGTACATTTTATTTTTCAAAATTTTCCTTCGTACTTGAGAAAAAAAATATTTTCCAATATTTTTTCAGTTTTTATTTTTTTTCTGCGTTATTTTTTATTCAATTGTATTCAAAATTTTCATGCATATGCAGGAAATGGAACAATATTTTTCCATATTTTTTATTTTGAAAAATTATGTAAGGCCATTGGAGAAAAAAATATTTTTTAATTAAAAATTGAACAAAAGAAGATCAATGCATTTATAGTCGGCTTAGTTTGCTTTGCTTTTGTCAACAGAAGAAAATGTATTTACACTTGTTTTAAATTTGTTGTTTTGTTTGCGACCTAGGCACCTAGGATTTTAAAAGTGAATCTTGATAAATAATAATTTGTGATATATTCAGACTTGCACATACGTCGATGAGCTGCAGGCATGGGTGACTAACCCATTCTTTGAATACTAGTTTTTTATTAAAAATGAATATTGTTTTAGAATCACATAGTTTTAAGTTAATTATTGTTATCGTGCTGATCTAATTATACATACTTCTATAGTAATTATTATATTTAGATAAGAAAGGTTTATCCCCAAAGAGTTGGAATGATGACTTCAACTTCAGACGTAAAGAAGTTTATTCAAAAGTTCATATAAAACTTATGCCGACCTTTCGACCTTAAGGTATGAGGTCATTATCAAGGCTTAATGGAAGAAGCGAAGAACAATATTACCACGTGGATTTTACATGGACGTATAACACAAAATTGTGAACAAAACATGTTCAATACAATTGAACAGTGTAGAAAAAACGTATGAAAATGTAAAATTAATAATAATGATAACAAAAACAACTGACCATGGTCGTCAGAATAAAAACGCAAAAAACAAGACAGACAACATAGTTGTCTTGTCAAGTCAAAACAATTTGAGTTTTGTTTTTTGCGTTTTTATTCTGACGTTTTGTTCTTCGCTTCTTCCATTAAGCCTTGATAATGACCTCATACCTTAAGGTCGAAACGTCGGCATAAGTTTTATATGAACTTTTGAATAAACTTCTTTACGTCTGAAGTTGAAGTCATCATTCCAACCCTTTGGGGATAAACCTTTCATATCAATTTTTGACTTAAATAAATCTACTATGAATATATTTAGATAACGAAAGATCAAATATGCAAATGATGCGAGCCTTGGCCGAACATACGCGTCTTGCTCCCGATGAACGTATACGCCGTTTAAATTCATACCAGAATAGAATGCATGATGTACCGGAAGTTGTAAGCGAACTGAATAAATGGGATATGACACTGGATTCTAAACTTGTTGAATTGACGGGGCGAATCTTACCATCTGAAATAATTATTCAAGGCAGAATGGGCAAAGTCAGGTAAATAAATATGCAGATGCACACATTATATATATATATATATATATATATATATATATATATATATATATATATATATATATATATATACCGAGTGTTAATTAAAAAACTGGCCATAGGCGTTTAACATGTAAAATCAGTTTTTCCTCCTGCATTAGTTACCAAATTACTTTAGAGAAAAATACTTTAAATAAAAGTTGTAAAGAATTAAATTCTGCATCTAAGTAAGAAATCAGATTTAATTTTTGACATTTCCTAACTGAGAAAATCAAGATTAAAATTTCATGAAAACACATAATATATAGGAATAGCCATGGAATTTAAACAAAATTAATAACAATTGTTTTTAATTTTGTTTAAATTCCATGGCTATTCCTATATATTAAGTGTTTTCATGAAATTTTAAACTTGATTTTCTCAGTTAGGAAATGTCAAAAATTAAATCTGATTGCTCACTTAGATGCAGAATTTAATTCTCTACAACTTTTATTTAAAGTATTTTTCTCTAAAGTAATTTGGGAACTAATGCAGGAGGAAAAATTGATTTTACATGTTAAACGCCTATGGCCAGTTTTTTAATTAACACCCGGTATATATATCCAATTATTCCAATCCAGATATACGGCTGGACGCGACAGTGACTGGACACGTAAATTTTCTTCAAATTCCATGATTTTACTGGGAATAGTCAATACTTGGGTTGTGATGTATCCCAGGCATTTAAAACAGGATGTAATGCAATTCGTGCAAAACTTGCGAAAAGTTGCCGGTAATATGGCTTTGAATTTGCCACAGCCCACTGTGTAAGTTATATAATAGAACCACAATTACGCTTTGCATTAGTATTATATCGTATCAATGTCAATCAATAATTTCATGGTTAAAAATAAACAAATTGTTATTGGATTTCAGCCAGGAAATTATTGACGATAGGCCAGCTACATATATAGATGGTTTAGAGTATTCTATTGGAAAGTTTAATCCAAATTTGATTGTTTGTGTAGCTAGCAACAATAAATCGGACAGGTAATATGACATATTTATTAATTAGTACTCGTACTTTGTACAGATATATTCCAATATGCGAACCGACATCTTTTCATAGTATGTATGTATTTATAATATTCAGTGTTTTTTTTTTTTTTTTTTTTTCGGTCCCCGGAGTTAAACACTTATAATATACATCCATTTATTCATTGGTACACTCGCATTCGTATACCGTCAACCACACCAAATATATCATTTTCATTAATCTTTCAGTTGACATTCAGTCAGGTTGTCTCTAAACCATGGAAATTCACTTGTCGATACTATACATTGTACGTGCATTATTACGAACTGCATATTCTTCATACTCCATTTTAATTCTAAATGTTGTCTCTTCTTGTTGCACCTCATACCAAATTTTATTCCTACCGCAGTTCCCCTCCATTTGTTCTGACCATTTCAAACTCAACATTTATCTACATACGGTAAATTGTGTAAACTTTTGTATATTGATGAATAAGGAGTAATGTAGTATGTATTTACATAGTTATGCATGGGATGGTTGTGTGACAGTAGTTTTTGTTTTATAATTGCAGATACAACGCCATTAAGAAGAAGTGTTGTGTTGACCGCGGTGTGCCTTCACAGGTAATATTAAGAAAGAACATTGTTAGTAGAGCAGCCATGTCAGTTGCTACTAAAGTAGCAATTCAAATTAATTGTAAATTGGGTGGTGCCCCGTGGACAGTGGAAATACCAATTTCAGTAAGATATATCTTTTCGTTATACACTAATTACTTTTTGCCGTTATTATTATTATGGATATATGTTTTGTTTTGTTTAGAATCTAATAATAATATACAGGTGTCCCAAATCGTACTGGCACTATTTCAAGGATAATAATATCGGCAGCCTACTGTATTCTTTGGCGTAATTATTCCACCATGTGCACTTCAGTTGCATAAGCAATCCATTTTTATGAAATAAAAAATAACTCGTCAGCGGTTACGGTTAGGACATATGTATGTTTATATGAACTTTTCGACTCTAAATAAGTTCTGGAATTCATCCTTGAAATATTGCTAGTCCGGTTTGGGACATTCTGAATATAATAATATAATATTATTATATGGATATATTTTTTTTAGAATCTAATGGTGGTTGGGTTTGATGTGAGTCACGATGCTAGTGATAAAAGCAAATCTTACGGAGCTATGGTCGCTTCATTAGACAAGCAGGTGACAAGATATTTCAGCGTAGTTTCGGCACATACCAATGGAGAGGAATTATCCAATGATTTTTCTCTAAATATTATCAGTACGTATAATTATAATGAAATTAAGAAATATAAGACTTATTATTTATTAAAATACGCATGTAGTCTTATTATTGTTATTATTGTTATTAGAATCAATTACAAAATATCAAGAAGTAAATGACGGACGAGTACCAGACCGTATTATAATCTATCGGGATGGCGTTGGAGACGGTCAATTGACATATGTACTCAAGCATGAAGTAGAAGGAATCCGTCAAGCTCTTGATAAATACAATAAAGGAAAAGAAATAAAATTTACATTTATTGTTGTAACGAAGCGAATCAACACGCGAATATTTGCACAACTTCATAATCCGCCCCCCGGTACGGTGGTGGACGATGTAATAACACTTCCCCAAAGGTACTGTTATTGAAATTTTGCAGAAAGGTTCTCTTGCAATGACAATAATTAATGTAGCAAATCGTTAAAGCTAACTTAATTCTATTCTTTTTTTTAGATATGATTTTTTTATTGTAAGCCAAAGCGTACGTCAAGGAACAGTGTCACCAACAAGTTACAATGTCATATATGATAGTTTAGGGTTTCTCCCGGATCATATACAGAGAATAACATATAAGTTGACTCATACGTATTATAACTGGACCGGTACAATACGCGTGCCTGCACCATGTCAATATGCACATAAACTCGCATATCTGGTTGGCCAATCGCTACACAGAGACCCACATCCGCGACTAAATAATACATTATTCTTTCTATAAAATGTTTATATTAGAGATGTACCGACTACGGTATTGGCCGACTACCCGACTATTCGGCCATTTTAAAAGCCGATTAGTCGGTTTCGGCCGACTAATTTCAAACATTACTAAAAGTCGCGGTATAGTTCTAAATTGATAATCACTGGTATACAATGTAGATGTTTGCTTGTTTCAAGTGCGTCGTGCGCCATACGGACAAGTTACCTGTCAGAACATATTTGTTTATTCCGTCGTTTGGCCGTATTATATCTCTGTAAGTAAGGTATTGATTGTGATTGTTATGTCTCAAAGAAAATCACATGTATATGGCATACGATTAATAAGTAAATAAATATTTTACATGTAGTTATTTTACTAATATTTTTTTTTTAAATTTATTGCTATACCTTATTGTTATTATAGTTTATCAAAATATAAAGTCGATTAATCGATCTTTTTGCCGACTAGTCGCCGATTATTCGTTGACTAGAAACGTGACCGGATAGTCGGCTTAGCCGACTAATTGCCGATGAATGAAAAATCCAGTTAGAATGTGCAATAATCTCAATTACATAAAATTGTACATAGGATAGTTCTGCACCAAATCAGTAAGTTGTTGTAATTAACAAAGAAAGTATGCAATTTTTGTTCCATAACCTCCTGACCTGCCACCCAAATGCAATTTTCAAGATGGATTTAAACAGAAACTAATAGTTTTATAAAAAAAAATGGTACGTGAATTATTTTTAAGGTTTTTGGTAAAATCCGAAATACAATTTTATGCATATAAACTAGCGATGAATCGACTATCGGATCATAAAATATATAAATCAATAACTATAGTTTAAAATTGATTATCGAAATACATACATATATACCGTGTGTCTCACGACGATCTACACATAGGACGTTGCGCTCTCATTTGATTTTTTAATTCAAAATATTAATGTGACTGTTTTTGTTTTTTTTTTTACTATTTAGACAGTATAATTGTCAATTTGACGTTTACTATTTTATTTTATTTGTGACATTATAACAAATTTTATCAAGAAAACAAACAGAAAGTGAAATCTAAATTAAAGAAAATGCAATCAAAAACAGCGTGTGCACTGTGAAATAACTGTTTATTTAAAATTCTGCATTCACTTAATCATTACAAATTATAAACCTTACAAAATACATAATAATAATTAAATGTATAATTTTATTTAAATTAAATATTCAATGCTTTTCGAACATTTTGTAATACATTTGGAGTAATAGTGTTTGACACTTCAACAATTTTCCTTTGGAATTCTTTTACCGTTTGAGGTCTATACGCAGTTAGATTGTAAATTGAATTTTTCAAATATGCCCAGTAAAAATAATCATTAGGTGCCATATCCGAGTATCCTCCATAATAAAATTTTATTATTTGAACACATTCGTCTTTACAGTAATAGAACATTTTCAAAGAAATTAAACGTCAAAAAAACAAAAACAATCAGATTCATATTTTGAATTCAAAAATCAAATGAGCGCGTAACGTCCTATGTGTAGATCGTCGTGAGACACACGGTATACAGTATTGTGCAAAACATATGCAACTGGAAACAAAACTGCTATTTTGTAAGATTTTCTGACAACAAACTAGTTTTATTTAGTTATTTTTATATTCATTTCATTAATGTAGTATTTTTAAACATAAAGAGCACAAAAAATTTTGTTATATTGAGAACATTTAGAAAAAAAATCTTTGATATTGAAGGAATGCTTATATTAAGCTGTGCAAAACATATGCAACTAACTATAACTATTCATCAGAAGAGTCTTGGTTTTAATATTTTGTCCAATAACCATTGCGTTTGATCACTTCGTCACATCTCTTAGGCATATAGCTTACTAGATTTTTAATTATTCTCATAGGAATGTTTTCCCATTCAAGTTTTAAAGTATTGAAAAGTGAACTAAATGAAGAAAGTCTTTTGTCTTCTTACGCGCTGCTTAAGGATACCCCACAGGTTAACTATGGGGTTTAAACCAGGTGACTGTGCCTGCTGATCAAGTACTGCAATTTTTTTATCATTCAGCCACCTCTTTACGTACTTAGAATTGTGCTTTGGGTTGTTATCATGTTGAAAGACCTATGACAGAGGCATTTCTTCTTCGGCATACAGCAGCATTGTCGTTTCCAAAATGTCTATGTATTTGAATCAATCGACAATTGCTTTAACTTGATAGAGAGGACTGCAGTCTTGTCTAAATAAGCAAATTTGAGGGCTTACAGGACTTTAAAAAAGCCCCTATTGTTTAAAGTGATCATGATATTTTGCTTATGCAACCGAGAGCCAGACTTGCGGCGAACATGAGTTATCCCATCCGACCCAAGAGATTAAAATTGCTCTCATCACTAAACAAAACTGCTCTCCATTTCACAACAGACCAATTTTCATATGTACGGGCAAAGTTCAACCTTAAAATCGGATTCGAGGCTGCAGTATAATTTTCTTACCTTTTTTGGCGACGTTTCGAAGACAATAGGGGCTTTTTTAAAGCTCTGTAAGCTTCTCAAATTTGCTTATTTGGATAAGGCTACAGTCCTCTCTATCAAATTAAAGGAATTGTCGATTGATTCAAACAGAAAGACATTTTGGAGACCACAATGCTGCTGTATGCCGAAGAAGAAATGCTCCTGTCATAGGCCTTTCAACATGATAACAACCCAAAGCACAATTCTAAGTACGTAAAGAAGTGGCTGAATGATAAAAAAATTGCAGTACTTGATCAGCAGGCACAGTCACCTGGTTTAAACCCCATAGTTAACCTGTGGGGAATTCTTAAGCAGCGCGTAAGAAGACAAAAGACTTTCTTCATCTAGTTCACTTTCAATACTTTAAAACTTGAATGGGAAAACATTCCTATGAGAATAATTAAAAATCTAGTAAGCTATATGCCTAAGGCAGTGATGCACAACCTGCGGCCCGCGGGCCGCATGCGGCCCTTTTTCAAATTTTTGCGGCCCGCTTGGACATTTTTTACAATAGAATATGCTAAAAAAAATGAAAAATCGACAAAAATAGGGTAAAAAAATATCTTTTGCGGCCCTCTACCCAAAAACGGAGTTATATGCGGCCCCCGACTCAAAATTGATGTTGTATGCGGCCCTTCATAAATAAAAGGTTGTGCATCACTGGCCTAAGAGATGTGACGAAGTGATCAAACGCAATGGTTATTGGACAAAATATTAAAACCAAGACTCTTCTGATGAATAGTTATGGTTAGTTGCATGTTTTGCACAGCTTAATATAAGCATTCCTTCAACATCAAAGATTTTTTTTCTAAATGTATAAATTATTTAAATTACCAAATAAGCTTCTTACCCTTGTGCTAGCAACGCCGTAAATAAATTTTTGCAAAAATGTTATATAAGCTACATCTATTAATTATTACTTTTTAAATGAATTTTTATTAGAAATGTGTTCATTAATATCATTTTAATTAATACCAGTCAATGCGAATAACCTATCCCTACACTTGTAACAAATTTCAGAGCTCTAAAATATATAATACAGAAGTAATCGCAACTTTTTCAATTTTACATGTTAATTCCCTATGTCCCAGATTTCTTGGGACATCCGGTATATATATATATATATATATATATATATATATATATATATATATATATATATATATATATATATTATATACGCAACCTCACAGTCACCGAGAAAGAATGTTTATGCGTGATATTTGGAATCGAGAAATTCAGACCTTATTTAGAGGGTATTAAATTTGCTGTAATCACCGATCATTATTCGTTACTGTGGCTAAATAGTTTGAAGGATCCGATTGGCCGTTTAACGCGGTGGGCTGTTCGTTTGCAACATTTTAATTTTAATATTGTGCAACGAAAAGGAAAAGATAATCTCGTTCCTGATTTACTTTCCCGGGCGGTAGAACAAAAAATTAGTTTAATTGATATCGATCCCAATATTGAAAATCCGTGGTACCTCGAACTCCGCGAGAAAATTCGAAAAAAAACCCGAGTCATTCAATAACTGGAGATTAGCCGAAAACAACCACTTGTATAAATTGAGGAGAAATAAAAACAACTTTGAGTGGAAACTCGTCATACCAAGAGATTGTCGTCGTAATGTGTTAATAGAATGCCATGACGCATCAACAGCCGGTCACGCGGGTGTATTTAAGACTTATCACCGTGTAACTCAACTCTACTATTGGCCTAAGATGCGACACGATATTACCGACTATGTACGGCGATGTTTAGTATGCCAAAGTCAAAAACCTATACCTAAAGCGCCTGCGGGATTTATGGGTAGACGACCATTTGTGCACCAGCCCTGGCAACTTGTTACTGCAGATTTTATGGATTTTCCGAAATCAACTTACGATTACGAATATTTATTAGTAGTGACGGATTATTTGTCAAAGTTTGTACTCTTATTCCCCGTACGAACCGCGACAGCCGCTAAATTGTGCCAGCCCTTCTTGACTCATGGCGTGTCTCATTACATCATCTGCGACAACGGCAAACAATTCGTTAGCCAAGAGTTTAAAAGCCGAATGCAAAAATACAATATCCGTCTGTTGTTTAACGCGAATTACCACCCACAAAACAACCCCATCGAGCGAATAAATAAAATAATTAAAACAATGACAAGATCGTATCGTGACTATCATCGTAAATGGGACGAAAATTTAAGTAAAATCGCGTGCGCTATAAATTTTGGTCGCCACGAAGTTACAAATAATACCCCTTCTTTCATTAATCATGGGCGAGAACATGCATTAGACGGGAACTATTTTCATCATAACCGAGAGAATAAAGCACCAGTAGATACTGTGATTAATCGGGATAATATCGAACATCTGAGTGATGATTTCAAAGACATCTTTACTGATATGTGTAAGCAATTAAATCGAGCGTACGAGAAAAATTGCCGTGTGTATAAGTTGCGACGAAGAATTGAATATCGGGGATATAGTATGGCGGAAAAATTATGTGTTGTCTGACGCGGCGAAACATTTTGCTTCTAAATTAGCGCCTAAATTTACTGGACCTTTTCGTATACGGTTGATGCCGTCAAAACTTGCGTATGAACTTGAAGATCGGGATGGCACCCCGAAAGGAATATGGCACATTCAAGACCTTAAACGATACGTGACGTAAATTTCTTCTCGTAAACTGAGGGTTTGTATCGTTCTTTTTTATTTTTGACTGCAAACTAAAATTGGCGAGTTGAGGCAGAAGTTAAGTCAGTATGACTTAATTAATGATTGCGACCTCGAACCGTGTCTTTTGCTTTAAGTTCGGAAAAATTTAGCGGGATTCAGTGTCAAATAGTCTCGAGGTTGAGACGACAGTTTTTGGTTCTACGTTTTCCTTTGTTTCCGTGATCCACATGTCTTTATCGTTCTTCCCTTAAAAGGAGTAGTTTTGTGAGGCTCCGGATTGCATTCTGTAGAGGAGGTATTTGCGTAGTTGAACCAGAAATCGAGGTGTGTTCGCGACCAGTCCCTGTCGAGTGCAATAGTTCCGCATTTCCGACTCTGGCGGCACACGTGTCTTTGTGTGAGGAGCAGCATCCCGTCAAATCTCGAGTCCCAGTTTTCGAGCCGAAACCATCCGAGAAGGCGTGACGGCGAGGCGGCTTTACAGGATACGTTCCCGGCAGTGGCGTAATCCGTTCGTGGTGGTCGATTGTCCGCTGGACAGCGTGGTCTCAGGTGAGTACAAATCCAAATAATTATTCGTGACCTTGAGAAAATTGTAAAGTCAGCCCTCCCCCCGGCTTCACCAGCAACAACTCTGTTATTTTGTTACTTCTCATTATTATTATAATGATTGTTCTTATTGTTATTTTACATCGATTGTTCATATTTGCGTTATTCGGGTATAAGATCATTCATCGCCATATAGATTTCAGATTAGATAGTTGTTTTCATTTGTATATCCCACTTTTCATTTGTGAATATAAGTTTAAGCGTCTCAATCTCGAGACTGTTCGACAGCGAGTGTCCCGCTAATTTTTCCGAACTTAAAAACAAAAGAGACGGTTCGAGGTCGCAATCATCAATTAAGTCATACTGACTTAACTTCTGCCTCAACTCGCCAATTTTAGTTTGCCGCCAAAAATAAAAAAGAACGTTACAATATATATATATATATATATATATATATATATATATATATATATATATATATATATACAGTAGATATCGTTTATAACGACGTTGAAGGGACCAACGAAATTCAGTCGCTATAACAGTAGGTCGCTATATCCAAACAATATGTAAAAAAAGTACACTAGATATATGCTAGAAAACAGTACATTTTAGCTTCTTTGAAATTTTGATTAAACATGAAAAAATGCTGAATTGTTTCAACTGCTGACAATGCATCCTTTATAGTAGATGTTTGCAATTCGGTTGTTTCGTCCATTTGCATTTCGTTGCTTTTCGTTTTGCCATACCGACAACGATGACATACCTTCAATTCGGTGTTAACCACTGAATGAATACGTTTGTCTCGATTCGCCCTGCCTTTTTGCAACTCGGTAATTCCCGGAGCCAATTCGGCACTACGCAGTTCGATCCGTCGTAATAAAAGATAATTTTATCCAAATTTCAAGCCATTTTTCGTCGTTATATTAGTTTCGTCGTAATATTCGATGTCGTTATAAGCGATAAGCCTCACGTATAAAGAGTATAGTTTCTGGCCGGGACTTTGAAATTGCGTCGCAAAAACCGATATATCGTTATATCAGATGTCGTTATAAACGATATCCACTGTTTATATACCGGGTGTCCCAAGAAATCTGGGACATTGGGAATTAACATGTAAAATTGAAAATGTTGCGATTACTTCTGTATTATACATTTTAGAGCTCTGAAATTTGGTACAGGTGTAGGGATTGGCTATTAGCATTGACTGGTATTAATTAAAATGATAATAATGCTCACATTTTTGTTAAAAATGCTTTTAAAGAGTAATAATTAAAAGATGTTGCTTAAATACCATTTTTGCAAAAAATTATTTATGGCGTTACTAGCACAACGGTAAGATGCGCATTTGGTAATTTAAATAATTAATAAGTGTTATGGTTCGAATCTCCCGGAATCTCGAATATACTTTAGAACTTTTTTTTAATTCTAAAATAATATTCATACAATTTTATTTATTTAAAAAATAAATATTTTATTTATAGACATAAAAAAAGTCTATAATCGATATTGAAATAAGCTCCCGTTTTTTACGAGACAATAACCTAATAATCTATCATAAAAATTAATTCCTACATTCTTAAACTGTCTCATATTTATCTTAGCAAATTCCTGAATTATAGTACTTTTTAAATCGATTGTGTTTACGAATGTATCCCTATAAATAAATGATTTTAAATATCCCCCCCAAAAAACAAACGCTTTAAATTCGGAGATCGAGATGGCCACTCGAATATTATTTGGGAATACAAATTTGAAATATTCCTTTACCACACGGTCAAAAATTTAAGAATTAATTTTTATGATAGATTAGGTTATTGTCTCGTAAAAAAATGGGAGCTTATTTGAATATCTATTACACTAGTTCACACGAAAAATGAACCAAGAAAAAAAAAGTATTTTTTAGACTAATTTAGGGTCAGGGCAAACGAAAATGACAGTCATTTATTTTTCCAAAGAATCGTTTTCGAGATATTTGCAAAAAACGTGTTTTTTGGCTCTTTTTTCATATACTGGTATAAAACTTCATAACAGTGTATCTAATTAAAATAAACTGCATATCGTTCGAAAGGTATGTTATTCCACTTTCCGGCGGTATCTTATTTTTGTAAATCGGATTAAAATTCTTTGAGTTACAGGCGATGAAAGTTGGAAAAATGTAGATTTTTCGACATTTTTTTTTTAAATCACTCATTTTCAGTTGTTCCATTGAGATAGAAAAAAAATTATTTCACATACTTTTAAGATTTCATATGAAAGATAATTTTATAGCAAAAAACGAAGCCTAAATTTGCTTAAATCGGATAAAAAATACAGAAGTTATGACAGATTAAGTGAAGTCAAACAAGTTTAGTTTTTCAGGAACTGGTTCATACTTTTGGTCGAAAATATGTTTTTTCATTTAAACTCCTCCGTTTATGTTGCATTGAATCATCCCGAAGTTGCATCCAGCAGTAGTCACTCATCATGCCTTCATCCCAAAAGCCTCTTTCGCCTTGTTCATCGCTCTCAGCTCCCAAATTCGGAGGAAAAGTTTCTGAAAAACTAAAATTGTTTGACTTCACTTAATCTGTCATAACTTCTGTATTTTTTGTCCGATTTGAGCAAACTTAGGCTTCGTTTTTTTGCTATAAAATTATCTTTCATATGCAATCTTAAAAGTATGTGAAATAATTTTTTTCTATCTCAATGGAACAACTGAAAATGAGTGATTTTAAAAAAAATGTCGAAAAATCCACGTTTTTTCGAATTTCATCGCCTGTAACCCAAAGAATTTTAATCCGATTTAAAAAAATAAGATACCGTCGGAAAGTGGAAGAACATACCTTTCGAACGATATAATGTTTATGTTAATTGGATCAACCGTTATCAAGTTTTATGCTAGCATATGAAGAAAGAGCCAAAAAACAGGTTTTTTTGCAAATATCTCGAAAACGATTCTTTGGAAAAATAAATGACTGTCATTTTCGTTTTCCCTGACCCCAAATTAGTCTAAAAAACACTTTATTTTTTAGGTACTCGCCGCAAACCAAAAATTTGTAAACTAGTGTTATTACAGTACATTAATTGCATTTTTAGCCAGCGAACAAACGCCGTTATTTTAGAGCCAGTTCTCTTGATAGCATATTTTTATGAAACAGGATCTGCTTTAAAATATATCTATTTGTTTGTAATTTAATATCCTTTTTTCTAATTTAACACAGAAATATGTATATATTTAAAAATTCAAAAAGTAAAACTTTGGCGGGCCGCAAAATTAAGTGAACTGGGCCGCATGCGACCCGCGGGCCGCGGGTTGCTCATCCCTGGTTGGTTTAGACGATAGCTGATTTACTAGGAACAAACGGGCGTTTGGCCGGAGAGGGAAAGTCACTACCAAGCTGCAGGTCGCAGAACGTTGTATTGTATTGCTATGTAATCTTGATTTTGTATATATTTTTCGGTTGACATTATTTGTTACTAACCACGTGCGTTTCTAGTGCTACATTAAATATTTCGTTTATATTTTGGCTTTGTATGTATGCAAGTGCGAATCCTGACTTCTCTAGTTTTCGCATGTTGTTGTGTGAGAGCGGTGGACCTGGAGTACCCGGACCACAGAGACGGCTTCACCCAGCAGCCATTTTCAGGATCAAAGGTAAGTGACCGTCTTATTTTTGGGCCATTCACAGAGCTGCTCTTTCCCCGTTGTTCAAATCAATACAGTCCACTATTTTCGAAACCAAAGTCGTAAAGTATTCGAACGAGATAGGTAGGTTACCTTAAGCCAGTATCCCACTGTAAAAATTTCCGTATTTATTTTTATATAAATTTTTATAAAAAACCGTTTTTATAGTGTGATAGGGACAATATTAACGTGTTCATAAATATATTTACGGTGCTTGTAATTTTGTGACGTCACATAAAATATTTAGGTGACGTCACGTATACAGTGCGAATAACGTAAGACTATACATTGGCGACTTTATTTTAGCTTTAATCAATTTGCCCATGTCAGTAACAACTGAAATTACAATGACGTTTGTTTTGGTAAATGTCACTATTTTCAATATTGTGTTACTGATATCTCACGAGTTTGCGTAATAATTAGTGCAAAAAATTTACATCACAGAAGAAAAGTTTAAGATGTATTCCTGGTATTTAGAAGGGGCGTCTTTGCGAGAAATTTCTGATTATTTCAGCTTTAAATTCCCGGGCAGGCCCATCACATGTCATCAAACGGTGGCAAATTTAGTTATCACCCCCAAGTGATTTTGGAAATGTACTGATACCAATTACAATTTCAGTACTTGAAGTGTATTTTTAATCCAATAACATGTAATAGATTTAATAAAAAATTGGAATAAATTCTGTAAATGATTTAAATAAATATAGTAGTCTGTGGACAAGTGTCTAATTTTACATTATTCAACCATAATAAATTGGAGTTTTTGTATGTAATCACCATGGTAACATTAAGTAAATGCCCTATGTCTAATTTTAAATTATTCAACGAGTTGATACTAGCATAGGCAAATTGATTAACGCTCAAATAAAGTTGCCAATGTATAGCCTTACATTATTCGCACTGTATATATATATATATATATATATATATATATATATATATATATATATATATATATACCGGGTGAGTTTTTTTACCAGAGACTTTCAAATATCTCGAAAAATAGGCACTCTACGAAAAAACGTTAACAATCAAAATTTAATCATTCTGGGGGGAGAATACATTAGTGCAAAAAAATAGTCTCCCACCCCTCTCTTTGTGGGAGGGGCGGGGGTAACTTTGAATCTAATCTAAAATAGGAACCCCAATTTTTTATTGCAGATTCGGATTCTACGGCTAAATGTACGTACGATCTGAATGAAATATTTTGTTCGGTTCGCTGTAATTGTTTTCCGTTAGGTTGTTCATATTAACTTCAGAATGGATTAGATTAATAAATTTATTACTTCAACTTCGGTGAGTGTGCAACCTTATTAATTACTAATTACAAGAATTTTTCTTCACTGATTGTAAAATAAATTTTATGGAGAATATTTCTCTTTTTATAATAATACAACTTTATTTCGTTACTAGTCACATCCTTCAGAAATAAATGAAACTTTATGCCAAAGAAATAAATTTTGAAACACTGCATTTTAATGACGGATTGAGTTGTCGTGAAACAAAACTGCTATGTTTTGATTATTTGTTATTGTAACTAACAAAACTATATGCAATGCTTCCTTGCTATACTAGAACGACATGCTGAATTATTTTTTCCCTGGAATCCATGTCAGAGACTTATCCAAGTCTCTTCTCTTCTATAATGAATTTACTGGAGTCTTAAAGGATTTATTCTATATCAACTGAATGGTTTCTCAAGAGTGAGAGATTTTTCACTAAATTTCATTAAAAACTATTAGCCGTAGAATTTTCGAATACATGACCGTAATTTCGACTCTTATTTCGAGGACGTTTTGTAATGGATCACCCCTTACATGTTTCCTCCCGAATCTTGTGAGGCATCGTGGAACAAGCTGGTCTAAATTACTACTTTACGGAGTAGTAGAATAACGTCGCAAGTAAATGACGAGCAATCACCCACGGAAATGGCTATTTGAAATTGCATTGTCATATAACAGCGAACTTACATCTGCTTGCTGGATTTACTAATGTATAATGACAGTTAGTTGAAACGAACCATTCACAGATGTCAGTAGTTACCGTGAAAGTTCCATTGGAAACTTGAGAATTCAGTTCAGGCTTGAACTTGTCAATAGTTAATTACCGAATGTGTAATCAATGTATAATTGTACAAATTAAGAAGTTTCTTCATACTATGGTAGCACCTCGATCAATGCTGATTTGCTAAACTCCAAAAATTCTTTAAATTTACGATGATTAGTTATTATGCAGTTCATGAAGACGGTAATGTTGAAAGTAAGGGGAGCAGGGAATTTCTTACAGATTTCCTAAAATGATCTTGGTTTCCACGGTGCTGCTTACAGTTTATTTTGTAGGACCACATCATGAGCGTTAACCTAAGAATTACTGTATTTACATTATACAATATCTGTAAGTTTTAATCAGCGTTATTTGAAGTGACAAAACCATCTGAGATCTTCATTCGCTGAATACAAGACTTGTTTTGAATTTTTTACTGTAAAACAGTCGGTACCGCATTAATAACAACTAAAGAATGATGACGAATCACTATCATCATCATCATCCTGATCACTTTCGCTGTCACTTGGTTCTTGTACAAAATCTTGCTCCAGATTGAAATTTTTACCAAAAACATCTTTTTACTCGTTCTCGTCTGCCAATATATTATCTGCCGCCATTTCTAATTCCTGTTCCGTTAATGAAGTGAATTTATCTTTGCTGCAAGATGCCATTTAGCAGAAATTATTCAAAAAATTAATACAACTTACATAAAAGCCACTAGGGTCTTATTTACTCTCGAAGCACTTTCCTTTGTATTTATTGATATAAAAACAAACACTTTGATAATATAACAACACAAACTTTTCTTGGGAGCACTAGACTCAAACTGAATTTGCAATCAGACGACAAAAAATAATAGTCCTTTTCACACACGTACAGCCAAATTGGAATTAATAGGGCGAATATTCGAAATTATAACAGCTTCCTGTTCGGATATATTTAAAAATGTATGTTAGGCAGGGCAGGTTTTCGAAATATTTTCATGGCTTACTTTAGTTGCTAGACCGACTTTGCTAAATCAAAATCTATTACAATTAATTTGTAATTTTCCGGGGTTTGTATAGCTACGAGCCTAAATTCATAATAGTTGGACCAGTAAAATATTTTTACCATTCCGCACAACAATGCTAATTTATGAAGGATATGGCTTTAAAAAAAATGGTTGTCATGAAAATTAAACTATACTCTTTTACTATAAAATAAAAAAATACTACATTAAATTTGGTTCGTAAAAAAATAAATAATTAATATTGTACAATATTTGCCCTCATTATAATTTATAATTTTTTGGAGCCCTGGAACGGATTAATGGCTTCTCAATTTATCTCAATGAGGAAAATTGATTCGACATACGAAGAGTTCGAGTTACAAATTCTGTCATGGAACGAATTAAATACATAAGTAGATTTTTATTGATTTTTCTGATGTATATGTTCAAATTATCAGTTTTAAAAAGCATTCATTTAATTATTACTCAACGCATATGCCCAGTGACATTAATCAGTAAAACTATTATTTTTTTTTGTTTTATTTTGAAAGTATATCCAACTGATGTATTGGAAACATCAGTTCTATTAATTTTTACCGCAGCAGCGGATAATTTATTTCGAATAACACGTACATTTTGCACGTTTATTGATGTGAACGTATGTATAATATAAATGTCTATTTGTTGATGTACATATGTACTTGATTTGTCAAATGGCATTATTATTACAAAAACACGCGTTTTTAAAGTGCATTTACGTGTTATACTTAACACAAGCAAATATTTGCATTTTATATGTTCCATTTCCATCATATGTAAATATATGCGCAATATGTCGTATCATTAATTTTGCACGAAACAGTGACAATGAAATTGCCAAAGTTGATTGAATGATCTGTTTGTATTAGTAGAGGAAACAATAAACAATTCATGTACATATGATGCTGTCAAGGATTGACATAACCTACCCGTACATATTCAATACTTGTTTGTGTTTTTGTATATCCAGTACACTGTGTTGTATTTAGAGGGGCTTAAAATAAGTTGCAATAGGCCACTACGAGGATTATCGGAATTTGAAGCAAAATTAAATTCAACACCTACGTTTGTTTGAAAACGAATTATTCTATTTTTATTTAATTTCATATCTTTTATACAACAAATCGCGATAAAACAGACCAACGCGGACGAATTGGTGCCCGGTAAAGCCGAAAGTCCGTTATATAATACAGTAGGTTTTCCGAATATGTATGTAAAAAAAATTACGATTTTGATATTTGATCTGTTTTTATTTACGTAAATACGTTTGTGTAATTAAAATGAAGTATGTATGAAAAGTTTCATTTTAGTGCGATACGTGTTAATCATGCGCGGAACAGTGTTTATAAGCGATTAAATTAAACGGAAATTTTGTCCGTTAAATCGACGCCCGAAAGGGTAAAGTTTTACTGTACCTTCTGAGATCCATGTAGCGGCCCGTTCAAAATATAGTCTGTGTATATAACAATAAGTAAATACTTGGTTTATATTACATATATTGTGACGCTTCCTGGTAGTGCGGGTGTCGGGTTGCTCGGGCGCCAATCGGATTCGTGCCAGGATAGTTTAAGGGAGATTAGGGTAACAGGAATAACTTAGCTTGCACAGAAAGTTTGGTGTTTTATTAACGTTGTGCTGTTGTACTGTAGTACAAACTGTAAAATACACTAACTTGCGCCACGCGACGTGGTGCAACAAAAATAGCAACAGTGATTCACTAATCACTCAGATGAACAATACACGTTATTCCAACAGTTATTCCATAAATCATAGCCATACATAGAAATGCACAATGGTCGTTATAACGGGATACTTTAGTAGCGGGACGGAGACTGAACTTGGCAACAGGTCGGGTCGCAGTGCCAAGTAACAGTGGAGGACAGCCGCCCAGGTCGGGTCGCAGTGCCAAGTAACAGTGGAGGACAGCCGCCCAGGTCGGGTCGCAGTGCGGCTGGTACGGGGCTAGGAACTGATATCTTGACAACAGGTCGGGCCGCAGTGTCAAGCAACAGTGTAGGACAGCCGCCCAGGTCGGGTCGCAGTGTCAAGCCACAGTTGGAAAATACAAGTCAAAAATGCGGCTACTTCTGCAACAGTGCAGAGCAACACTCAACAATACAAAGAATATACACTGCCGCACAAGGCGGTACAATAAATCGGAATACGGAAAACTTTCTTTCGGTTCGGTTGTAGCTGGAGTCACCTCGGAGAGCGGAACACTAACTATCATGAAATTTGCTGGGCTATTTATACCCCCGAGATACACACATGTTTCAACCCCGAATTAAACCAGTCAGTTCAACGAATACTGTTTCAATCCGTCCGGAGCTCGAGCGCAGACCGCGTTAATTGGTTCGCTAACGGTCATTGCTCTGTGCAAAAGTAATTTTTAACACACAAAAATACACTTTGTCACAATATATATAACGGGTGGTGACCGCGACACTTATATTTTTATAATTTCCTGCTTTCCTTATTATTTTAGAGCAAAAAGCTTCAAATAAATATTGTAGAGCAAATTCTGCACCAATATCAATAAACAGAATTAATTTTTCATGCTTTATAACGGCAGAAATTAATATGAAAATGTTGAAAATTAGCTTAAAAATACCTGGGTATTTAAAAAATAAATATTTTATTATACACATAAAAATGCCTATAATAAATATTCAAATAAGCTCCCATTTTTTACGAGACAATAACCTAATCTATCATAAAACTTAATTCTAACATTCTTAAACTGTCTCATTTTTATCTTACAATAAGAGAAATTTTATGTAAACTATTTTAAAATTTAAAAAACATTCTAAAGTATAGTCGAGATTCGAACCATATCATTTATACATTATTTAAATTACTAAATACGCATCTTACCGTTGTGCTAGCAACGTTATAAGTTAAATTCACTTTAATTTTTCTTTTAAATTTACAGACATTTCCAACAAACAATATTGCTTTATTTCGCACATAACCTCACAAATTTGACAACAACTCACTTGCAGATAATGAACTTTTCTATGCACAACAACTTAACCTAACTTTCACAGATTCAATCTTTATTTATCAAATAGAAACTTTACATTACGATAGACAATAAAATTACGAACTAATATGCACATAAGCTCTAAACAAAATGCAACGAAATTCAGACAAACTTTGTACATGTATCAGAGTGAGAAAATAAAATTAAAATAAAATGACTATGAACAGACGTCGTTCCGGTTGACACTTTTGAATGCGTTTGTAACGAGAATACCGCCTTTCCGCCATCTTTCTGATTTTCCGTATCCTAAGACGGGCCGATATTGTTTTACAGTGTCAGTGTCCGTATTTAGATATGGCGCGTATGTCTACCGATTTGAAATGTGGTTTGTACTCTAATAACTAAGTATATTCGTGTTTAATTAAGACGGTAATTAAGAGAATTCGGTGCGTTCTGCTTTTTTTTGTGTGTTGCACAGACAGTGGCCGGAGAGCGTTCCTCAAGTGTTGACGTGTGTAAGTTGTATACCGGGTTACCTGACTGTTCGTCCGAAGGAAGTGTTTTCGAGAGATTCTATCCGTTTGGAGGGCTGCCTGGGTGGAGTAACCCCTTTTGATAGAGTCGAGCCACGAGCCAGAATCGTCCATAGCGGCGGAAGTAACGGATTCCTTGGAAGAACGGGCTGACGGGGAGGTGTAAGGTGTCGCGCGGCGGACCAACGTCTTCCACCAGCTGACCCACCTTGGTGGTGGAAGAGTATAGAGTCGAACATCAGTACCAACCCGGGTTAATCCAGACCACCACGTGGAGGAAAAACGCCACATCAAAGCCAAAGTTACAACACGCGAGCTAAGTACCCCCCCCCCCCTTCAGGGACTGTGTTCCACGAACGTGCTACCGCCATTTTGTTTTACAGACCCGTATCATTATTTTGTATCATTGTTTTAGTATAGTATTTGATAATTAAGGTTACTTATGTGTTACAGAATACACAGTTAACTTAAAACTGTAGATCTAGGAATGTTTATTTAATTTTGGTTTCCGTTAATTTCACTTAAACGCTATTTTGGTTTAACACAGAATTAATTTAACTGTGGATTCACATAGGGCTCTCCTTGTGAGTTCCTTTACGAACTATTGTACTATTCCATTATTCGATTTACGGGTTTGATCAACCCCACCAGGTTGTATTGTTAAATTCTAGTTCTCAACGATTGTTGTAAAGATTTATTTGTGGATTAGACACGTCGTCATTCTTTTATTGTTCTTTCATATTCATACGAGTTATAAACTCGTGTTGTTATTAAATTTACTATTAGTATCCCGGTTATTTCGTGCCTATTATTCTTTTCTCAAGTGAACATATCGGCCCGTCCGTCAATCAACCTGGACTATCCTTTGATCCCCCCTTTTTTCTTAGTGTGTGAAGCACTAAGTGGCGCCCACTTCAACATCCCTCTTTCCGATAGGATTCCCGAGATACCAATTCACGAACCACGGCACTCCTCACCAACTGGTCGCTAGCCGGACATATCGTTTGTAACCAACCACAAATACGGATATACGTTTACGTATATTTTTTGAATTTCCATTTCCACCGTCATAAAAGTTTATATTTCCTGTAATGCGAGTATGACTGCAATTTCAAGCGGCTAAAGAGAAATAATAAATTTATGTACTATGCCAGTTATGAAGTTAAAGACAGTTGTTCAGTGGTGCTGTTGGTTTTCTCTTAAAAGATTGATAACACACTACACTTAAATTTTAACGTTTATTTCAACAGTATAATATGTACAACACACAAACATGTACTGATATAATGTGATTACATTACAAGTACTTTTATCTTGGCACGTTAGCTTTGAGTGGTTTAGAACAACTGAATTATTCCAGCCGATTACTGATAAAGTAAACTTAAATCCCACCCCGATGCCAATCACAAATGTTTATACAAAACCAATTGCCCAGAAGATCTTGGAGACACCAAGGCTCAAGAAACATCTGTAAACAATTAAGCAGATGCTGGTACCGGTTCCAAGAATAAAGGACAATCCAACCGGCACGAGCCATAAAACTATAAACTAAAACGTGCCCTAACTTAATATTACAGGCTTAAAACTAAATTAGTGCCTTGCCGGCTCATTACATACAAGCTATGGATAATTGGTAACACGTGTAAATTAACTAATATTACAAAATAAAAATATATACAGAAAACAAATTTGCTGTGCCAACATGCCGCCCTCTTTGAAAGGACTAACTTTCGAAATAAATGAAACGAAATATATATAGTAATTAAACGGATACCATTTGATAAGCTGATAAAGCTATTGACACTAAGGAGTTGTCCACTACACGCAACTGTTGTCACTATAGCACTTAATCACTGAGTAAGGGGGGAAACATTATTATGCATTAATTATAGTCAATGGGTACGGGGCACAATCTTATCACTGCTCGCTTGAATGAGCCACTTGTTGTGCGAATACTGGCGACGCGAACGATGCCATCTTGCCCAGGATGAACTTCTTCGCGACCCACTGGCCAGCGAAGGGGTGGTAAGTTGTCCTCACGGATCAGAACTAGTTGTCCTACCTGTACTGTATCTGATGCAGTTTTCTTCCACTTCGTCCTTTCTTGCAACTGATGCAGGTATTCTTTGGACCAACGGCTCCAAAAATGCTGACGTAGACGTTCCAGGTGTTGCCAGCGTGACAGTCGGTTGAGTGGTATTGTCATTAGATCAGGTTCATTCATGCTAATGAGCGAGTCTCCAATAAGGAAATGACCAGGAGTAAGATAAGACAGGTCGTTAGGATCATTGGATAACATAGTCAATGGTCTAGAATTTAATATGGCTTCGATTTGAGTCAACAACGTATACATTTCTTCGTATGTTAACGACGCGTTTCCTATCACTGTTTTCATGTGATGTTTTACAGATTTGACTGCAGCTTCCCAAATGCCACCAAAATGTGGCGTTCTGGGCGGAATGAAATGCCAATTTATATTTTGTTCGGCCATTGCGGAAATAATATACTTCTTGTCGAGGTCGTTAAGAAATTGGTCTTGTAAAATTTTAATTTGGCGATAAGCTCCAACAAAGTTTGTGCCATTGTCAGAATACACATTCGTAGGTTTACCTCGACGGGAGATGAATCTTTTTATTGCAGCAATAAATGCGTCACTGGAGAGGTCGGTTACTAGCTCCAGGTGTAATGCTTTGGTCGCGAAACATATGAATATGGCTCCGTATGTTTTTATCGTTTTGCTGTTTCGTCGTTTTGATTCGCGAAGGTGCAGTGGACCAATATAATCTACGCCACATTTACTAAATGGTCTGGATGGTGTAACTCGTTCAGCTGGTAGATCTCCCATTAATGGTTGTATTGAGGTTGGATATACTTTGAAGCATTTAACACATTTTTTAATTATTAATCTGGCAGTGTCACGTATGCCAAGAGGCCAATAGGCAGTTCTAACTGACGCTATAGTTGTTTGAATCCCAGCATGCAATAACTTGACGTGTTCACGTTCAATGATTAGTTTAGTAAGCGTATGCGACTTTGATAAAATTGCTTGATGTTTTTGCATGTATGAAAATGATGATTTACGCAATCTACCACCGACTCTAATAATTCCGTCTCTATCTATAAAAGGGTTAAGGCAAAGTATTTTACTTTTGTGATGAACTGATCCATTCTTCTTCAAGCTCGTTAGTTCACGAGAAAATGATGTCTTCTGGGCAATTTTTACTAGACATAACGTAGCATTAGAAAGTTCGGACGTGGTCAGATGCTCAGTTTCTTTGTTTTGCGTACAATTTTTCAATTTGTGTCGAATATTATTTACAAATCTCAAACAATAAGCAATAATTCGAATCAGTTTATTTAAGTTTGAGTATCTCGTGAATATCTTGAGATCATCTTCCACAACAATTGCCGTTAACGTAATGGTGCGCAATTCTGGTACGTTGTGATGCGGCATTTGAGTAAACTTTGAACTAGGCCACTCATGTTCGTTTTTTGATAACCATGTTAGTCCATGCCACCACAGGGTGCATTCTTTAAGCTCGTTTGGTGTTTGTCCTCTCGATATAACATCAGCTGGATTGTCGGTAGTTTTAACATGATGCCAATTGGATATATCGGTGAGTTCCTGAATTTCTCCGACTCTATTTGCAACGAAAGTTTTCCACGTTCTTGCCGTTGATTGTATCCATGCAAGAGTGATTGATGAGTCAGTCCAGTAGTGAATTGTTTCTAGATTTATATTGAGAGCCGCGATAACTTTGCTCATGAGCCGTGCAAGTAAAATTGCTCCGCACAACTCTAATTTGGGAAGTGATACGGATTTCAATGGCGCAATTCTTGATTTGGCGCATAATAAATTTGACGTGTGGTCGCCGCGCTCGTTAGTAGTTCGTACATATATGCATGCACCATATGCCTGTTCGCTGGCATCACAGAAGCCATGAATTTCAGTCCTGGATGGATGATCGGAATTTATGACACGTCTAGGAATATTAATAGAGTTTAATGCTTGAAGTTGACTTCAAACTTGAAACCAAGTGGAATGTATATGAGCAGGAACTGACTCGTCCCATGATAATTTCAGACTCCACAAACTTTGCAGTAACATTTTTGATATTACAACCACGGGACCGATGAGTCCTAACGGGTCAAATATTTGCGATACATTTGATAAGATTGATCTTTTTGTAATGCGTGCTGACTTTTCATATGTAGGTATAGAGAATTGAAGATTATCCAAATATGAATTCCATTGAAGTCCTAGCGTTTTGACGCTGTCATTTTTATCTAAGTGTACGGTAGAATGTTTTATGACATTTAATGACATATTATTCATTAAATTAGACGAGTTTGACACCCATTTGCGCAGTTCAAATCCTCCCTTTAATAACATACCGTTTACTTCATTGCAAATTGTTTGTACCTCACTTTCCGAATTGGCACCGGTAATTAAATCGTCCACATAAAAGTCATTCGTTGTAATTTTGAAACCGATAGGATATCTATCCCTTTCTTCAAGAGCCAATTGCTGCAATGATCTGATTGCTAAGAATGAAGCTGACGCTGTACCGTAAGACACAGTGGATAGTTCGTAGGTTCGCAACTTATCATTATTATCGTCCCTCCATAATATCCTTTGTAATGCTACCTGGGATTAATCTAACAGTACTTGACGGTACATTTTAGCTATATCTGCTGTGACTACTATCTTATGAAGTCTAAATCTCAGGATAATCGATAACAGATCTTGCTGTATTACCGGACCGACCATAAGGATGTTATTCAATGAGATACCCGAAGATGATACCGCTGAGCCATCGAAGACGACTCTTAGTTTGGTAGTTAGGCTGGTTTGTTTGATAACCGCATGATGAGGTAGATAGCAGGTTGGTTTATCATCAGGATAGATCTGATCGTCGGGCACAAGCTTCATATGGCCCAATTCCAAGTATTCACTAATGAACTCGGAATATTGTTTCTTTAATTGCGGGTGATTATTCAGCTTCTTCTCCAATGAATAAAACCGTTTTTGAGCTAATACTCGAGTGTCGCCGAGTTGCTGTAAAGCTCCATGTTTTATGGGCAGTTGAACAACGAATCTACCTTCTGAGTTACGTCGAAACGTTTGTTTGAAATGTTCTTCGCATGCTTGCTCTTCATTGTTGTATTTAGTTTGTGGCGTATACTCTTCTAGTTGCCAAAATCGAGTAAGGGATGATTCTATGTCATTGTTAACAACTACGTGGCAGAGTGGCGTTTGTTGCTTAGTAACGTTCTTGTTGGCGCCAACTCTACCCGACACGATCCAGCCGAAATGGGTCTTTTGCAGATATGGTTGATTCTTTGATGTCTTGATTTGTCCCACACACAATAAATTATAAAATAAGTCTGCACCGATGAGAATGTCGATTTCGCTTGATATGTTAAACTTGGGATCGGCTAATTTAATGTTTCGTGGAATTGAAACATCCGAACCTTTGAATTAATGGAGAGGCAGCTTATCTGTGATTTGGTTTAGCACTAAACAATTGATGTTGCACTGAAACGCGTTGTATCTGGATTTAATTGTAATGTCAACAGAGTGTTTTACTTGTGTAGTAGATTGACTGATACCTGCTACTGGAATCTGGACGTTGTGCTTATGTAATCCTAAGCGATTTACTAACGATTCTGTGATGAAGTTGGATTGGGATCCGGTGTCGAGTAACGCACGACAATGATGAATTTTGCTATCCATGTGTACTTCTATAATTGCAGTTGACAATAAAATTTGTGACTTAAAACAGCCGCGGTAATTATGATAAGCGACGGTACTTGAATTATCACTCACTGCTGCAGAGGAATCAGTTGTAGAGTTCGATTCTTGTAAATGCAATAACGTGTTGTGTTTCTTAGCACATTTTTTACAGTTACTTGAATTGCATTGTTTGACCGTGTGACCTAATCTCAAGCAATTTAAACAAAGTCCCTTTGATTTCACTTCTTTGATTCGCCGATCTACAGGCATCTTAAGTAGTTGCTCGCAGAAATAAGTTGCATGTTGGCCGTTGCAAAAGGAGCATTTGCTTTTATTGGTAGCAAGAAAAGATGCCGATGTTTTCTTAGTCAGTGTTTTGTCTGATGAGATCTGGTTGGTTCGCGCGGTTGCTTCTAAAGTTTGGCATTTATGTGCTATAAAGTCTATTATGTTCTTTAGCGTTGGTATTGAATCCTTGGCTAAGCTGGTCTCCCATTCTTTATTTGTAATAGAATCTATTTTTTGGGAAATTATATGTATAAGTAAATCATCCCATGATTCAGTCGGACGATTAAGAGCTTTTAATGCACGAATATGTTTGCTAATTCCGTCTAATATTTGTCTTAAGCCCGCTAGATTCTCTTTAGCTACGGATGGTAGTTCATAAATTGCTTTGATGTGTTTTTGTATAATTATACGCTTATTATCAAACCTTTCTTTAAGGGTGAGCCACGCGTCGTCATAATTATTTGCTGTTAATTCCAGCGACCGCAGCAATTCTGCAGGTTGACCATGCAATGCTGATTTTAAATAATGAAATTTCTCGACCTTAGACATATTGTCGTTGTTGTGAATCAATGAATTAAATGTGTCATAGAATTCGTACCAGTCTTCATATAAACCCGAAAATTTTGGTAAATCGATTTTAGGTAGCCGAATTTGCATTTGAGATTTGAGACTGTTTGATGACACTTGAGCAGTACTTGGACTTGATGAAGTGGTTTCCGTTGTGTAATCGTGTATTATCTTCTCCGCTTTGCTGTCCAATTCAAAGTATTGAGATTCAAACAGATCGCGTTCGAGGTTTGATTCAGTTTGATCTTCGTTTCAAGTAAATGATGTCGAATCACAGCTACGCAACCGGCGTTGTGAGTGATGATGACGAGCAAATGTTTGATCTAGTATAGATCCGGCTCGAAGGACCAATGTTCAGTGGTGCTGTTGGTTTTCTCTTAAATGATTGATAACACACTACACTTAAACTTTAACGTTTATTTCAACAGTATAATACAGAATTTGAATAGTTTAAATATTGTAATATTTAGTTAAATTACCGTAGGAGTACATTTACAATGTGAGGACTTTACTAGTTTAGTACTTCTTATGAACATAATTTTCTAGATTACCCAAAATGCCAGAATAATTTGTATAAATATTTAGTTCTGCAAATTTCGTAGTAATTTGGTCAAGATAGAATTATTACAACATATTTGACGTTTCTTATTATTGCACACAAGACTATATGTATTATTATTAAAGAGGTTTTAGCGTAATTAGATCAGGTTTCTAGGATCTCGATCTCGAATCAAAACGAATAATATTGAATCTACCTTGTAACAAAATGCTATTTAGGCAACATAAAACAACAATATAAAATCCTCAATGTCATGATTATTATCGAAAATTTTCTAACAACTCTCTTCGGTGCTTTTTATTTTTATAAATTGGTATTTCTGTAGCTGTGCTTTGAGGTATTTTCCATTTTATAATTGGGTATCTCTGCAACAGCTCCGCATATAAGCATTTTCAATAACTCTTCTTATTCATAATAAGTACGATATACGAACGTGTTTGAAATGATTCGTATGAACAAGAATATGCACACGCTTGTTAAATGAATATTGCTGGACTGAACAAAAAAATACCTTGTAAAATACTGAAGCTGCTGTAAAAGAGAAAAAAATTTACGGGCATTCTCAAAATTTGTGTTTTATCTATGATATAAGGTGCATGTCGATTTAAAAAATATAAAATAACGTAGTTAAAACAATGCAATTTTTATGAATATATACACTGTTAGTAATATAGGTATAGTAACTAAGCAAAAGTTAATAATTCATTGATCATACATTTTACACCCAAACTGATTTTCAATATTCTTGGATTATTGGAAAAATTTACTTTGCTCAAAATTACATAATCAAGTACTTCTAGGGCAAACTTAGCAACTTTATACTTCATTGTATGTAGAAGAAAGTAGCAGATAATTAATTAACTATAAACTTCATCATACTTGAAACTGCACCAGTGCAAGGTTTCACTATTAGTTCAAGTTTATATGTAATTTAATTTAACAATAAACCTTTGAAGTTTTCAGCAAAGTACTTTGTTTTAATTGTCTCTATAAGGAATATTGTGTGTTTAGTTTATATCTACACTTTCCATGATACGACATCCCATTTGTAGGAATTACCAGTAGTAACAAAAAAATAATTCCCAAAATTAAAGATATTGTTATGAAGTTTTTGAAAGCGGCATTTTTATCAGTAGTTGTATAAAATATTTATTAAAAGTTACTGTTTTTTCAAAAGTACAATTTCCAATAAAAATTCGTATAAAATATTTCTATTTGGATTATATTAAAAATAATGGTTTGGTTCCATTTATTGTAATTGAATTTTAAATTCTGCGTGCAAACATATTTTCTGTTCATTTTATTTCTAAGTAACAGACAAAGCATATTCAGTGAATTCCCCTGAGACGGGCGGTCTGCAACACCAAGTGCATTGAATGAGAATAAAAAGTAAACGAAAAGATATAACAAATAACCAAAACAGTAATAAACATCATTATAAAAAAAAATAAACAGGTATACTAGTCTGTAACTTTGACATTTTGTTTCTCACGAGGTGCGCGATGACCAACTTGTATCATTTTTATACTCCGCGACTTATTTCAAAGATAAAAACACGAAACATACGGGGAAGACTAAGAGGAAACATGTATAACATTTCTCTAACAATCAGGCACTCCTCCAATCTTTGCACGTGTATCTTGTGATTCCCCTTACCCCTAACTGTGTATGTGCTTTCATGTTGATAGTCTGTTGAATAACTCATTCACATCATCTCTCCGCTCTATGATGAAATATCTGGTAATATATACGATTTTTTTTATATACACAGCTCTCTGATATGAGGTTAGGACGAGATTCAACAATTTCAAATCATAATCAAGAACATCGAAACGGAACTGAGTTGTTTTTCATATTAAATAATATTATTGCTATTAGATTGATTCGATATTGTTGGTTTTGATTCTAAATTTAAGTTGAACCGAAGAAACTTATGTTTCAAAGCAAAATGTATTTTATACTTCTTTTAAATATATTTCTTTTCGATTTTGAAGAGAATAATTCACGTAAGACCATTGTTAGATATTTAACTAAGAATTTTAAAATTAAGGATAATCAATATACTTTGCCATGGGTATTTAAATAAATATCCTGAATTAGATTAATTATTGACAAACTCATTTGAAATTGAGGGTTTTACTAAATTGATGATTCAAAGAAAAACTTTTATATAGAGTCGTGAATAGGTCTTCAACATTCAATGAACACTTTTGAATTGCAATTTTTGAAGTTACTATAACAGAAGAAGCAAATCCTACGACCATAGTTAATTTCAAGATTACAGAATAATACAGAGTGATTATCCGTTGCATGACTTGAAGAACTTCGTATTATGATCAATTATGCAATGATGCGGCACAGAAAAAATGAGATCTTAGCCGCTCGGTCAATAATTTAGGATCACTATGTATAACATCACGACTTGTCCATTATTTGTTTAGCAGACCCTTTATTTTCTTGCAATTGCTCGTCACATCTCTGCAAATCTCTCTGTCGTCTCAATAATATTTGCATGCTCGTCTATTCTAGAATAGCAAACTCATACATTGTCGTTATTATACCGTTGTAAACAAAACAACCTATACACCTCTAGATCCAGGTGAATACGTAACACTCGCCAAGACGCGACAGAGTAGAACAAGAATGAGATATGTAAGAATCTTAACGGAGATGACAACGTAAATATGATATTCATCTGGTTACCATGACTAGCTGCACATAATGTTACTTTCCTCCCGACAACGGGGAATTTATGAATTCACCAAAATAAAATTAGTTCCAATTTCTACATCTCCAGCGAGAAAGAAAAGACAAAAAAAAAACATAAATTACTGAAGTCTAAATATCAGGCACTACATTCACGACGGTTTTATGTATGTACTACAGGCGAAACTATCCATTCCTTGTCACAACATTGGTCGTGACAAGACGTGCCTCAGCAGCGCTCCTAACCTGAGCAGGTATAAAGCGAGCGACAACAGTCTAGACAAGGCGCGGCGCATAGCGCCTGTAAGCCGGAGTGAGATAGAGTGCTCAAGGGTAGCATAGCTCCCACAGCGACAAAAAGAAAACGTAATAAGAAAACGCCAGTGAAAACACACAAAAACACTAAAAGTGCTACGCAAAAAAGTGAAAAAGGTGACAAAAATAATAGAGACAAAAGTGCAGAAACACTAAAAAGTGCAAGTGCGACCATAAGTGCCAGTGACAGTGAATCCGAAAAACTTCAGTGCCCCAAGAAGAAAATCCCCCCATAACACGTTACAGTGAAAACGACAAAAACACTAAAAACAAGACACCCCCTGACCCCCCAACAACGAACACTACAAGCGCGCCTCCAAAGACAAACAATAAAAGTGTACACATAACACACACAAACACAAACATGACACAAAAAACACAATACAACGTAGACGTTAATAACTCATTCGAAACACTGAAATCACAGAAAACATGGACTTCGATAACGAATCTGTAACTACAGACGAAAAACCACCGCCACCAATCATATTACACAAACAAACCACACAACATAAAACACTCGTACAGGAAATCACACACACAGTTAAAGGTACTTTTAGTATCAAATACACGAAAAACACAACCAACATTACAATAATCAACAGAGAAGAACGCACACAATACATGAACACACTCAAAGAAAAACAAATAGAATTCCACACATACACAGACAGTACAGACAAAACACACGCTTTCGTAATACGCGGGCTAGCCGAAGACATCACAACAGACGAAGTAACAGACTACATTAAAAAAAACATACAACATCACAGCCATCAATTTCTACCATATGAAATTCAATAAACACAACACAAAACCACTAATGCTGCTAATAACAAAAAAAGACATAACACTATCACACATACAACGCAGAATAAAATACATTTTACACACAAGAGTGAGCATAGAAAGGAGAAAAGGCACACGGAAGACAGTGCAGTGTCATAACTGCCAAAATTGGGGACATGCTACCAATAATTGTAACGCGAAAACCCGGTGCATGAACTGCGCGGGAACACACGCCACTAAGGAATGTACCAACAACACAACAATAAAGTGTGCAAACTGCGGAGGTGATCATACCGCCAAAGACACAACCTGCCCCAACTACATCCAGAGAATAAAATGGCTGGAAGAAAACAAAACTAAAAACCAAAATAAAGAAAAGAAGCCACATCAAAGCAGACAATACCAGCCGCGGGCAGAAGAATTCCCACCGATCCGCGCTACAGATGCACCAGGCCCCCAACAAAACGCCTGGGTAACCAGACAGCTAAACCACCACCAACAACAGCAACAGAACCAGCAGACCAACCAAGACACTCCTACACAACAACAGTAGCAACAGGAACCAGAACGCCAACAACAACCACAAACAAACACACACCAAACCACGCATTCCCTACCAACACACACGGGCCAGGCACCCATGGCATTCACACAACCAACTAACACTTTCCGCGAGCTAATGAGCGAGCTAAAAACATTAAATACACTAGTAAACATAGACGAACTGCTACGAGCGGTCAAAACACTATATACACAATTAAAACAAAGCACAAATACACTAGAAACATTCACAATCTTCACAAAATTCACGCAAACTCTTGATCAATATAACATATAAGCGAATATAAACTGTATGTTAAATGTAACTTAAACAATTCACAAGACAATAAAGTGTGAACACTGTAAATAATTAAAATGTAATGCATGCATCTCATTAGAAAATAAGTGTTATCAACAATCACAGAAATAAATAAATATGAAAAACCCAAAACACTCATAAGTGTTAGAAATAAGTTAGATATTAAGGTGTATATATTGTATATTGTAACATTGTAAATAACTAAATGTAAGTGTAAATACTAGAATAAGGCTGTACATAACACAAGAACACAACACTGTAACCGAAAACACAAAAATTTGCATAAAGCAGATTAACACGACCCACAATAAACACGTAGACACGGACGACACTCATAAAACACTTAACCCACGCAGACACAATAAAATCGTACACCCAACCCCAAAAACATAAACACAAGCAGATTATATCTGCACCACGACAAGGCAACACTAAATTTAAACACAACACAAAATAACAAACAAATTTAGTAATAGGGAAAAAAACACAATCCTGGTTTTTATTCCAGTTTTCCAGGAACCACACAAAACACACATACATAATCAAAACCAAACAATTACACTAACAAACCAAACGCCTAATGGCACGAACCTAAAAAAAACAGTATAAACAAACTGTATTGTAGGAGACTGTTATGACATAAAAATTTGCAATACCTGTAATACGTAATGTACTGCATACATGCTTAGAGAAAAATAGAGGAAATATTGAAATTGAAATTGAAATTGGCGAAACTATCCACGATATATGTTCTCAGTCTTATACTACTGTTGTATTTTCTATATCTGTGTGCGTGCGTATTAGTGTCGTATTTTATATCAGTCGCTGTTAGATGTCCACAAAGGGTAAAATGTTTAAGTTTATTACCCGACGAAAAATAGGTTAGGTTGTCAGTGGATTTATGGTGTAGTTTTGTTTTATGTGTGCTGAGAATGTTTTGCACTTTGCTGTCTATATTGCTGTGTGTGCGGTTAATTTTGTTTTCTTGGTGGTTGTTTTTTTTTTTTTGGAACAATTTCGTTGTTGTTTTTCATCTACTAGAAAAGGATGTTAGGTCATCAGCAAAGCTAGGACAAATAGTTGTCGAAAACAGTTGAAAATAAATTGTTCATTGTTCAGTTAATGTATAGGTATATGCGATTTACTAATTTTACGATTCATACACAAATATTGCTAATATCCCATATACACATTTTTACTATTCATTAATTGGACTTGATATTGTTTGTTAAATAACCCTCTAACTTCTATTAGAAAATTCAGAGAAATAATTGTCATTCACTAAATAAAATGTCACATTAATTCTTAATAAATCATTAACAAAAGATTATACTAAAACAGAGTTGACAGGAGAACGCTAAGCATGGTTTGACTGCTCTGTTATGTTCTGAATAAAACTTTGTTCACTAAATTAAAACCGCCCAAGGTTGTGCAGACTAGGAATGAAGGTAAGATGTCACATATCTTCACTAGTGTACGTGTTTCATCTATTTACATAAGTGTAAGGACAGACATTCCCTAAAGTTGTTATCTGACACGTTCGTTGATTGAGTACCCTAACGATTTCGAGTAAAATCTAGAATCACGTACTAAGCGGGTGGTAGTCGGGGTTAACGGTACCGGCTAATAATAATGTTTGATATCGGTTTTTCTCCCTGAATTCTACTTTGTGTATACGGTATCTCTATACGATTATAGCTGTGTCCGGAATGAAGATGTTAGGATTATAGGGAGCAAAACTGAAGTGTTAATTGTGGGGTCTTATTTGATACCAATTCGACAGAAACATTGCCGAAATTTACAAAGATATAAGATAATAATATTTTTACACGTCCGGGAGTAGAAGTCGGTTTCTATGGCGTCAAACGCGGGACAGAAATGAAGCATTTACTCCCTAGGGACGAAAACACTTTTCATAAGGGAGTTTTTATTATAACAAAGGTTTTTGTAAATAAATGTGTGTTGCCATGGTACCCGTTGCATGGAAACATTTCCAAATGCTTCTAAATATTGCAATTTCGTTCCGATTTATTATAATTCATTATTTATGAAATTAAGTGTTTCTACTCCCGAACGTGGAAAAAAGAGTATATACACCTCGTAGGCCAGGCGGCAAGTAATTTAGTCCGTAAAAAAATGTTAACAAAGGTTTTATTATTTTAAATGGTTTATTAGGGTACCATTAGCATGAATCTAGGTTTTCCCCACACCCCCGAGGTGTGCTTCGATCCCAGTGGGGCCGCAAAGGTACAAAAATTTGGTTTTTCGATAATATCTCGTTTTCTCTTTGGTGTACGGCTAAAATGGTCGTATATTAAATTAAAGACGATAAAATTCTCTACAAAATAGGTTCGTATCATTTTTTCGTAGGACTTACACATTCGAAACAGTAGCCGCGCGAAGTTGAGCAATTTTTGACAATTGCCGAAATATCATTTTTGGTGGCTAAATTCCACAGTTCACTCGTCCTGATGATTGTAATTGAACAAGCACATATTGCATAAGTTTTCATAAAAATGTGTAGAATTTTGTTCAAAATTGTATATAGTTCGATTTATTGTGATTCTCATTAAAAACAATTCTACAGCGGTAGAATGGTATCAATTCAATTGTCTTCTTCTTGGCACTGAACAACGTTCTTTACTGAAAGTTTCATCTTGAGTAAATATTTTATCCGAGGTCAATGCTTGAGAAATGATTTCTCTTTCTTCACCTCTACCATTGTTGTCGATCGCAGTTTATTCATTTTCAGAGTTATCAGTCATTTCTATGTCTTGTGCGGCTAAATGTTGGAATTGCGCGTCGATCTCGTCATCAATGTCGAAATTCTCTTGTTCAATCTCGACATTGTTAGAAAACTGCCTCCGGCAGCTTCCATAAATTGTCGAGCAACGCAGTACACTCTTCCTGCAGCTGCATGCTGCTCGACACTCTTTTTTATACGTACAGGATATCATGACAAGAAGCTCCTCCGGAGCAGCGTCTTTCATCGTAGAAATAGGTATCAGGCCATTCCCCGTGCTTTTACAGCCCCAATCTTGCGGCCTCTTCCTGTTTCCGTACCATTCTTGTACCTGATGGTAGGTACTAAAGGAATGCTGTCGTGCTGCTGCTTCAGTTGGTGGTAAAGATGCGAGATTGTAAGCACTCTTAGAAATAGATTTCGCGAAACACTGGAACTTGTAATTCAATGAAATATGATCGTCGCCCGCTCCATAGAGTCTTTAATCACAGATTTTCCAACTGCCTCAACCAGGTCTGGAGACGAATCTGGGTCTTTAAAGATTCCAATGGTTTTTCGTAAATTCATATTTTTTTTAAGCAGTTTGACGAATTTCTGTTTTCCCTGTCTAAAAAATGCTGCGGTTGTATCGCACCCACAGAAGACGTGAAGGAAAAGTATGTGCTCCGCAACTTCTTCGGGATATTTGAACGATTATGTCGAGTAAATTCTGCTCTCAGTTTTACCTTTCCCTGGTTTCAAGAGATAGATATTACACAAAGATGACGCGAGACCTATTAGTAGCATGAGAAGATCGACATCTTCACCCACTACCACTATGGAATCATAGTCTGGCGATAATTAAATCGCGGTGATGATTATAATAGTGTCAGCGTCTTCAGCAGCTTGCTTTACGAGAAAACCTACAGCCTGAAGTTTACCTACGAGCATATAAATGAGCCGACTCTTGCTCTGGTCGTTGGCAAGGAATTTCTCCTGTGACATTGTTGCTGTCATCCTTTCATCAAACATCACATTAGCAGCGATGTGCCTCTGCGATCTACGTAGGCATTCAGCAGCTTTAGTACTTTTGTTGTTAGCGTCATTTGGATAGCCGTCGAAAACAACTATGCTGTTGACCTTGTAGTACTTCTGAACATATTGTACGAACTTCGAGAGAATATGATGAAATGCCTTTTGTTGGTACCAGACAACACGATGGAGAAGAAATCCACCGTCAATAACATGTATCACGTTACCTGCATCGTCGATCGAATGAGCCATAGGAGAAAACATGTTATACAATGTATGCAAATTTCTGCGTTTTACGCATTCCTGTTTCATCAAAAAGCGATAGTGGGTAAGGGGCTAGTTCGAAGTGAAAATAATGTTGCAAATCCTGTTCCGTTTTCTTACTAATTGTAATTCTTTGAAATATTAATGAATTATCAACCGGAATCACTTCATTTTGGATGTTTATTGAAGAGTTTACTGCTCTTAAAGGAATTACTCTCTTCTTCCGCTGGAATTTCACATCTCCAAACATGCCGCCAATGATAGCTGCCATTAAGGACACGCCGACTTCGTATCCTTTGTAACAGTTGATTTTCACATCCTCTTGGACTGATAGACATAATCTCGAGGCTGACTGGAAAGGGATTGTGCGATGATAACCAATTAAAGAACTTTTCGAGGTCTTGTGCATCCCTTGATATTAGCATTACTCTGGCATCTACATGCTGTTCGGAAATAGCAAACGACACTGGGGGTCAATTTTGAAAAAAATTCTACACATTTTTATTAAAACTTATGCAGTATATGCTTATTCATATTTTTTAGTATCACCAGAACGAGTGAACCGTGGAAATTAGTCACCAAAAATCGATATTTCTGCAATTGTCAAAAATTGCTCAACTTCGCGCGGCTACTGTTTCGAATGTATAAGTCCTATGAAAAAATAATAAGAACCTATTTTGTAGAGAATTTTATCGTCTTTAATTTCATATACGACCATTTTAGCCGTACATCAAAGCGAAAACGAGATATTACCGAAAAACCAAATTTTTGTACCTTTGCGGCCCCACGGTGATCGAAGCACACCTCGGGGGTGTGGGGAAAACCTAGATTCATGCTAATGGTACCCTAATAAATCAATTAAAACAATAAAACCTTTGTTAACATTTATTTACGGTTTTGGTTGAATTTATCGCCCTGCCGCCTGGCCTATCGGGAGAGACCACTATTTTTCCGTCGATGTATTTCAAACCACACCTCAGGAAAAGTAATTGGTTTCTCTCCCTTGGTGTATAATCTACTTTTTTTTTCTGTACACATAAGTCATTTTTCAATCATTCACCCGAAATGACACAAATATTTGCAAATGTTGGCTATTGGCGATCGATTTAGGGTATACAGTGCACAAGGTAGTGTTTTTTTTTTTAAAAAAACTCTAATGACTATTCCCAATATCCAAAAATCATGAGGTCACTTACTAGTATAAAACTAGCGTTGTGTCGTATGTAACTAAAAGCTATCCTCTAAATAATTACACACTCGGGTACTTCTAAATGCAGTTTTCTTATAAGAACAAACACCAAATCTAAACAAAAAAATTAACATATTTTTTATCTGTTGCCTCAGGCGTCTTCCCAACAACTAGTCACATGATATATTAATATATCGAACACAGCCTTTGAGATTTCCCGTGCAGCTATAAAGTAATATGTCAACAGAAACTACAAATATCTGTATGTTCACAAAGTAAATGCAACACAATTCTAATTATCTATAATCGCATTACATTTGTTCGATCTTTTGCGATCAGCAGTAACCAAACTGTACAGGAACACAGAAAACATCAATAAGTAACACAATAATATCACCAGTTAGTGCTGAGATACGCGATTCTCAAAAAATAAGTGTTTAGCGAAATCCGAGGTACACGGGTTCACTTTAGGAAATCTGTAAGAAGTTCCTTACTCTCCTTATTTCCGGAATTATCGTCTTTATGAATCGCGTTATAGCGAATCAACATAAAATTACCGTTTTTTAAAGGGTTCAATAAAAGCTGCATTATAACGTATTAACGAAAAATTAACGCATTTTTGGAATTTAAGCAAAATCGCATTGTAACGTATCAGCGTTACTCGAAGTAGGAGTAAGCGAGGGGTCTTACTGTACGTTTAAACATATCGCTACTATTATAATTTAAAAAAAGTTTAGAAACTTCTGTTTAAATAAAATATATATTTATATCCAGCCACATCATATAATCAGACGATATCGAAAGTCAAATGGTTTACGAAAATATTTAGCGATTCCAATGTGTGTATGGAAGATGACGGGTGAAAAAAAAAAACAGAAACGCAACTGTCAAGAAAATACGTTGAAAGTTTTGCTATATAATTTAGATTCATTTTAAACTTAGAAAACGGTGGTGTTACTATTCGGTGTTTGGTTCAAGAATTTATGGGAAACAAGTGTTTGGTCTAATGGTATCAATTAGTAGAAATAAGCAGTTAGTAAATAAATACTAACACTATTCGCCGCAACATATTTATGATTAAGTTTTGGGAGGCAGGTTAGTTTATAGTTAAATACTACTCTTAAATCTAAAAGTTTTATAAGCATTTTTTTTAAATTTTGTTAGAATGTGCTTCCAACAATATGTTGTTAATTATTTGGATCTCTAGATCCAAAGAAATGACAAAGAATCTCGACTCATTCGCATTTTAGACAAAAAAAACTCGAGGTTTATTTCTAGAATTTAAGCTAATCTAAAATCATTTTATTCTTGAATTAAACCGCGTTTGGGCAACTAGGCATAAGATGCTGGTTTTGATCAACCATTGTTATTAATTTCAGCAAGTAGTAAAAGAAATATAATATCCCTAAAAAAAAAAATGCAAGTTTTAGAAACTCAGAAGAGTCTTTCGTGTTTTTTTACGAATCCTATAATTACGTACATAAGTTAAGTGCTGTCATCCGTATTATATTTAGCTTCTCTTCAATAATAAACCATTCTCTTCGTTTCTACATCCAAGGTTAAATCGTAACATGAAATCTGAAATCCGTGAAGCTAAATAAATACAACAAACCTGTATATCTCAGTTCCCTGGGGTATTTGTTAATGTCCTTCGGCAAACTTGTCAGCTTACACAAGGACGGCACCAACAGTCTATTGTGGAATGTGAACAACATGTATAACAATGTCCTAAGCGGGAATCGAACCAGCGTTCATTTATATAACCATGTTACTATGCCGGTTTCTTTGGCTTTGCATGCATACATCTACATATATCCCTACGGCCACGTTATATGTGAAACTCGGCATTAGTCTTGGTTTGTTTTTATTGTTGTTTTTTTTTTTGAAACAAAGATAATAGATCTACATATTTGCATGAGATTCGTGGAATAATAAACTTCAGATACAAGCAAAATATAACTGAATCCATGAATTTTTCTGTTTTATTTTTCTTGTTTTCAAACTAGTTTCAGTACTTCTAAAGTTCGTTAGTTAGCCACAAACTACACAATAAGATTAAAACTTGCTGCGATGAAGTCTAAATACAGATATTACAATAGTTCATGTGTAAAACAATTATTGTAATGGACTGTAATGTACTATTGCAAATACTCTGGCAGTAAACAATTGATTGAGGTAATACATGCGCTAACAGCTAATTCTATATTTTCCTTTATTTTCGATACTTTTTATAATACAGTCATATTTCCTTTATACTTACAGAATGAAAAAAAAAGAAATTTTTATGCTTCATATCAATTAAATTTTATTTTAACATACTAATTACTGATTGCACATTTCCAGTCTATATTATTATAAACAAAATATAATGTCTTACAATTAGAAGTACAGCACATCACAAAAAACTACGTTCTGGTATTGAAATACATCTAGGCATATGTACTGAAGACGTCCGAGTGGTATCGAGAACAGACGATTTGAGTTTTGAAACTCAAGCGAGACCCTTGCCTTATTCACACATGTCAACCGCGGTCCAGGCGGGCCTCGGTCTATCCTATTCAAATTTTCTGCCAGGCAAGCCTCACAGACCGGGCGGGACCCCGGCTGAACCGCGGTCTACAAGTGTGAATGCTCTCATTGAAATACATGGAAAGAATCTGTTTCGTGTGAGACCGGCGAGACCCGAGACCGAGGCTAGGTCGGACCGAGCCCTACATATGTGAACGCAGCTTTAATATTTCACTAGAGTGTCGCCCCATAGGCGGAGGCTATCGAATTGTACACCGGGGACCAATTAAAAATTGGTAATTAATTTGTACTTAGGAATGTATTTTTGTGTAGTAACATTTAATGAATTGTTTCATTGTGGTTAATATAAAATGCGTGCAGTATATTATTTTAAGATTTAGATTCCTTCGCAAAATTCTCTTGTCTCATACAGAGGCATTCTTTATGCTCTTACGGTTCACAGAAGATCGTGGTACGGGCAGGGATTTAGAATAGTATTAAAACATTGTACGTAGTATGTATAATATACATACATACAAAAGTTCCATTAATGGTAAGTAATTTTTATGTGCTGAATAGATATTGTTTTACGTTGAGCGTTATTGTCTTACAGCGAGCGGAGAGAACTGACGACTTTCTTAGTGCACCATTTCACTCTGAACAAACTCTCCCTCGTCACATCCATAACTATGGTATATCTTTACCGAACAAAACACTCCGGCAGCAGTAGCATCATCAGCGACCCACTAATGGTGCGACAGAAATTGAACTCTTTGCCAAGAAATCATCTCTCACTATTATAAATTGGTACTCCAATAAATGTATATGTTTTGAATAGGCGGATTTGAATTCATTTAATTGCGTGATTTTCCTCCCCTAAGCGAAGCAGATTCTAGCCTTATACCTGTTTTCCAACTCCGATGATAATCGATAGCAAGTTTAAAGAGTGGATGAGTTGTATGGCGCATTCGAATTCGTAGGTGAAACAAATTGACGCATGATATGTAAAAGGTTGGCTACCACTGATGTATATACTATGATTTATTTACAGAATTCAATAGATATTATGGCTAAGAGATTTAGAAATTCAGTATTATATCACGTGGGTCATTCATTGAGAAAATCATAAATGCAATATATGTATTAGTTTTATTCGATAGAAATCAGCAGCAAGTTCTATAATTTGTATTATGTCTATGGCACACTGGTCGAAGAGCCATAGGCATTAAAGACGATTGTTTCACAATCATACAGCTTTTTTTACTATTTAATTTAATAAATAAATGATTTTTCTAAAATTTTTCGACAGGTAATGCTAAGTTCTAAATGCTGCTCTCTTATTTAAAAGGTTTACATGCGAAATAGTCTGAACTAGACTGGATAATATAAGAATATGAAATTTTTATTCACGGTAACGCCAACTATTGATAAGTTACAGAATTATAGGAACACAACCATTTCAACGCTATAAAAAAAATTCAATTTACAATTCCGTTGATTACCCATAAAGCGGAGCGCAAACCAACGCGGTGACGAAGCGGTGGCGGTAGCGGTGGCGGTGGCGAACAAATAGTGTCCAAGTAAGACAATGTAAGTGCGCAAACTGAAAGCGATCTGCTGATCGCGCCCGCTTCTAGTGCTGCGTTCTACCGCGTTCGTCTGGCCGCCTGGCGGGCAAACGCAGCCTGCACCATTTGCCCGCAGACCGCGTAGAATTTAACATATATTTTACTAAAATGAATGACATTTTTTTGTAATTAGTAAATTGTTTTTAATATCTGGCTTCATTATGTCCAACAGTTCTTCGAATCATTCTATATTCATTCTGAAATATATATAAAAATGCTTTTCATAATTTCGAGGTTCATGAAATAGTATATGGTATGGTCTCTTTGTCTATATGATAATATTTCTTCATCTTCCAATACGTGTTCTACGTCCACAGTACAAATATATGCTACTAAAATATTGAAAACTTTTCGGCGACCGCCTAACGCAGACCGCGTCAGTGTGCGTTGCTAAGTTCGCCATCGCCACCGCGCCCGCCAACGCTACCGCCACCGCTCCGTCACCGCGTTGGTTTGCGCTCCGCTTAAATCTTCTACACAAATCAGTTTGTAATATTACGCGTATCACTTTACAATGAACCTAAAATAAATCCGAGAACGACGGAACAATATTACGATTACGAATATATGCGACATTAGGACGGTTGTGAGAGTTTTCCAAGACGTGAATCTACGTGTAAATTTCGTCGTGACATTTGTGTGCGAGAGTAAAATGTAGCATTTTGCACAGAAATCATCGAAACGAAAAGTCCTGATAACATTTTCTGACATGTTCCACTCATCAGCGTAACAGTTCTCTCGCTATCCGCGGTAGCTGTGTAGCCTTCAGGCCCCCATTAAGATAACAACTCGTCTATGTACTACGTTTAGGTATATGTGCATACCTACTTGTATCGATTTGAGAAATCGTAAAGTCTGTTCTTAAACCCGTTCCAGTCTTGTCGATTGTATCATTGCGCTCACTCATGTTTTGGCGCACTGGATGCGTTGAAGTTCCAATTATAGTGTTACCGTAGTGACGCGAGCATTGAATAATGAAAATAGGTTTCCATATCAGCAGCAGCTTTCAAAGTTAGGTTATGAGCATTCAATATCGTTGGTGCGAATCTCTTTATAGACTTTTCAGATTGATTCAATTTAAACTTTTTTAGTGGCAATTATTCCGTGATTTAACGGCAAATAATGTAAATTGCTTTCTGCCTACGTGTTTGCAGAATTAACTCAATAATTCAAATTTTTCAGAATTAAACCTAGATTCGTTTGAAACTCAAATATAATTGACACCAAATAAATTGTTTCGCACTCACAACCTAGTTTTGTTCTAGAATCGTTGATTTTACATAGATTCTAAGTATGTGTATGTTGGGTATGACTAATAAATGTATATTTGATTTGGGTATTCCGTAAAGTATTTAATAAAAGATATTGGGTAAGTTGTGAATGTATTAGTTTAATAGGTACATGGGACATAACCGGAGAGTTATGCAACGTTGCTGGTAGGTGCCAGTGAACTATGTGACATGATAGAGTGTAGATGTACTGTGGTGCTGCTGATATCTTTATTGTTATAGGAACAACGAGTAACCGACAAGCTAGATGGCATTCGCTGGGCGATATAAGACCGCCTTGTCGCAACGTGGAGTAACCGACAAGCTAGAGGGCATTCGCTGGGCGATATAAGACCGCCTTGTCGCAACGTGGAGTAACCGACACACTAGAGGGCATTCGCTGGGCGATGTAAGACCGCCTTGTCGCAACGTGGAGTAACCGACAAGCTAGAGGGCATTCGCTGGGCGATGTAAGACCACCATGTCGCAACGTGGAGTAACCGACAAACTAGAGGGCATTCGCTGGGCGATGTAAGACCGCCTTGTCGCAACGTGGAGTAACCGACAAGCTAGAGGGCATTCGCTGGGCGATGTAAGACCGCCTTGTCGCAACGTGGAGTAACCGACAAACTAGAGGGCATTTGCTGTGCGATGTAAGACTGCCTTGTCGCAACGTGGAGTAACCGACAAGCTAGAGGGCATTCGCTGGGCGATGTAAGACCGCCTTGTCGCAACATGGAATAACCGACAAGCTAGAGGGCATTCGCTGGTCGATGTAAGACCGCCTTGTCGCAACATGGAGTAACCGACAAACTAGAGGGCATTTGCTGTGCGATGTAAGACCGCCTTGTCCCAACGTGGAGTAACCGACAAGCTAGAGGGCATTCGCTGGGCGATGTAAGACCGCCATGTCGCAACGTGGAGTAACCGACAAGCTAGAGGGCATTCGCTGGGCGATGTAAGACTGCCTTGTCGCAACGTGGAGTAACCGACAAGCTAGAGGGCATTCGCTGGGTGATGTAAGACCGCCTTGTCGCAACGCGGAGTAACCGACAAGCTAGAGGGCATTTGCTGTGCGATGTAAGTCCGCCTTGTCCCAACGTGGAGTAACCGACAAGCTAGAGGGCATTTGCTGTGCGATGTAAGACCGCCATGTCGCAACGTGGAGTAACCGACAAACTAGAGGGCATTCGCTGGGCGATGTAAGACCGCCTTGTCGCAATGTGGAATAACCGACAAACTAGAGGGCATTTGCTGTGCGATGTAAGACCGCCTTGTCCCAACGTGGAGTAACCGACAAGCTAGAGGGCATCCGCTGGGCGATGTAAGACCGCCTTGTCGCAACGTGGAGTAACCGACAAGCTAGAGGGCATTCGCTGGGCGATGTAAGACCGCCTTGTCGCAACGTGGAGTAACCGACAAGCTAGAGGGCATTCGCTGGGCGATGTAAGACCGCCTTGTCGCAACGTGGAATAACCGACAAACTAGAGGGCATTTGCTGTGCGATGTAAGACCGCCTTGTCCCAACGTGGAGTAACCGACAAGCTAGAGGGCATTCGCTGGGCGATGTAAGACCGCCTTGTCCCAACGCGGAGTAACCGACAAGCTAGAGGGCATTTGCTGTGCGATGTAAGTCCGCCTTGTCCCAACGTGGAGTAACCGACAAGCTAGAGGGCATTTGCTGTGCGATGTAAGACCGCCATGTCGCAACGTGGAGTAACCGACAAACTAGAGGGCATTCGCTGGGCGATGTAAGACCGCCTTGTCGCAATGTGGAATAACCGACAAACTAGAGGGCATTTGCTGTGCGATGTAAGACCGCCTTGTCCCAACGTGGAGTAACCGACAAGCTAGAGGGCATCCGCTGGGCGATGTAAGACCGCCTTGTCGCAACGTGGAGTAACCGACAAGCTAGAGGGCATTCGCTGGGCGATGTAAGACCGCCTTGTCGCAACGTGGAGTAACCGACAAGCTAGAGGGCATTCGCTGGGCGATGTAAGACCGCCTTGTCGCAACGTGGAATAACCGACAAACTAGAGGGCATTTGCTGTGCGATGTAAGACCGCCTTGTCCCAACGTGGAGTAACCGACAAGCTAGAGGGCATTCGCTGGGCGATGTAAGACCGCCTTGTCCCAACGTGGAATAACCGACACACTAGAGGGCATTCGCTGGGCGATGTAAGACCGCCTTGTCGCAACATGGAATAACCGACAAGCTAGAGGGCATTTGCTGTGCGATGTAAGACCGCCTTGTCGCAACGTGGAGTAACCGACAAGCTAGAGGGCATTCGATGGGCGATGTAAGACTGCCTTGTCGCAACGTGGAGTAACCGACACACTAGAGGGCATTCGCTGGGCGATGTAAGACCGCCATGTCGCAACGTGGAGTAACCGACAAACTAGAGGGCATTTGCTGTGCGATGTAAGACCGCCTTGTCGCAACGTGGAGTAACCGACAAGCTAGAGGGCATTCGCTGTGCGATGTAAGACCGCCTTGTCGCAATGTGGAGTAACCGACAAACTAGAGGGCATTTGCTGGGCGATGTAAGACCGCCTTGTCGCAACGTGGAGTAACCGACAAACTAGAGGGCATTTGCTGTGCGATGTAAGACCGCCTTGTCGCAACGTGGAGTAACCGACAAGCTAGAGGGCATTCGCTGGGCGATGTAAGACTGCCTTGTCGCAACGTGGAGTAACCGACAAACTAGAGGGCATTTGCTGTGCGATGTAAGACCGCCTTGTCGCAACGTGGAGTAACCGACAAGCTAGAGGGCATTCGCTGTGCGATGTAAGACCGCCTTGTCGCAACGTGGAGTAACCTACAAACTAGAGGGCATTTGCTGGGCGATGTAAGACCGCCTTGTCGCAACGTGGAGTAACCGACAAACTAGAGGGCATTTGCTGTGCGATGTAAGACCGCCTTGTCGCAACGTGGAGTAACCGACAAGCTAGAGGGCATTCGCTGGGCGATGTAAGACCGCCTTGTCGCAACGTGGAATAACCGACAAGCTAGAGGGCATTTGCTGTGCGATGTAAGACCGCCTTGTCCCAACGTGGAGTAACCGACAAGCTAGAGGGCATTCGCTGGGCGATGTAAGACTGCCTTGTCGCAACGTGGAGTAACCGACGAGCTAGAGGGCATTCGCTGGGCGATGTAAGACCGCCATGTCGCAACGTGGAGTAACCGACAAGCTAGAGGGCATTCGCTGGGCGATGTAAGACTGCCTTGTCGCAACGTGGAGTAACCGACGAGCTAGAGGGCATTCGCTGGGCGATGTAAGACCGCCATGTCGCAACGTGGAGTAACCGACAAGCTAGAGGGCATTCGCTGGGCGATGTAAGACCGCCTTGTCGCAACGCGGAGTAACCGACAAGCTAGAGGGCATTCGCTGGGCGATGTAAGACTGCCTTGTCGCAACGTGGAGTAACCGACAAACTAGAGGGAATTTGCTGTGCGATGTAAGACCGCCTTGTCGCAACGTGGAGTAACCGACAAGCTAGAGGGCATTCGCTGTGCGATGTAAGACCGCCTTGTCGCAACGTGGAGTAACCTACAAACTAGAGGGCATTTGCTGGGCGATGTAAGACCGCCTTGTCGCAACGTGGAGTAACCGACAAACTAGAGGGCATTTGCTGTGCGATATAAGACCGCCTTGTCGCAACGTGGAGTAACCGACAAGCTAGAGGGCATTCGCTGGGCGATGTAAGACCGCCTTGTCGCAACGTGGAATAACCGACAAACTAGAGGGCATTTGCTGTGCGATGTAAGACCGCCTTGTCCCAACGTGGAGTAACCGACAAGCTAGAGGGCATTCGCTGGGCGATGTAAGACTGCCTTGTCGCAACGTGGAATAGCCGACAAACTAGAGGGCATTTGCTGTGCGATGTAAGACGGCCTTGTCGCAACGTGGAGTAACTTACAAGCTAGAGGGCATTCGCTGGGCGATGTAAGACCGCCTTGTCGCAACGTGGGATATCCGGCAAGCTAGAGGGCTTTCGCTGGGCGATGTAAGACCTCCTTGTCGCCACGTGGGACAATCAGTGAGCGATGGGCGTTTGTTGAGTCAATTGTAAGACCGCACTTGCTGCACCGTTGGAAGTCTAAGAGAATGGCAAAGCTGGCCTGGCGATAGACTTTCGACCGGCCAGCCAGGGCCGGGTGAGTACCTGTGATTGTTATGTGTAGAACGTTTGTCTAATATTGTTCTTCTATCTGTTCCATGTCCGAGACCGAGGCTACACGGCAACATACTTACAGAACATGATGTAGGCACCCACGGCACGGTGAAAGGAAATAAATTGTTTATAATATTGTTATTATGTTTTTGGTATTATTAATGCGCTGACGCGCATAGTATTGGACGTATAAGCTAACATATATTAGATGTGATTCGTGCGGGTTAAATCTAAAATTAATTTTTTATCGCATCGCTGTATGCAAAAAGCACGTTTGTTATCTGTAAGGTGAATTGTATTGGCAAAAACATATGCGGCAGTGTTTCTAATTTATAATCCTGCATTATAATATTACATTATACTGTGTACATATCAAGATGTAGCATTCTAGCATTCTTCGTAATATTTGACAGAAATCAACGTAATCATTTCATTAACTACTGAGCAGCAACGAATGCCAAGGTTTCTAGGTAGACATGTTTAAAAAGCCCACAATTCGATATTGTGTTAAGTAGTAATAGGTAAGTGAAGTAGCATGAATGTTATTTAATACAAGGTACAAAATATTGTATAATAAGTTCACGTGTTTAATTCGGTTACCTCATTTCACGCTGATTCGCTATAACACAATTTTTCTTGTACCTCGAAAAAGCGCTAAATTGACGATGATTCGTTCATGAAGACGATAATTCTGAAAATGAGGAGAGCAAGGAAGTTTTTTAGAGATTTCCTAAAATGACCTAGTCGAATGCAGTTTCGCTTAGGGATTGTTTTACAGGAATGCTGACCGGGGTATTGCTGTACGTTGTTTCTATAACATTTAAAGCTACTTGAACAAATATTATATTTCGGTTTGGGGTTTTGATCCGAGATTTAAATTGATCGTCGTAGCAATTCGGCATCTTTTTTGAAGATTTTCTATTCAAGTTATTACAGACACTTCTCACTTAACTACCGAATTATATTCCTACGTTCAGGTCTGTAGTCTATCTGCTTTGTAAGTTTCTGTTTTTCTTCAGAAAAACACACGCTCAGCAGGGGATTCCCCGTGCTGTACGTTTGGTCGAAATTTCGAGCGGTTGTTAAACACGTTGGTCGTTAAATAAGGAATATTTGTAGTTGAAAGGTAATCTTGGCTTGTTTTGTGAATATCTTTTTAGAGCCATTATATTTTGCATTAAAACCTTGATACAAGTATTACCTTGATAATATTAAGTAGTACAATAATTCTTACGATTTTTCAATGGACATAATTACGACATCCATAATTTTCCCTCGGCTAACTCCGAGTACAAATGTGTTCGTTAATTTTTTTCTTCTTCATTCTAAGTAGAAACAACAAAGCGAAACAAACATTTTTCATACAAGGAGGAAATAATCAGTAGAACAATTCATAATGTTGAACGCAAATTAAAATAATAGCTACAATAAATTACCCTGGCCTAAACAAATATTTTCGTACAAAAAGTTTTTGAAGAGAATGAGAGAGACAAAGAGATTTTGAAAAAAAGAAACAAATAAGAGAACACCGTTATACAAATTGTACTCGGCAGTGCTATGCAGGCAGTTATGCGACATTTTGTTTCTTACTAAATAAATAGATTAGATAAATGTAGGTAAAGTCTACATTGTAGACAATTTACGAGGAGTCATCAAAGCATTGTATGCTATACACTAATCCGGATTCACATGGGGTATTAAAATATCACACGAGATCGAAACGTCATTTCAAATTAGAAATTCTTGAATGTAATTTGAATTCTATGAATGTTTTTTTTTAATACATTGGAGAGGTTAATTTTGTACAGTAAGACCCCGCTGAACGCCAAATCAAATAATGCTGATTCGGTATAATGTGGTTTTCTTAAACTCCAAGCTGATGATTTGTTAAAACGCAGTTCATCAAGGCGGTAATTCTGAAAATGAGGAGAGTAAGGAACTTCTTACAGATTTCCTAAAGCGACTTCGTTTAACGAGGTTTCGCTTACCGTTTGTTTTGTAGGAACGCATATCCTTCGCGTTAACTGCATTGCACTTATATTTGCATTTTCACTTATATATCACTTATTCTATTGAGATTTTCATTAATTTCACAAACTTGAAAGAAACATAATAGTGTCTGGAGTCGGAAGATGTAAACATCCATTACGTAACTATAATTAAGAAGTTTTTGTACTTAACCTAAACGTCATACGCAATGATAGTTTTTATTCTTGTGCAAACAAATGTAACTGCAGTGCCTATTGCAATGAAAAGTGTATGTTTTGTAAAGTTACAAGCATGGAAATGAGGTTAGATGATTGATTATGGAATATAATGATGTTCTGCGAGATACACTATACAAATTATCTGTAATTTATATGAAATATAATTTATGTGGTGTAATAATAATTTTAAGAAACGGGTTCGGAAAAGTTTTTAAAAGAATATTAAACAAAAAATTACTGTGTTCTTCAAACTAAAAAGAACATATAGAATTGAACTCAATGTATTACCGAAACAATTATATCGCTTCTAATTTTTAAAGCAAAATACCTCTTATTTATCTGATTTCTCAGTCATTCTACAAATTTAGTAGCGAATCACTTTGGACTAGTATAGTTTTTTTTTTGTAGAGGAAAAAAGCTTATAAATTTATATAAAAAAAAATACAATTAGTTCCAGATTTGTAGGAGGAATAAAATAATTCGTACAAGTAATTGTAAAATAAGGTAATTCCCATTCCACAGAATTTGCTTTTTCCAGCAAAATTTCATTTTGAAATTAAATATTGTTTTAGGCTCATTTATTTCTTCTACTTTATTATCAAAATAAGAGTAATGTCTTTATTGGAAGAGAATGAATATGTAACAAGGTTTTTGCTTCGTTGATTTTTCTTATTAAAACCCAATTTATATGAAATCTTTGTATGACGAATCCATCAGTTGAGTAAATAGTTACCGAGTACTTGAGATTTTTATATTGAACAAGAGTTAAAAATTTAAATATACAGTAAAGTCGCGATTTAGTGAACTAATTCCGGCCAAGCCTGTTCACTCTATAGGGGTGTTTACATATTCGGAGTTCTGGTCTCACTCAGATATTTTGAGAAACAGCTTTTATTCTAGGTACCTAAATCAACAAAATTATGTATGTATTTGTAAAATAATAAAAGAGAAGGAAAAATATTGAATCCAAAATGGTTAGTTCAAGGTAATGTGAACTGTTCGTTTCAAAACTTAATCATAAAGATGATTTTTTATTATTTTATTGTAGATGTTCTTTAGTCAATTGTAGATTTTGAAAAGGAGAAATATTGAATCCAAAATGATTGGAATAAATGACTATAGTTCAAGATGATAACAGATATACGACGTTTCGATCATATGGTTTTTGGTCATTTTCAAGCAAAAAACAAAATTCTAGTTCAAACAAACATAAACAAAAACTCTTGAGAATTACACTCAAAAAGTACAAAAATATTTTAAAAATTATTAGAGAATATTTTTGTTTATGTTTCTTTCCATAGAATTTTGTTATTTGCTTGAAAATGACCAAAAACCATCTGGTCGAAACGTCACATATCTGTTATAATTTTGAACTATAGTCATTTATTCCAATCATTTTGGATTCAATATTTCTTCTTCTCGAGATCTACAATTGACAAAAGAAAATCTAAAAACAAAAAATACATGTACCTATTACATAATATTATGTATACGTGTATTATGTAATGGGAAGATACATATAAAAGGTTATTTATTGCAGAAGCGAAAAAAATTAAGTAATGTTGGATTGTTTACGCTTTTTTTAGGTTAATTTGTACTAATTTTTGTCGCAAATCATGTAACACAAGCAAACTGCAATATTCTACTAGAAAACGCAGTCACACATTCTCATTTACCCAGACATTAAGTATTTAATTTTTTTTTGTTTTAAATTCAAGTATTTTCGTTTACGTGCCATCTAGATTCATATTTAGTGGGATCCCTCAGAGAAGTATCGCAAATACCATAGTTTACTGTATCGGGGTTTACAGCTGTTCACTATATCGGGACGCAATGCTAAAATTTAAGTGTTCACTCTATCGGGTTGTTCATTTAATCGAGAGTTCACTAAATCGCGACTTTACTGTAATACACAGTAGTTTACTCGGGAAATTAGGTTAACTCGTTCTACTCGTACTTCACTACTACATTGATGGGAGGAAAAACAAACGCATTTGCTATCTTACCCGGATATCTGATCGACAATCACAAAGCTTTATTTTCTCAATCTTTTAATAAACTAATCTAAATGTATATATGTGTACATTACTAACGTCAAACAGTCATTCAACCTTAAATATATTCGTTTTGCTTTGGAATTAAAAATAAAATATATTCTATTTTTATGATTTGCATAATTTTATTTAACAATACTCTTTGGTATAGATATTTTATATTCAATATCATGCTATATTATAAATAAAGACCATGGCTATGTTTGCTAAACGTTTATTGAAATGTATTAGAGTATAACATAGAAAATAGTAATTTTTTTACAATGAATTCATATTTATATCTTTTCTTATTTTTATCATGTATCTTCTAGTATTGCAAGGTCTTAGCAATTTGATTCATGGTTTATTCTACACACATTTTAGTATTGTTGCCAATAGACAAAATAAAAATATTATTTCATCTTCACTGTAAAGCTGGAAATAATTCTGTGACAATAACAGTTCTTGAAGTAGACAAGTAGTAGTAACAATTTTATATTATATTATTTTTAGTATCATCTACAGACGTTTATTTTTTTGTTGGTCTCTTCCAAGGTGTATGTAATATTTTTTCCATGATCTAGACTAGAATCACTTAATTTCATAAATAAAGAATTATAATAAAACTGAGCGAAATTACAATATTTAGAAACCTTGGGAAATGGTTCGATGCAACGTGTGGAACATTGGAACATGGAACATTGCACCATTTTCCAAATTTAAGAAGTCTTCTAATGTAAATATATACAGGCTGAGATCTCATAAACTATGAGATACAAAGTCGGTTAAAGTATACAAAAGTTGCACATTTAAGATCCGATGTTGGTGGCGATTTGTTATTTTCAAAATATTGCACGGCCACTAAATAAGGACAAAAGTTTAATTTTTACAATTTAAAATTATCCTTTATAACTCAAAATATAGAAAAATACTTAAAATAAAAATTTTGGTTAAGTAAGAAGCTTTTCAAAGAATTCATTGAAATTTTTTATGCTTGATTTTACTATAAATACAGCATGCCTTACTAGATTTACAGACAAAACTCTAATTTACATAATAGTTCATTATACACCAAAGAAGAGAAACGGCTTATTTTTCCTTAGGTGTAATTTGAAGCCCACTCCCAAGGTGTATGTACTATTTTTCTATGGTCGAGGGGAGTAGAAACACTTAATTTCATAAATAAAGAATTATAATGATTTAGAGCGAAATTTCAATATTTAGAAGCATTTGGGACTATTTCCAAGCAACGAACCAGTACAACAGAAATTTATATCCGAAAACCTTTGTTATAATAAAACCTCCCCTAGGCAAATTATTGTCTTATTTCGTCCCTAGGGAGTAAATGCTTTACTTTTGTCACAATTTTGATGCCATAGAAACTGACTTACCTCCCGCCCGTGGAAAAATAATTGTAATGTTTTGTATAGATTTTTTAAAAGATATGTACATTTTTATTAAAATTTATTTTTACTAAACCTACTACGAATGCTGCTGAAATTTCTTCTTTTACTATGAAACGAATAAAGACCAGAATTTCTTAGATTCTCGTCATTTGCAATTATGTATTTCGACAGAGTAATAGATGATTTTTGATAAAAAGGCATATGGAACTGTAGAAATAGATGCGATCGTATTAATACAAATACTAGTTGTATATTAATACAAATACGATATTTTTTTATATTAGCCAGCATCCCTTCCGTTCAAACCCACCGCACGCCACTGCCTCCATGACATTTATAATAGATTCAGAAAAAGAATGTTGTCGTTCATATTGCAGTCATGTTTGACCTTTGAATCATTCTGGGCTTAAGTTGTTACAGTTTTGTTCCAAGTATATATGTGTGTGAGTAGTCCTAGGCACCAAGATAAAGGAAAATACTAGAATTCAAAATTTAATGTAAAGAATTGTTGTTCGTTTCTTGAAAGTTCATTAATACTTTGATAGCAAAGTAGATCTAAATTCCGGAATTCCGTTAGTCTCATGTCAAAAACTCAATGTACACATGTAGATATTTTAGTATAGACACGCCTTAAATAAATAAAACAGGAAAAAAGCATTGAAATTAAAATTCTTGAAACGAGTTACATTTTCTTAAACCGCCCTTTAAGCTGCATAATAACTATTAAACAAAAAGAAAACAAAACAGGAAAAATTGGAGCTTCTGTTTATAACTATACAGGGTGTTAAAAAATAAGGGTAAAAAAATTTCATGGTATATACATTTCGATGTGCTGATTCACAATCAAAAATATTTTTGTCAAAATTCGCAAAATTATGGACATTCTTCTAGAAGAGTACATTTCTAGTGCCACTGGTTCTAAACAAATGAGTACGGGTATGCAACAGAAATTTTTTACCACGTAACTGATGTTGAATAACAAATGAATTAGTTTCATTCTGACGTTTTGTAATAATGTGCTGTCACCAGTGGCACTAGAAATGTGCTCTTCTAGAAGCATGTAGGTAATTTTTCGAATTTTGAAAAAATTCTTTTTTATTGTGAATCAGCACATCGAAATGTATATACCATGAAATTTTTTTACCCTTATTTTTTAACACCCTGTATAGAATCAACCTGAAACAAAAACAGGCTCTTAAACAAATTACTACAACAAAATGGTGTTAAAATGTAGAAAGTGTATCGTTTTCCTGGTAGTAGTAGTGGAGTATTTTATTTTATTCTCAAAAGTACGAGTAAAGCTGCTACAATCAGACAGTGTTCCACCGTAACAGAAGCGTAAAATGTACTAAAACCGCAACGGAACTTTGCCGTGTAATGCAAATGCTTACAGCGTGACGGCTTAAAGTTAAATGAGATTGTCGACATTTTAACACCAGTTATTTTGCTAATAGTTTCGTAATGAATTAGTTCTGCAAAAATTTAATCATAAATGAATAACGTGTTAATAAAAAATAAACTCGACATTCCCAATTTTTTTTTAATATTGCTTACTACAGAATACCAGTCACCGTGAACAAATGTGATATACTTCAAATTTATTTCTCCTCGTGTTCATATTAATGCAGAGCATTGATGAAACGTTTGAAGTATTTTCATTTTTTTTAAGGCCTGCGTGCTTTAATTTTCATTGATTTGACGTTTGATAGATGTAAAACGCACTTAAGAATATTCGAGATTCTTGTGATGCATTACAACCTCTTAAAGTTTCATTTTATAAAATATTACACAAAATATACACCAGCACGTTTTAGTTTACTTATATAAAATGTAAATGGACGGCGTTAAATTTATTAAAACTTACGTACCACAAGAGAAATGCAATTTCACAAAAAGGTAGAACTTTTTTGTTTATATTTTAAACTTATTTATCAGCGTCACTTGTTTTATTGAACACAGTCACGGAACTGTTGGTTGGCTATTGTAGTATCCTTTAAAATAATCATTTTTTGTTCGGTAAACCATACATAAGAATAAAACATTATATCAATATCTTGCATACTAGTACATACAGTGAGCGAATAATTCTGCAAACACAAGTTTTTTTGTTTTTGTTCTGGCTTTAAATTAATTACTTTTTCAGTCCCAACTTAATTTAGCTAAATATCTTCCTTGTTTTCACATAATTTTCACACATGTCTCGGGGTTACTTTTTCATTTTCTTTTACGTTATTTCACGCATCCTGCTTTCTCGAATTAATCAAACTGTAGAGTTCTCTTAGCCTTTTTAATTAACTGCTTTTATCTTTGTTGAGATGATGAATTCTTTCATTAGCACATTGTCCTAGAAATACTTATTTATCATATACAATATTTATTTAAAAAAATATTCCTTAAATTTATATTTCGCTCTGTAAATGAATTTAGAATAATTTTTATTTTTAAAACAGTTCTGCTTAATACAGTAAAAGCTCGTTCTGTATGGATCTCGATTTAACGAACAACACTTCCAGTTAATTTAACAGTTCGCAAAAAAAAATTGTTCGGCCCATAGTGTGTACGTGATCACACACAGCATTGCAGTTTTCTGTGAGATTGGACTTGTCATACATACATATGTACATAATTTCAATTACACAAATGTATCTACATAAGTGCATACTGGTAAACGATGTAACTTGCCAATGTTTTAATATGCGCATTCGCAAATCCAACTTAATTATGATATAACGGACTATCTGCATTCACGGTCATTCTGTCGATCAAATTAGTACGTTATATCGAGATTTTACTATATTTCTACGAAAATTGACACTATTGCTCTAATATTTTCCGTTTATAGGACTTGACTTAAATCTCGCATTGTTTTTTTTTTTTTGTACAGAAAGACATTCTTACATACATACATAACATTACTGGGGTAGCAGACCCTTTTTTCAAAATATGAAAAATACATTCTTGAATTATATAAATTCTAAATATTTCTTGAAAGGAATAGAAATAGATATTTTAATTACTTAAATGACAAATGTTCCATGAGAAATAGATTTTCTTTTTGAAACTAAAATAGATCGGAGTTTCACTTTGTCAAAAATATTAATTTCACAAATGGGATGCATGGAAAATTCAAATGACCACGAAACTTTACGGGTCAGTGTAATTAATTGACCATGACGGTTAAAAATAAGTTTTAAGCGAATGAATTGTGTCGACAAGTGCAACAAATTGCAGTGAGTGATGTACTAATCTTCCTTGTAGATCGGAACACTGGTATTTAACAGAAGACATATAGATTTGTACATATAGCGAGTGTCCCCAGAAATTTCTAAATATTGTATTTTAATGACAGGTCATGGAAAAAAATTGTGTTTTTTTTTTAAATTAAAACAGGAATTAATTGAAACAGCGTTTTTGTTTCATTACTTCCTAATCTGTGGTTAAATTACCATATTTATAAATTTCTCCAAACTGAAACTAATAAAAACATATTTACGATCGACAATGTCCCAAACAAGGCTGACCAGCCTAGCGACACTATCAATTGAAAGTGACATTGTTGAAAGCCTAGATTTCTCTGATTTAATAAAAGAGTTTTCGGATAGAAAGGCACGAAAAGCTAATTTTTAATTTTAGTTTTTTCTTTTGTATTCTATCATTTAAACAAAAATTGTATTTCTTTTATTGAAAGTATTTTATTGAATATAGTATAAATTATTAGAGTAATTAAAGTTTTTTTTTATGGGGGCGCCGAAAAAAATCTCGCCCAGGGCGCCAGACTTGCTAAGGCCGGCCCTGCCTGATTATCGACTGATAATTCATTTACTGTAAACCAAACTTATCTAACAACATCCTTGATATCATAAATGCTTTTTGAACTTTTTATTTAAAATAGCTAGTATTTTATTTATTAACATAATTTTTATAATATATGTTTTCCTATTTAGATGAGTTTGCCTAAAAATGCATGACAAATTTTTACAAATATTAATTAATAAAGTTATAAGTTGTTTGCGAGGAAAAAACATAGTTGCGCCACTGATATTTGAGCAGTCAAAAGTATGTTCTACGATAAGACCTATTATATCCCGGCTAAATGTTTACTTCACATAACTGAAATATAATTATGTTGGAAACGCAATTACAAAAATATGAAAACATTTTAATTACATAAGAAACATAAGGATGCAAATTTGTAAATGAGATCATAAAACTGCTTCACATTAATTTCAACCTTTTTATTCACATTACGAAACAAACTTTCAACGGAAATAAAAGAATTTCATCTTAACGAACAGCTAAAAGTGAGGAAATATTTTCGTGTTTTAATTAAATGATATTTCATTAAATTTTACAGGGTAAATAAAATGGAAGAAACCATTTTTAGTTTTGACTTGACAAGACAACCATGTTGTCTGTCTTGTTTTTTGCGTTTTTTCACTGACGACCATGGTCAGGTTTTTATTGTTATCATTACATTAATTTTACATTTATACGCTTTTCCACACTGTTCAATTGTATTGAATATGTTTTGTTCACAATTTTGTGTGTATACTTCCATGTAAAATCCACGTGGTAATATTGTTCTTCGCTTCTTCCTTTAAGCCTTGATAATGACCTCATACCTTAAGGTCGAAACGTCGGCATAAGTTTTTATATGAACTTTGAATAAACTTCTTTACATCTGAAGTTGAAGTCATCATTCCAACCCTTTGGGGATTAATCCTTTCATATTGTTGTAACTAACAAAAATACATGTAATTTTTGTTCCATGACCTCCTGATCTGTCATCAAAACGCAATATTTTAAACTTGATTTACACGATATACAAATGTATTAGAGCACTAAATATGTCGTCATATTATGCAGTTTTTAATTCTGAACAACTTTTATATTTACAATTTTGCTCTAAAATGAATTGTTCAGAAGTAATCACAATATTTCTATATTTACATGTTAATTCCCTATGTCCCAGATTTCTTGGGACACCCGGTATATATATATATATATATATATATATATATATATATATATATATATATTAATATGTTATAATAATGTTATCAATCGGTTATTGTTATCACTTTCGCAAAGAACGGCCCGTATACAACTACATTAAAAAATTTCGGTTATAGTAATCATGACATCGGTTTATGGTATCAATTTTTTCTTAGGATTGTTTTCGTCTCGAGCAATTTTAAAAGCAACAGTAAAATAAAGTAGTTTTTACATAGAACCTTATAGAAATTTGATTGTCTAGTTTATTGTAAACACAAATAAACTCGGACAATGCGTTTGTATGGTCTTAACTACTAAAACAAATTCAGTTTAATTCTAATCGTTTGTAATGGCTGACGTAAAAAAGAGACGTGATTTTAGCTTAAAAGAAAAAATTAACATTTTAGAACAGTATGATAAGTTGCCGAAAATGAGTCAGCGGAATGCAACCATAACATTTATAAATTATTTAAATTACCAAATAAGCTTCTTACCGTTGTGCTAGCAACGCCGTAAATAATTGTTTGCAAAAATGTTATATAAGCTACATCTTTTAATTATTACTTTTTAAAAGCATTTTTATTAGAAATGTGAGCATTAATATCATTTTATTTAATACCAATCAATGCGAATAACCTATCCCTACACCTGTACAAAATTTCAGAGCTCTAAAATGTATAATACAGAAGTAATCGCAACTTTTTCAATTTTACATGTTAATTCCCTATGTCCCAGATTTCTTGGGACACCCGGTATATATAAATATATACGCCACGCCTAACCAGAGAGACCGCGCAGCCGCCTCAAAACGTGGTGACTTCGTCACCGCCACTGCCGACCTGCCCGGACGACGATGTCCCCATCAACATCGTTCCCGCAGACACCGAACCCGCGTACCCCCACCGTACGCGGTCACCAGTGCGTCACGAGGTAAGCCCGTACACCCCCCACTTCCCGGTAGACAAACTACCACCTACCCAAGGAAGAGACCTGTATTTCTTGTGCGAGTGACATGATAGTGAGTAAGTGCATAACAAGTAAGAACCAATAGAAATAGAAATTAAGTGTTTGTTTTTTCTTTGGTTGTAATATAAACATTGTTTTAAACATTTTATATATTCATCAATATTAGCCTTTTCCTCCGAATTTGGGAGCTGAGAGCGATGAACAAGGCGAAAGAGGCTTTTGGGATAAAGGCATGACGAGTGACTACTGCTGGATGCAACTTCGGGATGATTCAATGCAACATAAACGGAGAAGTTTAAGTGAAAAAACATATTTTCGACCAAAAGTATGAACCTGTTTCTGAAAAACTAAAATTGTTTGACTTCACTTAATCTGTCATAACTTCTGTATTTTTTGTCCGATTTGAGCAAACTTAGGCTTCGTTTTTTTTGCTATAAAATTATCTTTCATATGCAATCTTAAAAGTATGTGAAATAATTCTTTTTCTATCTCAATGGAACAACTGAAAATGACTGATTTTAAAAAAATTTTGAAAAATCCACGTTTTTTTGAATTTCATCGCCTGTAACCCAAAGAATTTTAATCCGATTTAAAAAAATAAGATACCGTCGTAAATTGGAAGAACATACCTTTCGAACGATATAATGTTTATGTTAATTGGATCAACCGTTATCAAGTTTTATGCTAGTATATGAAGAAAGAGCCAAAAAAACAGGTTTTTTGCAAATATCTCGAAAACGATTCTTTGGCAAAATAAATGATTGTCATTTTCGTTTTCCCTGACCCCAAAATAGTCTAAAAAACACTTTATTTTTTAGGTACTCGCCGCAAACCAAAAATTTGTAAACTAGTGTTATTACAGTACATTAATTGCATTTTTAGCTAGCGAACAAACGCCGTTATTTTAGAGCCAGGTCTCTTGATAGCATATTTTTATGAAACAGGATCTGCTTTAAAATATATCTATTTGTTTGTAATTTAATATCCTTTTTTCTAATTTAACACAGAAATATGTATATATTTAAAAATTCAAAAAGTAAAACTTTGGCGGGCCGCAAAATAAAGTGAACTGGGCCGCATGCGACCCGCGGGCCGCGGGTTGCTCATCCCCGGTTTAGAGCCAGTGTCTGCCAAACTGTGTGCCGCGACACACTAGTGTGTCGCGAGCGGTTCCAGGTGTGTCGCGAAAAATTTGAAAATATATAGAGGAGAATCTTTATAATAATTTCAGCATAGAAAGTGCCCGTAGCTAATAGTCGACTAAGGCCATATGATATTACAGACCCGTCTGCTCCATTGCGCTACTAGCGGCTAACGTCAAAGCAAGAGTCCACAGCAGAGCAAGTAACACTGCGTGTAGCAAAAAAACCTGATAAGAGTCAACTCGTCAGACCAATTTATTTTTACAAGCTCGCACGAACATACAAGTCCGGGATTTACTGAATCGGGAAATAGTGGAACTGATAGGGTAGGGTACAGTTGTGTAGTGTATTGTAGTGTAGGATTGTGTAGCCAAATCTATAAATTGCACTAACAGCAAATGTATTGCACACAAGTTTAACACAACGCATTCTTACAGAGAGTGCATGTGTACTTAAAGTTACAAACTCAGACCAGGCATGCTCGTATCATGTCGTTTCTTGTCGTATACATATGTCGTGTATCTTCGGAAATAAATTGGTCTGACGACTAGACTCTTGTAAAAACTTGCGTAGTACATTTTGTGAAAGTAGTATGGTGTCTAACCACTATTCTGTGTTGGTTTGTTTTACCACAAACTATCAGTGTTCAGTAGTTCTCGGTACTTTTACCAATTTAATATATAAAGGTATCAATATTATCATCTTATTTGTAAGTAAATTATAATCTTAATTTTAATAATTTTTTAATTAAAAATAAATACATTTGAAAGGTTTAACATGGAGAAATTCTTATTGAGAAATCAGAAAAATGAGAAAGAGATAAAAAGCAAACAAGACGAAAAGCAGAATAAAAATTCCACTTCATCAAAACGAAAATATAGCGAAACTTACATAAAATATGGTTTTATAACATCCGAAAAAGACAACTCGGTTCCTTTATGCATGATTTGTTTAACAACACTCTCAAATGAAGCGATGGTTCCTAATAAACTGTATCGGCATTTAATAACAAATCTTCCGGATCATAAGAACAAACCAAAAGAATACTTTGAGAAAATGCAAAATAACTTACAAAATCAATCAAAAAGGCTGAAAAAATTTCATTCGGTTCCCGAGAAAGCTCAGATAGCTAGTTATAAGATTGCGCAGCTTTTGGCAAAGAAGAAAAAACCACATTCCGATGCCGAAAACATTATTTTACCGGCGTTGAAGATTGCCGTCGAATCAATGATTAGTGATGATGCCGTGAAACAAATTAAACACATTCCTTTGTCAGCCCAAACGATTTCGCGTAAAATTCAAGACATTTCGCCAGACATTGATGATCAGCTCCGAAAACATTTCGCTGATGCAAAGAATGAAGTCGAAAATATGTGGGCCTTACAAATCGATGAAAGTACTGACATTAACAACAAAGCTCAGTTAATTTCATTTCTGCGAATCATCCGATGTGGTAAAATCATAAGTCAGTTTTTCTTTTGCTGTGAATTGAAGGAAAGAACGACAGGAAAAGATGTCTTTGACCTGGTAAATCAAAACGTTGAATTGAGAGGGATGCAGTGGCAAACTTGTGTTAGCGTTTGCACTGACGGATGATGGAAGGTGTTTCCATGCAGGGTCGAAAAAAAGGCTTCGTGGCTAATGTATTACAAAAAAATTCACAGATAAAAATTGTACACTGCATGATTCACCGCGAAGTTTTGGTGTCAAAATCTTGGCCTGATGAGCTGCAAAAGACGATGGGAAACGTTATTAAAGTGGTGAATTACATAAAATCTAACTCCCTCCGTTGCAGACTTTTTGCATCTCTATGTGAAACTATGGATTCTGATTTTAAGTGTTTGCTGCTTCATACAGAAGTGCGATGGCTTTCAAAGGGAAAAGTACTCGCACGATTTATCTCTTTGCGAGCAGAAATAATTTCTTTCTTCGATGCGGAAAATTCTGAATTTGAATTCCTTCACAAGGACAATTGGTGGCTGGAAGTAACATTTCTCAACGATCTTTTTGAGAAATTGACCCTTTTAAATTTGAATATACAAGGAGCAAACGAAAATATTATAATTACAGGCAAATTGAAATCATTCGCCGAGAAGCTAGAACTGTGGACCAGAAAAGTTAAAAACTCACAGCTGGATTGCTTTCCAGGCATAGACGCTTCTTCAAACAAATTTGACATTTTATCAACAGTGCAGCAGACAGTAGAAAACCTTTCTACTTCATTTTCTAAATACTTTCCATCACTTGATTATGAAATGTACGAGTGGGTCGTCAATCCTTTCGCAAAATATGACAGTACACACCTAACATTAACAATGGAAGAAAATTTAATAGACTTGAAAAACGATCCCGTGCACAAAGCTTCATTTTCTGAACTAGAGTTATCAGCATTTTGGATTTCGCTTTGGAATCAATATCCCCGATTAGCTACTACAGCCATTAAATCTCTGTTGCCGTTTGGATCATCGTATCTTTGCGAATCAGGTTTCTCAGTGCTCATGGAAATGAAATCAAAAAAACGGGAACGTTTACAGATGGTAGATGAGGAGTTACGTGTTTGTTTATCTAATTTAGAGCCGCGGTTTGACATTATTCTTTCTCGAAATCAATCACATCCTTCTCACTAATAAAATCATTATCTATATTAGCTACCTACATTAAACAATATTATTTATTGTTACCTATCTTAATAATATGTTTTTTTTTATTATATTAATTAGGTACATTCAACTTTGTTATTTTTTTTGTGCCGCGAAACAAATTCTCCTTCCCAGTGTGCCGCAGGGTAAAAAAGTTTGGCAGGCACTGGTTTGGACGATAGCTGATTTACTAGGAACAAACGGGCGAGAGCGGCTTAGGGTTTGGCCGGAGAGGGAAAGTCACTACCAAGCTGCAGGTCGCAGAACGTTATATTGTATTGCTATGTAATCTTGATTTTGTATATATTTTTCGGTTGACATTATTTGTTACTAACCACGTGCGTTTCTAGTGCTACATTAAATATTTCGTTTATATTTTGGCTTTGCATGTATGCAAGTGCGAATCCTGACTTCTCTAGTTTTCGCATGAGAATTTGTTATGTGAGAGCGGTGGACCAGGAGTACCCGGACCACAGAGACGGCTTCACTCAGCAGCCATTTTCAGGATCAAAGGTAAGTGACCGTCTTATTTTTGGGCCATTCACAGAGCTGCTCTTTCCCCGTTGTTCAAATCAATACAGTCAACTCTTTTCGAAACCAAAGTCGTAAAGTATTCGAACGAGATAGGTAGGTTACCTTAAGCCAGTATCACACTGTAAAAATTTCCGTATTTATTTGTATATAAATTTTTGTAAAAGCCGTTTTTATAGTGTGATAGGGACAATATTAACGTGTTCATAAATATATTTACGGTGCTTGTAATTTTGTGACGTCACATAAAATATTTAGGTGACGTCACGTCAAGACCGCTTGTATTTACAAAGACGAAAGAAGCAATTTCATTGGATGTTTATGGAAAGAGCAACAAGGTGAGCATGCTTGAGTGTTTTCTATCTCTACCATTTGACAGCGTTTGATTCAGGAAAGATCTTCCTTAGTTTGATTAATATTGTCGCAAATGAGTATCTGCATGCGAAATTCTATCATTAATGCCATTTTGTCATCCTAAATAATTCTATCCTTATCTTCAACTTGTAATACGTCACGAACCATTTTCAATACGTCTTTGCCCTGATCTCTTTTATTTATTTTGTCCACCAATTTCTTTTGTTTCGATTTATTTGCTTTATTACTACGTAACCAAGTAGTCCTACTGTTAACGCTTTTGATAAATTTTTGTTTTCCAATTCGATTATGAATAACGATGCTAACTAACAAAACTGATTACTGACATTCACATAAAATTTTTTATAAAAAGTTTTTACTGTGTGATATACCCTTACCTGGTAAACATATTTTTACGCATGACGAAAATGTTTGTAAAAATGTACCTATAGTCAAATTTCGTGACAACGGCTATCAAAAAGACATTAAAAATCAATTTTTTTTAACAATTTAAAATTATATTGTACGAGCGTGAAGAGTTATCACAATGAAAATACAATGTTGTTTAATAATTTATTGCATCCGTGGGTCTAGCACAAACGATGCTCTGTATTTGCAATGTGGAACTATGCACGTTGTTCGACGGCCGAGAGTTTTGTCCCTGCTATACTACAACCCTGGACTCTTGACACAGATGCATGCCAAATGTCCACGGTTGTTGCTGCGCAGAAATTCTTGGAATTGTGGAATTTTCCGTGTGTCGCTACATCACCCTCCTGGCAGTGGCTAACGTTGTATGGAGGTGTAGCGCTCTGGGAAACGTACTCTGCGCCCGGACCGTGTTGTCCTGGTGGTTACGTTCTGGGTTGATCCTTGTTGTGTGTCGGCCGTGGTAGTCGTCGGTGGTGGGGTGTTTTCTGGTGGCGTATCTTCGAAATCTTTTGACAGGAAGTACGCGTGTTTGAGACGATTGATAGATAACGTGATATTCTTCTCGTTGATCTTGACTATAAAAAACTTGTTATTCCGTGCGATGACTTTGTATGGTTCATTATAGAATGCTTGCAATGGACCCCTGGCTCCGTCAAAGCGCACGAATACGTGAGTAGTCGTAGATAAGTCTTGCGTTACAAATATATGCTTAGAGCAGTGTTGCCGAGCAACGGTCGGACGGATGTCCTGTAGATGACGACGTAACTGACCAACGAAATCCGTGGGTTCGAGTAGCAGTTCGTCTCGCTGCTGCCGGACTAGGAATCCACCTGGCAAGTGAATGTTTTCTCCGTGTATTAACTCGGCTGATGTAGTTGGGAGATCCTCTTTTCAGGCGGTGCAAATCCCCAGGAGGACTAATAGCAGGTTGCGGACCCAGTTCACGGCGGCGTAACAGCGATTTAAGTTGCCTGTGTAGCCGTTCTACCATTCCGTTAGCCTGTGGATGATAACTGGTAGTTGGACAATGCTTTGAGCCAATGATGTAGCTTAGCGACTAGAACAACCTCGACGTGAACTGTCAACCTTAGTCTGAGGTGATCCTGGTTGGCGGGAGTCCGGGTGCGCTAACAGTGCAGCACGCAATAGGCTATATTTGCTAGCTACGAAAGTCTGGAGTGCGGCTGGCGTCCACTGGATCGGGTCTGCTTTTTGTCTTGTATCCCTCCAGCAGCTTATTGAGTGGTGCTAAAATTCCAGCGGCATTCTGGATGAATCGTCTGTAGAAATTCAGCAATAGCTGTTGGGTGATGTCCAACTGAGGAAACTCTTGTACCGCTTGCACTTTGACCTGCTGCAGCGTGACACTTAGTTCTTGAAATAGGCGACGTAGGTGTTCTTCGTGCTCACCTACTGACGATGATGCTACTAAGATATCATCAATATACGCGTATGCAAAGTCCAGGACCCACAGTACCTCGTCAATAATCCTATGGAACCGTAGCCGAACGGCGTCGTGATGGCAGTCATGGCTACGTCGTTGGGGTGCACCGGAATCTGGCTGTACGATCGCACTAGGTCGATGTTAGAGAACATAGTCTTCTGGGATAGTCCGTGAGAGAAATCCTCTATGTATGGCATCGGGTAGCGGGTAGCGGATGGGGACGGACTGTCAGATAGCTGCTGTTTGATTCCTAGCTTTGCCATGGTGTTGAATTCACGCCGGACAACTTTCAAGCGGTCGGGTGTTTGGGCGGCACCTGGCAGACACCGAGGCAGAGCTGGTGTTGCTAACGTTGTCCTCGCAGCAGGCTGTAAAAAAGCAAGGAGTCTGCACCTATAATGGCTTTAGTTATATCTGCGATGATGAAGCGTCATGTAAAATCTCTACGTAGACCGAAGCAGAGACGCAGGGTGATAAAGCCGTAAGTATGGATAGGTGATCCGTTGGCCGCCGTAAGCTCGTAGACGACTTGAACAATGAATTCCCTGCTGCACTTCTGCGGAACACGCACACATCAGCGCCAGTGTCGATCAAAAATCGTCGCTTTGAAACTCGATCGGTTATCATCAAGCGGCGCGAGGTTGTCAGGTTGCTGTCATCTGCCGCATTTAATGACTGCCCATTCCATTTCCCGCCGAGTGTTCGCATGGCTTCGTGTATCTCCGGGTCTTATCGTCAAATGTGCGGAGATGCCGGCACACACGCAAGCTGGGTGGCGGGCCGTAGGATGGAGAACGTGATCATGATGACGCGGTGGAGTTTTACTGGTAGCGATTAGGTGAAAGACGTAATTCTGCAATCTGCTTTTACAACTCATCGAGCTTCCGAAGCAGCACGCTTGTAACGTCCGCCGGGTTTGGTGCAGAACATGTGGCGGACACTCTAGAACTTTGTCGACTAATCGTGCAACAGCGTCGACGGCACACTTGGCCTGAGTCGCGAGACCGGCCTGCATTTTCTCTGAAAGGCCCTGACTATAAGCATATTATTAGCATATTTTCTACTCAAACGTACATGTTTATGAATAAACAAAAATAAAATTATTCATTTTTTAAATAAAAGATTATCTAAATATTTATAATAATATATATTTATACTAGGGTAGTTTTATTGAACCTGTTCGTCCATGCCAATATTCGTCTATTTTGATATTCCTCCTGTTTTTCGTTTGAATTTTTGTTTGATATTCGCCCGAAAAGTTAATATTCGTCCAATCCCTGTCTTGGCCGGAGTGTCAGCTGATATTCAGTTAGCTCATTGACATTACCTGATGTTATAATGGAAGGTGAATCCCCTACCAAATAATTGCCTAACCCTTATCATAGTTTGGTTTCGTTTGATATTCGTCTTTTTAGCTCATCGACCTCCTGTCGAAGAGCTATAGTATTCGGTACGATGTCTGTAGCATCTTCCGATTTCAAAAATTTTTGCACAGAAATCCCGGACAGACCCCCTGAGTCACGAAATGACTATTACAACATATGTCCGTATGTATGTCGCTCGTCCGCTCGCTCGCTCGCTCGCTCGTACGAGATTTTTTGTTCCACTTAGATCTCTTAAACTACCCAACGGATTTTTACGAAAGGTACATTTTATTTTTCAAAATTTTCCTTCGTACTTGAGAAAAAAAATATTTTCCAATTTTTTTTCAGTTTTTATTTTTTTTCTGCGTTATTTTTTATTCAATTGTATTCAAAATTTTCATGCATATGCAGGAAATGGAACAATATTTTTCCATATTTTTTTATTTTGAAAAATTATGTAAGACCATTGGAAAAAAAAAAATTTTTTAATTAAAAATTGAACAAAAGAAGATCAATGCATTTATAGATTTTATTTTTTTGTGTCTAAACCTTAACAGATATCAGTACAGATAACAAGAACAAAAAAATTACTATTGAATGTCTCTTTCTGAAACTATTTTTTTTAAAGTTATTGGCCTTAACATTAAAAAGTTTTTGACTGATTTATGCCGGGTTACCCGTGTTTCGTACACTAATGGTCCACTGATAATAACTAATATCACCTTAAAAGATGACCTACATCCGTAAGAAGTACAGTACCGAATATTATCCAAATCGATCCAAGCGTTCTGTAGTTATGGATAAAATAACTTTTTTTTTAAAGAACTTTGAAGCAGAATACCAGCTAAACGAAACGTAATTGCATATAGGTAAGTTTAGTTAAATCGTCTTATTTTCTACCCAGGAATCTGTGGTTAAGCGATGTCCACGCATTTTAGGAACAGCCTGTATATATATATATATATATATATATATATATATATATATATATATATATATATATATATATATATATGTTTCTACTCACGATTGTGGAAAAAATAGTATATACACGTCGGGAGAGACCACCATTTTCGCTCGATGTATTTGTAAACAAATAGTAGTGTAAAACAGTTGCAGAAGCACAGTTGCAGTTGTGATCTCCTCCAGCTGTTGCTTAACTCTGAGCAAGAGTCCTGTTGTCAAGTTATCAGTATCCGTACTGCTACCGCCACGCTGCACAAGAGTCCTGATGTGGTCTCCTCCAGCTGTTGCTTGACATTACATAACAATAGTCTGGTTGTTAACTCCCAGTACTCGAGCTCGCACGATCATATAAGTCTGAAATCGACGGAATCGGGGAAATCGTGGAACTGCATTAATTATTATTAATTATTCATACAGGCAGGGCATGGTAGGGTAGGGTAGATTAGGGGAGGGTTGCGTAGAGGAGTGTATTATTAAGTAGGGTAGGGTAAAGTAGCCAAATCTATAAATTGCACTAACAGCAAATGTATTGCACACAAGTTTAGCACAACGTTACGAACTAAGAACAGGCTGGCTCGTATCACGTCGTATTATTTCGTAAACAGACATCGTGTCTCTTCGTATTGCTAGATATCTGACAACTAGGCTTCTTGTCATTGCATAAGAGTTCTGTTGTCAAATTATCCGTATCCGCTCCGAAAGAGTCCCGTTCTGGTCTCTTCCAGCGGTTGCTTGACACTGCGTAATTTATTTCACCTTGATATTTACTGTACAATGAAGATGAATTTTGAGTTGAAGTCTACAACAGCCATAGCTAGAAGGACTTCGCAAACAACACTTACGCGCACTTTATATATAGTATTCTACATGGATTAGTACATGTCCTATTTAATTAATTTTTTTCTTTATATAATTCTGCATAGAATTTATGTCATTTATGTCAAACGATACATAAATTTCTGTATTGTATTCTACTTACCGGGTGTCCCAAGAAATCTGGGACATAGGGAATAAACATGTAAATATAGAAAATTGTGATATCTTGGGACATCCGGTACATATAATTATACATCGTGTCAAACAAGCATTAACAAACAAAAGAGTTTAATTGACGCGGTCTTTATTCTACATAACTGCATAACATTTATATTACAATTTTTCCTCTAAATATGATAGGAAACGTAATATAGCATAGTTAAAATATTAACATTGAATTCCCTACGCAACAATTTTGTGTGACGTCCTGTATTTGATAAAAACAGAAAAAAAAACTAATTTATAACAAAATAAACGATTTGACAATTATCGTATATAAATTTGTCCAAATTCCGACTATTGCACCTTTAATACATTGACTGTGGACACGATTAATAAAATTATAGTTTACGTGAGTTTGATCACATGGTTTAGTAATATCACAGATAAACTGTGGTAGTATTCAATGCCGAGTGGTTAGGGGAAGAGGAGTTTCATGTTAATACGAAAATGTGTTTGATTAATTTATTTAGTTACATAGCGCAGATTACAATATATAATAATAATAATAATAATTTATAATCTTTTCGTTATAGTTTTCTGGCTTGAAGAAAATGATTTTGTGAAAATCCTTGGCAGATTTGGTTCGTCCTGTGTCCACGATATCACCTGTAGGTCCTGATAATCCTAAAGGAAATAAATTACATAGACTATTGTAAAATATATTTAGAGTTATGTATGATTGGTAATGTGTACCTTCTCCTCCGGGCAACCAATGTACGGATTCCTTATAATGACCAACTCAATCTTGTCACCAGCAGAAGCTATTAAAGGGACTGTTAGGCAACAATCAAAATCCTTCGTTCTTGTATCGTTGACCTGTTAACATTCACAACCCGTATTACAACAAACATATTTATTGATTGAACTGAAAGATACGTTGAAATATACATTTGGATATACATTTTCTCATATCCTGCCAAAATTTAAAATAACATTTTAAAATGTTCATGAATAATAGTTAAAAACGAATATATACGAACGATTTGTTCAGATACTTTTTTCTAGCATGGAAATATGAGAAAATATGTACTATAATCTAGAACAGGCTTAAGATACATTTCTGAAAAATCTCATTTCTACCGTAATGAATGTACGACTAATATACCTGTGATATTCCATCGTAAGGTCTTAGCATTCCTGCAAGATGCGCAGGTGCTTCGCGCCGGATTCTGTTTATGTAGACTCCTTTCTCATACAACCCATCGCTCACACTGAATCCGTAGTCATCGTATACACTGTCCTTGTGTAACGTCACGTGGTGAATCTCCAAGTCTGGAGTAGTCGTCGCTTTATACGCGTCAATATCCTTACTAAAATAAAACAGAATACAAAACAATAATGAATCTGTTACCCGTAGGACAAATAATAAACAATATCACGCTATATTCTAGTTACTCGGCTAAGCAGTTAAATGTCTCATGTTGTCAGCTCACACAGCTTGCAATTACGTACATAGAAAAACAATTAGCAAGCATTAATATGAGCAACCCAATCGGAATCCATTTATGATAAGTAAAAATTGGTAAAAATACTATGTAGTTATTAAATACTAGCAGATTTTCTTCTAATTATTTACAAATTCCATGAAGCTATAAGGTTTGTAATTAGCCATGATACTGATATTGGAAATAATTCCTGGAACTAAAACTCGGTTTTGAGCAGAAGAAATACGACGAATCGTACTTGGACTGTAATGTATTCGTGAAATTATAGTTCGGCGAGGGTAGTGGATTTGGACATATGCTGTTTTCTACATCTGACAAGGGGAGGTCGCCACCGCCGGAACATGGATTTGGCTGAAATTTTTTTTCGAAGTAGCTATACACTAATGGTGTTTGGTGGCAAATTAATAGCGCGCACTATTTTGCCTTTTTCGAGAAAAAGGACTTTGAAATTAACGCATCAAAGATTTAGCATTTATATATCGCTTAAAAATGTAAACTGACAGTTGATACAGCGTTGCCGCGTGGTTATATGTCCTATTTAACACGCGGTAGGTCGGGGTTCGAATCCCGTTTAAGTTGTGTTTTATTTTTACATTTTAATTATTCTTAATAAACTAAAAACTCTTTAAATTAATAATACATTTATTTAATTTACAGTCATCACTCTCGTCTTCCCGCGGAGTTTTTTTTCGTAACTTTTCGAATAGTACTCGTCATAAAAACAATTGAAGCAAAATCATAGTGAAAACTTGGCATCCTTCATAAACGATACTTCTGCACGGGCAATTTAAATGCACGGATTATAAAAAAACAAATGAATATATCTTAAGCAAAAACACATTATCTAAATTAATTCATATTTAACGGTTGCTGTCAGTGGGAGCACAAGTTAAAATTTGTGAAAATTTATTCGTTGAAGCAAAGAAAGAAGAGAGTGATAAGTGTAAATGAAATAAATTTATTTATTAACTTAAAGAGTTTTTAATTTATTAAAAATAGTAAAAATATAAAAATAAAACACAAATTAAGAGGGAATCGAACCCAGATCTACCGCGTGTAAATTAGGAAGTACAACCACGCGACAACGCTGTATCAACTGTCAGTGTACATTTTTAAGGGTTATATAAATGCTAAATCGTTAATCCGTTAACTTTAAAGCCCTTTTTCTCGAAAAGGGCAAAATAGTGCGCGCTATTACTTTGCCACTAAACACCATTAGTGTACAGCTACTTCGAAAAAAAATTTCAGCCAAATCCGTGTTCCGGCGGTGGCGACCTCCCCTTGTGAGTAGAACAACAATTGTGAGTCATGTTTGTTCATCACTGTAGGACGATTCGATATCGCCACTATCCCATGATTTCACAGCACTGTCGATACTCACCAGTCCCGGACTAGAGTAATTTCCACGGGGTTCTTGGAATTGGAAATAGGTATCTCCATCTAAAGGACAAATAGAATAATATTAATTAACACGAATACTCCTTACTCGCAATTTTACACGGGCTAGAATGTATGACAGACGACAGTTATATTTACTTACAAAACATTTTTCTGACACATTTTAGTTCATACTTATATTCACTAATAATTGTTCTAATACATACTTTATCTATATTGAGACATCATCAGGATAATAACAAAATAAAATTGTACAAATTACTAGTCTACTGATGTCTTAAAATGAAACGTGATGATTTCACAAAAATTCAAAACAAATATTGAATTAAAATAAAACTTTGAATGGCGCCATAGTAATACAATATTAAACATATCATTTATAAACATTAGATTTATCGTAAATAAATATTGTAATAATAGATGATCTAACGTGAAGTAATACATTTTGCTAATATTATTTAGAATTTAAGCTTAGTTAAGTTCGAGTGCAGAATTAACCCACCGATGTTTAGTAATTACCTGCTCCATTTTTTATCTGTCGTGCAATCTTCAGCTGTACTTTGTCACCAGACGTTTGAAGCAACCGGATCGCATTCGATAATGGACGTTGTTGCAAGGTTTCACCATTTATTGCTAAGATTGTATCGCCTATATGAAGAGCACCAGTTTTCTCCGCTAATCCACCTAAAAATAAAGTAAGTACAGACTGTCTAATTAGTCTTCTAAGCGTGTTTAAGATAAGTGGGATTTTAGTGTAATTGTAATAATATTGCAAGCAGAAAATACTCATACTGTACCTTGTGTAAGTGCACTAAGTACAATTGGCTCACTTCGATCTTCACTGCCGCTCACTGTGATACCTAGAGGTCCTCCCCCACGCTTCAGTTCTACTGTGTACACAATGTCCTCCGGCTGTTCCGCTACAGCAGTTTGTCGTTTCATCGCGTCTCCTCTTTGTATCCTAAATCACAAAAACACTGACTAGGACATTAGGCATAATAAAGAAATGCTTCGGTTAGCGCTCAGGATACGTTCCTACAAAACAAGTACTAACAGGAATCGCATTAAATGAGATCATTTTAGGAAATCTGTGTGAAGTTCTTTGCTCTGCTAATTTTCAGAATCGTTGTGTTTATGAACCGCGGTATAACAAATCATCGTAAACTCTGCACCTTTTGGAATTCAAAAAAGGCGTTATAACGAATTAGCGTTCATCGGGAATTATTTCAATATTAACACTTCTATTCCTCCTCAATGTTGTACATATATATTTCTTTTTAGTCTAATAATGTGTGATATACTTATGAACCAATCATTTCCCAATGCCGAGTTTCTACGCCGGAGTTTAATTTAAATGTCAATTAAAAATCAAGAATATTGCAGAAATACTACATTGCCGAAAGGACATTAATGCTCCTACACAGATTCGATATTGTTCGTTTTGATTCGTGATTAAACTAAACTTCAACCTACAAACTCGGAATTAGTAAATCATATTATATGTAGAGATATCAATACAGGTAAGCAAACTAACATGGATGCATTTGGGCTTATCTATTCGGAATGATAATTATCGGGCCAAGATGTAAAGATAATAATCTCATGGCATAAATCAATAAAGTTCTGAGAGTTCTGAGTGAAAATTATCCGCATTTCTGAAATTATTATTAACTAAAATATTTTACTGTTTCCAAAATCGCAAACTGTAAAGAAATAAAGAAATGTCTATACAGTTGGTTTTTATTAATGCGTTCATCAGTGTCGATTAAAATATTTGCAGGCTAGATCATTTTTATAAGATATATTCAGTGACATAAAATGTATTCTTCTTCTGTTTTGTTGTAGATCTGGCATATAGTCTTATTGAAAGATCTTTACTTATATTTACCTCAATGAGACAATGGCTGGGATTCTCTAACTCAACCGTTTCCAAGCAGGAACGTTAGATACCGGTAGTAAATGAACGGTAGAACCGTAACCTAGGCATTCTGTAACAGCTCCTGTTTAGGCAATCGTTACGAAACGGAACCGTTAACATATCGAATTTGTCACATCGGCAACACTGTATTTTTGCGCCGTAACTATGCTTTCTTATACAATATTAATAAATTTGACAGCTAAATGAAAATTTTCATATACATTTGCACAGACATCTGGAATTCAATTGGCTTATCATAATTAGTCAATTTGCAAGTAATTCGAATCAGAATGCAAATGTATGCATTTTCTGCATGTTTTCAATATAAATTAATCGAATTATAGGTACATCTGAACGAAACTGACAGCTGCTATATAAATTAAAGACAGTAAAACTAAATTTCTCAGTTAACTCAAATTCAAACCACAATTGAAATTGAAGCCCCTGAAAAGCAGATACAATTACCTTGCCATGTTCATGTAATAACCAAAGTATACAATCTTTCAGAAAAATATCAATTATGTTACTTGTGTTCGTATACGACATATAAAATTTATTCAACTTTATCATATTCCATATATTATTAAATTACAGAAAATCACATCATGATATTGAAAATACATATATGTTCTGTTTGCTTCGTACATCACATGCCAGCATTTGAACTAACCTAGCACTGATTCACTGACATATCTATGATATATTTATGCAGTTGTAAGACATTCTCTTCTTCCTCAAGACATTTAGACGCAAATTTTCAATTAAAAGCAGTATTCACTTCATTTCGTTATAATAATAATCCATTCAAATTAAGCACATGTCAAATTTTCATTATTTCAATTTTAAAATTGCTCATTTGCTAAAAATATGTATTACTTTTATGTAAAACATCCAAATACCATACATTTTCACTCTTTCATACAATATTATTTACGTATTAACGTCATTTAATATTCAAATGCAACCATACGTTAGCTTAACGGGACACATACAACTCCCGTCAACAAACGGCTGTATGTCAACCGTTGCTACCGATAATTTTCGGCTTCAAGTTGTTACAGAATCGCTAGGTTCAGCTAGGTTACATAACCATAGTTACCAAACGGAGTTGTCCGTTATTCACTACCGTTTGGAGTTAGAGAATCCCAGCCAATGTCTGATTGTGAATTATCTACCATATCGAAAGCCGCATCCAAACCAACATGATCCAACTGACGGTTGTCAATAGCGAGTACAAGGTCACCAATACGTAGAGTCCCCGTGCGGTGAGCAGCGGAACCACGGCGAATATCGGAAATGAGGAACGAATCATCCGGTATGGTTTTCGATGCTGTAAAGAGAATCAATAAATTATGTGGCGAGGGATATCAGTTGCGCAATGTGTGGAAGTTGACTTTGGAAAAGAAAGTTAAACAGTATTCAAATGTGCAGTGACAGTTGGGATATTGAAATTATACAGTCTACAACGCTTACTAAATACTGTGAAAGGTTTTTAAACTCGAACTGGGACTTTTCAGTAACAAATTTTTGAGAGAAAAATAACCAGATTTTTTTTTTGAAAAACTGTAATTTAAAATTACACCAAAACTTTTAATAATATAATAACCATTGCAAAATATAACAGTCAATGGTTACCCGTAATTGTAATGCCCAAATCAGGTCCGCTTTTGGCCAGTTTGACAGTGAATACACCACTGGCTGGTACAACAGTGTCTACTACATCGAATTCCATTTGTACAATTAGTCAGCTCCCTGTGGCCGAGTTGCCCAGCTTCAGTAGACCACGTACTTCTTGCAAAGTTAAACTGCATTGGCTATTGATTGAGATGATACGATCACCAACCTGCAGACAGCCACATCTGAAAACACATTATATACAGGGTGATTCACGAAAAGCGGAATAAAATGTAACACGATGTTGGGCAGGTCATTTTAAATAAAAAATGTCATATGAACATGGGTCCCTTTTCATTTCGTTAAGTAACTACAAGACATCAAAATTGGATGAACGTACTGATAAATCAGATGCTAAACAGCACATTACCATTAAGAAATCTTAGAAATTTTAAGAGATATGAAGTTGGTTAAATTAGACAAAAGTTGCACATTTATAGAAAACACTTTCTCAGAAAAAATAAAATTTTTAAAGGGGGCTATAAAAAATAGTATCTATTATATCTGTGATGATCTGACCAAATGCACAGAGTAAATTTAAATGTGCATACACAGGTTAGCCTACGATGCAGACAGTTTATGTTTATATACTTTGTTCTCCTGAACAACGAACAGAAGTCACTCACTCACTATTTTAAGCAATAATGAGGCGATTAGCAATACATCGATTCATTGAATTGGACATATCGCATGCTGTGAGGATCTTCAGGCATCATGAGAAATTATTTTGACACAAACTGTAGTACATTTGACAACTATTCTGTATAACGTATAAACTAGTTACGTTTGTAGAACATATAATATGAAGTGCGAATAAATGACGTTATACTGTTCTTACCTGTACGCTGATGAATCGTGGTTGATATGTGAAATAATTATGTTGGCTTGTTGGTGATCACCAGCTCCGTCTGTGTTAACCGACAGACCATATCCAGCACGCGCGTCTGGTTGCAACATCACTGTCAATGTTTCCACATGGCATACACCATGCCGCGATCCATATCCAGTTGGTGTACCAGCATTGGTGACTGTACAGTTGGCATTATCCACATCGAAGGACTTTGGCACGGTGCTATTCCTGCCAAACCGTTGTCGACATCGCGATTTTTTTGAGTTGATTGTGCTAAAACCAGAAATACTTGGACTGCTTGGCGGTCCAATACCTGAAACAATACAGCTATTTTAGACAATTAAATATAATTTCGAATATTTCTTAGTCTTTATATATATATATATATATATATATATATATATATATATATATATATATATATATATATATGTTAGCAAATAAGGTGTTGGGGTATTTATATTAAATAAAACTGTTGGTATAATATAACATTACATTCATTTTATCACTTAACGCTAACTGATTAAGTATGTACACCGATCGCGTAAGACGAGTTCGTAGGAACAGGCCTTATGGGGAATACGAATAGCAGGCGAGGACAGTAAACGCGAGCGCGATGTCGGGATGGTGTGTAGTGGTGAGACGCTTCTGCAGTAAGGTTACACTTGGTAAGTACAAGTGTTAAGTATGGTGAAATATCATTGCGACTGCATCAGCAGTTGCTGTGTGCGAACGAATGAGCATTGGCTTGCATTTATATGTACTAATCGTGTATTACGAATAACCTGTTATTTCGTATTATGCAGTTGTATTTCAGCTACTACTTCAGCAGTGTCTGGCATATGTGGATCTTACGATTATACCATATGTCCGCGTGGGAACTCCTTGTGAGTCCTAGGTTTGGAAGTGACACGTTGCGGTGTGACGACACGTTAAACACGTTGCGGTGTGACGGCACGTTAAATACGTTGCGTGGAAACACGTTGCGGTGTGACGGCACGTTAAATACGTTGCGTGGAAACACGTTGCGGTGTGACGGCACGTTAAATACGTTGCGTGGAAACACGTTGCGGTGTGACGGCACGTTAAATACGTTGCGTGGGAACACGTTGCGGTGTGACGGCACGTTAAATACGTTGCGTGGAAACACGTTGCGGTGTGGCGACACGTTAAACACGTTGCGGTGTGGCGACACGTTAAACACGTTGCGGTGTGGCGACACGTTAAATACGTTGCGGTGTGGCGACACGTGAAACACGTACGTACATCATGTGAGCTTCCTAGGAGATCTTCACCTTAAGCGGAGCTTGGCTCGGCAGAGACCGAGCCAGGCCAATACACAAAGTCGATGATGCCGAGGTTTTTGGGGAGATAAATGCGTGATGTGACGAAACGAAGATTTGAATGGCTAATTGCTGAAGACATCTTCATTGGTGATGTTAAAAAGTGTTTTGTTAGGTTGTTCAACTGGTTTAATGTTTAATTGGTTATATATCCAAGTGTAATGTCCGGTTGGCTAATAAACTATTGTTGATCACGAACTAGTGTAATGTTGTATTATGTCAACAAAGAAGTATGCGTTAACATTTCAGAAGTGGGATCTGAATTAACGTGCTATCAATAATCGGTTACTTAACACCTAATCAAATTACTTCGAATTACGTAGGCACCTAGACAAGACTAGGCCAGTCAGTTAAACAGTCAGTCAGTGAGTGTTTGTGAAGGCACAAGTGCGTCTCGACACCGATCATTGAACATAAACTGATCAGTGATATTAATTGAACAGCATAGTGACTAGTCTGTAAATATGAATCGACGAATTCGGCATTCCTCGAGGGCTACTGTATTATATTCTGATAGTGATAGTGATCGTTCCGTGGCAACTAATCGCATGGAACCAGATCACAGCGATGATTATGGTATGCGACATAGGGCTGAGAATTTGATACCTCAGGATAGCAGCCAGCTATCTCAACTTGCATCTCTAATGCATCAACTTACGGAAAACTTAGTTAAAATGCAAGGAAACGTTGCCGGACCATCACATACCAGCAGGTTTGGAGGAGACTCAGTGCCTGTCTTCAATCCAGAAGATCGAAATCAGAATACTGACTTGTGGATAAAGAAGGTAGAGGAATTACGTATCGTATTTTCATGGAGTGAACCCACGCCACATCCAAATTTAAAGGACTCGCCTTAACATGGTATCGTGGCTTGACCAGCTTAAATTATACATGGGAAGAGTGGAAGACACTATTGCGTCAATCATTTCCCACCAAGTATGACTATTACGGGAAACTTGAAGAAATGATGAATAGAGTAAAAGAGCCGAAAGAGTCCATGACGCGCTACTTCTATGAGAAACTTGCGTTGCTTAATATGTGCAAAATCTACAAAGAGGACGCTGTCTCCTGCATAATAGGTGGAATAAAGGATTATATCATACAATCAGCAGCAAGAGCAGGAGGTCATGACACACCCGAGGATCTGTTAGTATTCCTCAAAGCGTTCGATAGGAAACCAGTCACAACCAACTTCTCGAGCGATGAACGTAAACATGGCTATAAGAGGAGACATAACGCGTTCAAACAGCCCTATAAGACAACAAAGAACTCTGTAACCTGTTACCGATGCGATAAACGTGGACATGTTAGTACAGCATGTCCTATGCCTTGTAAAATTTGCAAAAATACTGGACACAGCGAGAACCGCTGTAAAGAAAGACCAACTACATCCAGAACAGCACTGGTAGTAAACACTACCCACACATCTCCCAACGAAAAGTATTTCGTAGACGCCAGTGTTAATGGAACACACGTAAGAAGTTATGTGGATTTTGGCAGCAGTTGCATTATCATTCGAAAAAGCGAAGCAGAGAGACTAGGGCTTCCCATCGACTTCTCCAAAACAACCGTAATCAGAGGATTTGGCGCTGGAGAAGTGAAAACATCAGGTGTAACAACCTTTGAATTAAAAGTAGATAATGCGAAGACCACTGTAATGGCTGAAGTCGTTGACGATTACGTGCAGCAGATTCCACTATTGATAGGACAGCCATTTACTGAAGCACCGAATATAACAGTTATCAAGTCCAGTGAAAGTCTGAGAATCTTTGATCACAGAAAACATAAATTACCAGAACTGGATCTGGTACCACCGGAGAAGATTTGTCTCTGGGCTAAATCGGCTACAGTGATACCATCCAATTTGGACAAAGGATTCTGAATTCACCGGCGATTTGTACATAGAAGCCACAGTGCGAGATAAAGGCAAACCAGAGTATTGCATTCCGGGGACTGTGTTGCGTATAAGCTCCGAAAAAACGGCTGTACTTCCAATCGTGAATATTATGGATAAAGAATTAACAATTTCACCAAAAACTGCCATTGCGAGAGCATGGTTTTGCAAACCTGAAACACAGCAAATATCAACTGAACAGGTCTTGTATTCTGAGCATATCAATTCAACCCCACTGCCAATAGCGGACATCAAGACTGGTCCACTTGATCACAAGTCACATTAGAAACTTGTGCTATTATTGCAAAAATATCGAAATTGCTTTGCACAAGACTTACACGAATTGGGAAAAGCTAAGTCTGCTACAATGTCAATACGCCTGACGTCCGACCGTCCCGTAACTTACCGTCCATATCGCATGTCTCTTCAAGAGAGAGAAAAGGTACGATGCACAATACAAGAATTACTTGAATGTGGTATTGTACAAGAAACGCAATCACCATATGCTTCGCCAGTTCTACTGGTTAAGAAAAAGAGCGGAGAGGATCGAATGTGCATTGATTATAGAAAATTAAATGCACTTACCATTAAAGATAAATATCCGCTACCCAGGATTGATTACCAGCTCGACCGGCTGCATGGAAGTCGGTATTTTACTACGCTTGATTTGTCTTCTGGATATCATCAAATACCGATCGACGCGGAAAGCAAGCATCTTACTTCTTTTATTACGCCTGATGGCCAGTATGAATACAATAGGATGCCATTCGGCTTAGCAAATGCCCCGAGCGTGTTCCAACGTCTCATGAATAAGGTACTTGGATCATTACGTTACAATGCTGTTTCAGTCTACTTGGACGATGTGCTGATCCCAAGTAAAAGCATAGATGAAGGTATTAAGCTGCTGGAGGAAGTGTTAAAAGTTCTACAAGAAGGCTTGACACTTCGACTGTGCAAGTGTGTCTTCTTAGAAACAACAACGACATACTTAGGATTCCAAATTGACAAAGACGGAGTTAGACCTGGAGAACATAAGATTAGAGCTATACAAGAATTTCCTATGCCAACAGACGTCCACACAGTGCGACAATTTGTAGGTCTAGCATCATATTTCCGACAGTTCATCCCAAATTTCGCAGTAAAGGCACGACCTTTAACATCAAATTAAATTCAAATTTAAATGTGTTTCCCGCGCTTCTGATATATCGGAAGCCGCTCTGTGTAAAATATGATACCAACTGTTATGTATATAATCACTGTTGGCATGTTACAAAAATATACAACACGTTGTTTGCTACTTGTAAAACCGTTTATTATTTAACTGAGAAATATCCTGCCCCATCAGTTTCTTATATTTTGGTTAACAAAGTATACTGGTAAGCTGAATCAATAGTTGATAAAACGAATATTTAAATAAAATTAAAGTTAAATTTCTGAACCCCGGTACTGTTTGTCGGCAGATACAGAGTGATTCAAAATGATTGATCATGCCGGTTCGTTCAAATTTTTTGCTTGCCGCATCGCCATGATATTGATAATGAACTGTGATAAACAGATAGCATTGGCGCATGCAAGATGTAGGTCAGTTTTGATCATAATACGTACCTTTTGAAGATTAACCTGTATCATTCATGCTACATAAGCTTTTTGTGGCAAATTTAAATTACAGTGAATTTCGCTTATAACGAACCCGCTTATTGCGAACTTTCGTTTATAACGAACCAATCTGTAAAGTACGAACTAAAGTATTATTAAACGTGTGTTATTTTTTTTTCGCATATAACGAACCCGTTTGTAACGAACTTTCGGGTATAACGAACCTTAATTTTTGTTATAATCGCAAAATTTTTCGGTTATAACGAACTTAAAACGGCATTTTACCAAATAATCAGGCGATTCCTCGAAATCTTTCAATTCCACATATGTAGGGTCGCCGCAACAGTTTTTGCGGTTCTTGTCTATATGTGGTTAATTGTATGAAAAATAAATTATCGGACCTTCCCGCGATTGGAACGGATCATGCGGAAATTTCAGCATGCTCCTCATGTCCTGTCCGCCCCTGTTCACTGTATTTAATGTGTCAAAGAAGTAAAATTATGAGTTACGCAATTTCGAAGAAAACACGTAAAGCTCTTACTTTAAATAAATAAAAATAATAATAATATAAAATAATATGTAATAAATGTAAACAAAAGTAAAATAAACGATTTTTTCAAATAAGATTCATAAAAACTATTGTTAGTGTACAATGTATATGTATTACAAAACAATATCTAACTAAATTTTGAACAAATCTGGATTTGTCTAGTTTTACAAAACAGTTCTTCATATTATGTACCTACTTGAAACATGTACCTATGCATTAATAAGAAAAATGAATTTCTGATGTTTATCGTTTATTACGAACTTCGCTTATAGCGAACTATTTTCGTCGGTCCCTTGAGGTTCGTTATAAGCGAAGTTCACTGTATATCAAATTTACTCTATTGTAATTTTAACTTGAGTGAATTATTACAACGATTTTTGTTGTATATGTCACAATAAACGCATTTATTCAGTCATTACATGCAATTACTAACAAAAGTATATATTCCCAGTAGGGTAGGTTTTTGGAGGATAGGGAAAATGTACGGTACAGTATTGTAATGATAGTAATAGTACATTATACACCAAGGGAGAGAAACCACTTATTTTTCCTGAGGTGTAGTTTGAAGCCCGAGGGCGAAGCCAGAGGGATACATATACATCGAGGGAAAAATGGTGGTCTCTCCGGAGGTGTATATACTATTTTTTCCACGTTCGGGAGTAGAAACACTTAATTTCATAAATAATGAATTATAATAAATCGGAACGAAATTGCAATATTTAGAAGCCTTTGGAAATGTTTCCATGCAACGAGTACCATGACAACACACATTTATTTACAAAAACCTGTGTTATAATAAAAACTCCCTTATGAAAAGTGTTTTCGTCCCTAGGGAGTAAATGCTTCATTTCTGTCCCGCGTTTGACGCCATAGAAACCGACTTCTACTCCCGGACGTGTAAAAATGTATATATTTACTACTGAGTGCATACATTACCAACTCTGTATGCTTTAATTGTAACATTATATTAAATGATATACTTCCTGCGAATTGAGTCATGAGAAATAAATAAGATAGTGAAGGAATGTTTCTCGATATATTCGGTACCTCTTTCTATCCAACTACACTGGCCGGGTCCGCTGCTGTTTTTACTGCCGTTAATCAGTATGTGGTGCGGCATTATCTGTAGTCGGATAAAATTCTGTTTGCTATTGTAGTTCTGTAACAGCCACGTGACTTCCAGTGGCGTCGCTGAAGAACCCTCAAGGTACTTGTCATCCACAGCGAGTATCTGATCGCTCACGTGCAGTGCTCCACATCTGTAACAAGCACAGTTTCACAATGAAGTCAATAATTATAGTTACTTCTACGATCTACGACAAGATTTCAACAGAGACATATTCAGCTGTGATTACCGTATTAACTTGCCGAATAAGACGAAAATGCATGAACTTGTTGATATTGGAGTGTACAATTTTTATTAATGTTTATATTCTGTCTATAAATATTCTGTTACTGAAAAATAAAATCTGTATGAAAAGAAAGACACAATGTGTCTCTTCCTATGAGTACAATTTCATTTGATCCCCTCCACTGATAATCAACATGAATAACTACAACGCAATTCAAGAAGTAGTACATTGTACGTGTGAAAATGATTTGAAAACCGCAGGCTCTTGTCGGCCCTGAAATTTACTTGAAGGTACATGTGTATTTATTTGATGTGATTAATATTATGCATTCCTAGGGCTTCTCCGATTCGTGCGGAAGGATATTCAAGTGCTCGGGTATATTACACTACATCCTGGATACGGAAATGAAGGAACTCCAAAGGGTTTTGATCCCCCTTCACCGGTACAATATTAGTTATTATGTTCGTTAAGCTACCAAGGATTATTTTACACTATTATACGGCTAGTAAAATATTAACTATGTTCACAATGTCAGAATTAGTCTATTTCGGTATTATAAGGGTTGCACGCTAATTGTTAGACGACAGAAAGTTCTAACGATTACTGTCTTTGCTTACATGACAAATTGTGTGTGCTGCCGGAACTGTGGGCTAGCAGCGGAGAAATTGTTAATCAACAAATGTGTTTCGGTACTTCACAAATAAATATATAAGACATCTACTGCCGAAAGTAATTTATTATTGTACATTAATAAGTAAAAAAGTAAGTGACTCATTCGTAAACTGTTAATTTAGTAGTTTGAAAATAATTTTGCTGAATTTGAAGTATATACGGTATAGTTAGTAAATGTATACTTTCATAATAAGTATATACATTTACTACGCTTCAAATTTGTACTGTACTATTATATATAAAATTAATGAAGTTTTTCTATGAATCTCCTGTTGCAAAAAATCATAATGTGACAGTCAATCTCTCGTTCACATTGAAGGCTTCTCTGAAGTTAGTATTAATTTTCTGGATTCTAGATCCAATTAGAATTATGAGAATTTTAGAATTCTGTGAAAATATACGCAGAAAATGTATAAAAGTGCAGACTTTTATCGCTAAATAATGTTTTTAGCAATATGCTACCACCATCTATTTTTTTTATAATATAATAATTATAATAAATGCAGCATATTTCTTTTTCATTATAATATAATTGTATCTGATATGATGAACAGTCACAAAATCAGTACACTTTCAGATACGTCCACACTGTTACTACAGTGCGCAAATTTCTTTGAACTTGGTTGAATATTCGACACGGTTAGGTCATGTGCGTTGAATGTCCCAAACATTTTTGTATGCTTTCATGTGCAGTGTCGGAATTCGAACCCGGGTCTTTTGCTTGCCACTTGTACATCAATTCTCTCAATTAGATGAATATATCTTCGTTAAAAACTCAGTTTACCGTTAAGGGAAGTATCGGCCAATAATATGTTTAATTTCTATATTATCTCTTGATGTGTGTCCATAGGGCAAGAAACGTTTCCATGGTAGTTGTGTACCTTATAGGATGCACGCAACTCATACGGCACTACACGATTACTAACATAACTGAATGAGAATAATTAGTTGTCTTTCGTAGCTTAGTGGCTTAGAGCAGTCGCTCTGCAAGTTTCTAATGTGTAATAAACAATTGTGTACTTGCTGTATATATCACAAGATTGATACAAGTGTATACGATATAAAATTGATAACATAATATGGACCGTTTATTTTGAAAGTGGTGTAAGTCCATTTTCTCTTGTTTCGAGAAAATTAAAGGTTGGCATATCTGTTAATTAAAAAATTTAGGCAAATTATATGAAGTCTGGCAATGTTTCTACTGTTTTATCAATATTGAATTTGATTATGTAAATTTGTTTTAGGCGAATATGTATTTATAGGCTGTAAATGGACTTACACCACTTTCAAAATTAGATAATTGTAAAAATCGTTTAATTTCAATTTTGAAAAATGAAATATCACTTAAAATATACTTCATTTTAATACCAATTTTGTTTATAAATACGCATGACATGACATAAAATAGTAGTATTTTTAAATTTAGACGATAATTACATTGTCAAAATTACAAGATCTTGATAATATTTACTTATGCTCTGCATGTGGCAGTGTTTCGAAATATGCATGATGCACTGGACGTATATAAGGTAATAACTGCTTGATGTCTTTATATTTTTCATACGTAATAGGCCTGGCATTTTGGTACAAGGGCGATTATCTCAAATTTGAAGATTTTTTATTAAAACGAAATTCTCTCGTTTCATTTCATGTAAAATGAATTTGTCATGTTTTCTACATTGTGTTATTACATTATAATAATCTTGTGGTGTGTATACAGAAAATTCTTTTTTCGCAATGCCATTTCTATAATTCCAAAATCTGCATCGTTCGGAAGGTATGAATGCCCCGAGAGTAAAAATTTGTGATCAATTGTGTTTTCCAATGACTGGACAACCTTCGACCACATCAATGCCATTTGTATATTTCGATTTTGCCCAGTACACTGTAGGCAATAACATGGCATTGGGTCGTTACATTTTCTAAATGCCTCAAACAGCAAGAAGCTACTTCTTGCGATCCCCTGGAAGCAATAGTTTCGTCCCACACATTCATATTAACTTTATTATCGTGGAAATTGTGAAAACGCTCGTTTAAAACATACATGTTTCGCTTATAATATGCGATTGAGACAGATAATTTCGGGTAAGGTAAGGCTTTTTGTAAGTCAAAAGAGAAGGTAAAGTATTTATCAGGATTTTTTGATGCCAGAATTTTGTCTTCTTGTAATTCTTTTCTTGGTAATTCAGCATCTTGCAAGTGAACATCATGTCTTTCTATAAGAATTTGGACTTACACCACTTTCATAATCGATGATAATGCAATTTCATTTACCGACCGATTTTAAGTTGTACATAACATGAGAATGTTTTAAGAAATTCAACACGGACTAGTTATACAATAAAAATTTACATTAAATTAAGCATGAATTACGTGATATCACATTTTTTTTCAAAAATGGACTTACACCACTTTCAAAATAAACGGTCCATATTTTCAATGATCCTTTGTTAGCATTAAAGCACAAGTAGATTCGACTTCTAAACGTGAGGCGGATCCGTGATTTATCAATGTTTTTGGTGATCATGAGTCATCGATGATCGTTCACTCATTAGTTCGCTAATGGGCAATGGACGTCATGTAATCTGAGTGCTCCTTCATTACAAATATCAACAAATAATTCATGCCAAAACATGATTATAAATATAGTGACATTTATGTTTTATTATACATACATACATATGTATGTATGTATGTTTTATTAGAGAACTATTTTTTATATTACACTTGATCTGTTAGTGAATATTACTACAAAAAAAAACATTAATATCGAATGTCAAGTAAAATGTTTAATCGAACATTTTATTGCGAATGTTGATATTCCATATAGACGCTGAACAAGTATAGTTCAGACGCAATTACTCTACACATTTTTATGAACCAAAGGTGTTATGACGATGATTATGCCCGGTGTTTTTGCCACGTTGTTCGTTTGTGTTAAAACTACCCCCTGGGCCAAAATAAAATTTTCAATAAATCTCAGTGATAATATAAATACAAATATCCAACGTGAAATTGATCGATTGGTTTCTTAAAAATAATAATAAATTTGTGTCATAACTGTAGGGCTGACGAGGCAGAAGAAAGTTACTTTATTTACCGAGAAGACATGTCAGCTAGATATATGTGACAATATTTTAAGCGACGGTTAACGAACTTGTCTAAACCTGCGTCGCTGAACGATAACATGAATAAAGTAAGAAAAATGTGCGTTATTTGTTATGCAAAACTGAAAGAAGCAGAAAATGCGACATTTGTATAATGTATGTCTCAGGCGGCGCCAGAAGTAACTAGTCAATTTAAAAAGTCACATCTGATATAAATGTGTAAGTATGACGTACCATATAAAAGTCTATTAATGGCCTTTCATTTAAAACTTTACGAATTTAAATATCTACTCCTTCCAGAGTTATAACTTGCCAGAATCAGTCTGGATTTTTATTGGCCCACTGTGCATATACATATTTCCGTTATTGTCTAGTTTGCAAAGGCACGTTACAAATTAGATAAAGAGTTCGTTTGCATAATCCTTTTTGCATATTTACAGATTTTATTTACCCTGTACAATTTAATGAAATATGATTTAATTCAAACACGTAAATATCTCCTTACTTAACGGTGTTCTGGTTGTTCGTTAAATTCATTTTTCTTTTGCCGTTTAAAGTTTGTTTTGTAATTGTAATTAATGTGAAGCAGTTTTATGATCCCGTTTACAAATTTTGCGCCCTTCAGTTTCTCATGGAATTACAATTTTTACATATTTTTATAATTGAATTTCCCACATAATTATGTTTCAGTTATGAGTAGTTAACATTTAGCCAGGATATGACAGGTCTTATCGTAGAATATACTTTTGAATGATTCAATATCAGTGGCGTAAATATGTTTTTTTTTACTTTACTAATTAATATTTTTAGAAATTTGTCATGCATTTAGGCAACGTCATCTAAATAGGAAAACAAATATTTCAAAATATGTAGTACAAATTATATTAATAAATAAAATACTAGCTATTTTAAATAAAAATTTCAAAAAGCATTTATGATATCAAGGATGTAATTAGATAAGTTTGGTTTACAATAATAAATTATCAGTCGATAATCAGGGTTGTACCGTACCTATCTGCTATACTAGCGGGTATGATGTTTTCAATATAAATTCCTGCAGACATGATTTCATCGGGACCAAAATCACAACAGTTACTCAATATAAGGCCCAGATCTTCGTTCATATGTCGTTCGATTTCAACTAATAGCGGTCCGGTAGCGTATTTAATCGACTCCATAATGCTGACGTCATACTCGATGGTCAATGTGGTCAATGAGGATCCTAGTTGACTGATTTTTGGGCAATCGTTGGGTTGTTTGAGTAATTGTCCACTTTGAGAAGTCGGTCGCCTACTTTGATTCTGCCACTTCTGGAAAAAAGAAACACATATGTTGGTTACACTGTTGTACGTTTAGATCTGTAATCTGTTGTCAATTATTGTTAAATTCAAACGAATCACAGAAAATCAACAGGTTTGCGTCTTACAAAATAATTTCAGTTGAATTCTAGTATCATAGAAAATCTAGAATCATTTGATTCTCGAATTAAACCTCGTCTTAGCAAGCAGAAATTAACGAAAAATATTGTTTACTATTCATAACAACGATACGAACGAAATCAAGAAGAAAACAAATTGTCAGATAAACAATCTCGTTACGAGCATTATATATCAATACTAGTAAGTAAATACGTATCGTTTTTGCTGGTTCGTTACGAGTGGAAATTGAAACGGGGGAATATATCTGGGGGAAAAAGAAAGAGACAAAGAATATACGTTTTCTCTTATTGACGGAAGCAGAAAATCAATTCTGTTTCTTAATCTAGTGACGAGCAAATTATTACGTTAAAGTGAATTTTTTACGAGCCTTTATAGACAGACGATGTTTCGCAGGCGGATTAAAGATGAAATTCTTTTATATATGCTACAGGCTGGTTTTACAGACAATTTGAAAAAAAAAACATATAGACTGCTATTCCCAGTTCGATACAAACGGCGCTAAGAAAGAGCTACTAAATTATTCTAATAAAATTAACACTTGTTGCTGCTAGAGTAATGCACAAAAATACACAATTTTCCATATCAATAGTGCAGTAGCTTTCAGTAGAGCCGTTAGTACCGGGCTGTGAATTGCAGTCAATGTTTTTAATATGTAATACAATATTGTAAATAGAATAAGAATAATATTCAACACTATAAAATGTCATAATATGTTTATGAAATACTATTATTGATTTGTAAATAAATTAATGAACAAATATGTGTCTCCTTTCTCATTTATACAGCAACACGATGCAAAAACTGTAACAACTAAACAAGTATGAAACCAACGTTACCGTATGTAATATGGCGGTAATGACCTTAGTAGTCGATCAGTAAAATTAAAACAAAATATATGTCCCGTTAATGTAAATTAATAATTCATTAATATAACAGTAAAAACAAAGAATATTATATTCAATTAATAAATTAATATTTATTGTACAGTAAGATCCACCGCTTTACGCTATTCTGATTAATTCTGATTCGTTATAATGCGATTTTTCTTGAGCCTCCCAAAACTGCTAAATTTACGATCATTCGTTATTATAAGGTTCATGAAGAGAATAATTCTGAAAATGAGAAGAGCAAGGAACTTTTTGTAGATTGCGTTAGTAAAAGTTGGGACACAATGACGGAAATTATGGATCAGTTGATAGAAAATAATCACCGTAACAAGAGGTAGAACAAGTGCATTTTAGTAACCGCTATCAATTTGATCTTATTAACAGTTAATAATTAACTCATTACTTACATAGTCACAATTTTCTTGGGATAAAATAAAAACCCAAAATTAATAACTATTTATAACAAACTTTATTTTACTATTCTATTTTATAGTTGAAGTGTTTCGTCAATATGGTAACTTGTAGAAAACTTAATTCCCTCAATGAGTAGGAATAAATGACGATAGTAGGCTTCGTTCAAGCCTACATGGACATGTTGTTTGCACCACCATTTTGTTAACATGGATATACCATCATTTTTCTGTTTCTTTTTATAAATTTACAACCTCATCATGGGTTTTCCACGAACATTGCTTTATGCAATGTTCACTTACGTTCTTTGAGTTACATATTTTTATCTTTTAACTTCATACACGCTGTAAATTCAGACATTTTGGATGTTTGTTGTCCTGATGATGGCCTTAACTGGATGGCCGAAACGTCGACTAGCTTAATAATAAAACATCAACAACTTTATGATGCTTTTCTTGATCGAAGCCTACTAGGGTTTGTCGGTTTTTAAAAACTGGTTTCAAAAACTGGGTTTTTAGACTAAATTATTAAAATCCGAAAACCGGTTTTTTGGAATTAAAAACCGGTTTTCGATACTCGAATTAATATGTCAAAATTAAATTAATATTTAAACATTTTGACAGTCGCCTTTGAATATACCGCAGTAAAACAAAATCTTCAGGCGAATATTTGTTTATTAAACATGCAAACCGACAAATGATATGAAATATCGAAGACGGAGAAATTATTAATCAGAACAAGGATAATGCTCTAAAAGTAGCAATGGAAAAATCAATTCATAAATATCTTGAGGAATTGGAAGAAAAAATTTCAAGTCAGAAGACATTGACGACAGAATTTTCAGTATTTGAGGCTGCTCATAAAAGAACAAAGAATTAGGAGTTATTATTTGATGTCCAAAGAACAATAAAACCAAGTTCAGTAGCCAGTGCGCGAATATTTTCTGTGTGAGGAAATATTGTAACTAAATTAAGAACAAGATTAAATAATCGTTCTGTGGACATTTTATGTTTTTTGAAATCATATTTTCTGAAAAAGACATTAAATGAATAAATATGTAATTTATATTTTGTACTGTTATATGTTAATTATATTAATTTTTTAAGTTTATTTAAGATTTGTATGGAGTATACATTATTTTGTTAATTTTTTGTAGTTCCATAAATATTAAATAAACCGAAAAATGTTAATTTTTTGCTGTTTTCATTAATTTTTTTGGGAAAAATTCGAAAACCGGTTTTAACCGGTTTTCTGGAAATAATCGAATTCGGAAACCGGTTTTTCCAAAGGTCGGTTTTTGTATTATCCCTAAAGCCTACTATCGTCATTTATTCCTACCCATTGAGGGAATTATGTTTTCTACAAATATTCTATTTTATAATAGAGTAACAACACTTCTAGTCACACAGAAAATACATATAAACTCAGCATTCAGGCAGAAAAACACAGTACGAAACAAGAACATGTGTTTGTCTCCTTCGTTGTACTTCGTAGTAGTGCACTCTCACGATGTCGCGCGCGATCTCCTGTGTATGGCAAAGTCCACATCACACTACGAGTATATAATGTCTGTTTCATATTTAGTTTTGTCATTTAAAGTTCTGTTTTTGATTGAAACTAAAGTTTGTACGACTAATATAAAATATACCATTCAGTAAAACTAATTGACGATCCTGGTTTCATCAAATTTAGAATCGCTATTGAAAATAAACATAGCAAATTAAGCAGACAACAAGAATTGGTGATCTACGGTTTCAAAATGATAGCTCCAGATCAATAGATATAAATGTTATTAATAAGAAGTAATATATCCGTTTTATGAACTCGTCAATTTTAGTTAAGCTAACGACGCGTTCCGAACTTTCGGTCTTTATCAAGTGATAAGTTGTAGTATCAAGTTGTGGTATATACAGCCGTGTTTATTAGTATGTTTGTTCAATCGGCATTTATATTAAATAAGGAATGAAAGGCGGACTTCTGTGAACGGAGTACGCGGTATTGCTGGCGAAAATCGAGCCCAACAGCGTAGTGGTTTGTATGAAATATAAATATTTTATGAGGTAGTTGTGGGAAAAAAGGGTCTGCTACCTCTGTAATGGGAAAAGCGTGATGTTATGTATGTATGTATTTATATTACAACTTTTGCTCTATATATAATAGGGAATGCAATATCGCCCAGTTAAAATATTAACATTGGTTTCCCTATGTAACACATTTCGGTGACACACCGGTATATGTAGGGGCACATGTGTACATCGTTCTATTTGAAAGTATATTCGTGTGTGTTTACAGCGGAGTCAGAACATTAGTTACCTGTGTGCTGGTCCGTGAGGTCGAACGTGTGTGACCGCCAGGGGCTTCCTGAGCATTGGATCAGTAGCGGGCACTCCACCCCGCATCGTTATTCCCAGGGAGCCGTCCACACGCTCCAATGTAACACTGGTCACCTTACTGGTTACACATAACGAACTCTGGGAGCCTGCAAGAAGAACAAAACGTACATACATACACGTGATTATTTATCGAAACAGATTAATTATTACTGAATATTTAGACAGCAGTTTCAATTTTTAAATCCATAAATCAAAACAAATAACGAGTCTGCCTAGTAGCATTAAAGTTGTAGGAACAGTAAGCATGCGTAATATCGGTTCGAGATTTTTGATTTTGATTAGAGATTCCAGCTGAAATGCGATCTAGAATCTCACCAGTTTACCTTACACTATAATTTACAGAAGGTTTTCCTTTTACTTATTAAAAATAAGATATTATAACGGGATTAGAATAAAATTCAAAAGGAAAAACATATTAAGGTTATTCGGTTCTGAATGCATCAGAGGCTAACCTAAAGTTCGGTTCTTGATGAGAAACATCTACATATATTCTGTACTATGCTGCCATAAATATAAGCCCCACGTTTCCGTCCTAGTTACTTCCGGATTTAGCAAAGTTTGTTTTAATGTTTACATAATTGTAAATCTTATTATTTTTTGAAAAATTTGTGCCGATTTCAGTATTTTTCTGTAATTTTAGGAGCATTAATATATATATATACAGTGTGTCCCAGCGACTACCATACATAGGTAAATTAACATTGGGAAATTATATAAGGATCAACTATTGCCTTGAGCTATATGCATATTCTTTCTGAGTGACAAAAACAAAAGATTTAAAACAAAGAAATTTATTTCTGTCAAATAATTTTACATTACATAATTATTTAAAGGAATTTTATTTAAAATAGGACATTGGGCGCGTCAGTTGCCTTCGCAAAAGTAATAGAAACGGAACCCAGAATGTTAACGAAGTAGATATTTTGGCAGCTGTCGGAGTGTGAGGGAAATTACAAATAATCTCGGTGAATCACCGTACTCATAAAAAATACAAATATTTTGCTTAAAAATATTACACGCTACTATTAGCAGCAGATAGTGAGAAACGAATCACTTTTTGTGAATCAATGTTTAATAAATGTCATGCTTTAGAAAATATTTGTTTCACTGACGAGTACACATTTACATTAAATGGGGAACATAATTTTATGACAGATTAAGCCACTGTCTGAGAGTCAATGGGAATACGTTCGAACATTTCATTGTTTAGTACCTGCTAGTGAAATTGAATTTAGTGCTTATTTGTTGTGTTTTTCTTCGTTTTTCCATTACAAAATGCAATCTCTTAAGCTTTCAGTTGTTGGTATGTATTACTGAAAATCATCCAAATTTGTTTTTACACAAACTTTATTATAATATAATAAATATAACCATATTATTTATCCCTAAAAATTATTTATTTGCAAGAATATTGATAATTCAATGGTAATAGTTGTAGTGTTTCAGCAAATTTAAAAAATAACAGCAGTCTGACAGTTTTAAATTTGATTAATTCAACTACCTACTGTTTAATTTGTGACAATCACATGTTTAGATACAGACACAGCAATACTTGATCCTTACATAATTTCCCAATGTTAATTTTCCTATGTATGGTAGTCGCTGGGACACGCTGTATATATATATATATATATATATATATATATATATATATATATATATATGTGTGTGTGTGTGTGTGTGTGTATATATATAGTTTTTGTTCTTCTAATGTAAAATCATGTAAGTTTATCCTTTTTGTTGTTTTTATTTAAGACAGAATTTTATGTGCTGCAATTGGCTCAATGACTTCTACCACCACACCATGCAAACGGCGCTACTAAATTGGCCATTGTTACTATGGAAAATTATTTATTTTTATAGAGCTACTATGCAGTATGTAGCAACAGTATCAGTTTTAGTAGAAAAAAGTAGTAGCTCTTAGTGGCACCGTTAGTATCGAACTGCGAATAGTAGTCACTATCTCTGTACCTTGAAACAAGAACAACCAATGTCAATATTGTTAATTTGTAGATAAATGGCACGAAAGAATGGAACAAACAATTGCTCCATGTGATATTATTATTATTATTATTGCGGTAAATTAATATTTACAAAGATTTTGACATTGGTTGTTCTTGTAATACATAAAGTTCAAGTACAAATACCAAAGTATCATATAATCTCATTTTAGAGAAATATTGACATTTGTTGTTTTTGTTCCAAGGTACAGATCTATTAACAATATATTAGAAATCCCAATGGCACGCCACTGAATATGGAGAGAACTGGCAATACCTGTCCGCGAAGATGTAGGGCAAGATGTCTTCCGAGTTTGGTGTAGTGAATTACGTATATTAATCTAGAAAGTTATCTACACAGCCCGCCGTCTATTGAATCCAACAATGGATTACAACATGTAAGATGTCCAATCTTCCGCCAATCATACAGATCGTTTACATACGCAATATATGCATTCACAGCTTCCTAAGTGAGTTTTACAGCTGGCAAAATTCAAATCATTGTTCAATCATTTAAATTTGACTATGCTGGACTTGAAAAATACGGACATTGTTTCATCAATACTCTTCGCGAAAGAAGAACACTAATTTGAAATATTACTCAATCCATGGTCACTGACAGAATCATGAATTTGACCGTTTGAATAATGAAGATTTGTAAAACGCACTTTACACACCTCTTTCACACGTATCAACATTTACACGTCATACATGCTCTCCTGTTATTCTTACGCCATAATATCCAAGATCATTCAATAAACTTTCTACTACATTCATCGATGTTTTCGTAAGCCTTCCTTCCAACATTACCCACATCAATATCAGTTTCGTATGTGATACAATCATGTTTGGTCTTTGAAATTTGGTGTTTTCACAAATAATAATAAATATTTGAAGTTTGTTTGAAATGAATATTTAATAGATTTCGATGCTTTCAAATTTCAACTGTACAAATTCAAACAAATTATTCATTTTCAACATTCATGAAGATTAAAAAAATTACTAGATGAACATATTAACATAATACTGGAGAAATGTTTTATAAGTTATTATTACGTAATTACGCACTCATGTGATTAAGAGCCATCAGTAGTCTTAAGAATTCAACACTGTGGGATTAAACGAAAACTTCAGTTTACGTGTCAATCACTGGCTTACGATGCATTGACCATAGTATGACCGCAATTTCCCTCTATATTTTGGAACATTAGAATGAACTAGTCAGAAACAGTTGCATTCTAAAGAAACTATGTTGAACTACATCGGAGGCAACCAATTCAACAACTGAACCGCAGAGATTCACGTTAAAATAACTAATAAATCATCCAATTCACTCGCAATTGTAGCCTGAAGCATTTGGTAAGAAATCTATACCGATACGGAATATCAGACAATTGAATTACTGGATAATTTTGATTTACATTGCCATCTTGAAAATGAAGCTATTATTATTGAACTAAAGTGAATTTTACATCTATCACATTTTCATCAAACAATCAATTCAAGATTCCCTCAGTAACCATGGACTAATGTAAAATACTAAAAATTTATTTGTCCCTGTTTTGATTCGTGAAGAGCATTGATGAAACGTTTTTCATTGGCCATTTTTTCTAGGCCTGCATGTTCAATTTCATGTACAACGCAGTTAAAAGTATCAATTTTGTATGAATCTAAACTCATATTTCTCCCCATATAAGTATTTCATTTAACATATGGAATTAACAAATTTGTTGTGATATAAACACACATACTAAAAATACTTGCCACAATTCAGGTCAAGTTTAATTATTACCAGTCCGCACTACTTAACGCTCCTCTTTCGCCTCGAGTCTATTGGATGGGGTAAGCACTACTGCTGTTACAGTGATTTAGAATAATGTTTGGCGCTACCAGGTTGGTCCCCCATGTTTCTCACATAAGGGTCGAGTTCACAATCTGTCAGTTGACGGGATGAGCCGCCATCTCACATGTGTTTAACGGGGTCACTTTTTATTTGGGGTACGATGTTCTATCTAGATCTAGGGTAGCGACCTCTATTAGATTGCCATTTTACAAAAAACTAGGAATGTATACAGACATACATGCCTGCAGCTCATCGACGTATGTGCAAGTCTGAATATATCACAAATTATTATTTATCTAGATTCACATTTAAAATCCTAGGTGCCTAGGTCGCAAACAAAACAACAAATTTAAAACAAGTGTGAATACATTTTCTCGTGTTGACAAAAGCAAAGCAAACTAAGCCGACTATAAATGCATTGATCTTCTTTTGTTCAATTTTTAATTAAAAAATATTTTTTTCTCCAAAGGTCTTACATAATTTTTCAAAATAAAAAATATGGAAAAATATTGTTGAATACAATTGAATAGAAAATAACGCAGAAAAAAAATAAAAACTGAAAAAAAATGGAAATTTTTTTTCCCCAAGTACGAAGGAAAATTTTGAAAAATAAAATGTACCTTGCACAACTAGACCATAACACGTATCTGCAGAAAAAAAATCATAAAAATTAAATTAAATTTGTTGTTTTATTTGCGACCTAGGATTTTAATAGTGAATCTAGATAAATAATTATTTGTGATATATTCAGACTTGGACATACGTCGATGAGCTGCAGGCATGAATGTCTGTATTCATTCCTAGTTATATATGGTATATATCAATCAATGCATTGGTTGATTGATTATAACTCGCGATTCGTGCCGTCGTAGGCGCGCTTAATTGCAAGTGTAGCCCAATCTTTTCCAAGTTTCACGTCACTTTATCAATGCAAGAATACTAGCAAAGTTTCACTAATACAACATTCTTGCATTCGAGCTTCTCGAACTTTTACGCTCTTACAGATTTAGAGCTTTTTAATCAATTTACCTTTTCAATTTGAGTAAAATTTCATAAAATAATATCGATATTTCATTTAAAGACTAGCAGTGCTTATGTATTTTAAAACTTTGAACTAAAGTTCCGTAATTATTTAAAGTTTTTAATCAATAAACAAGTTTAGTTTCAACAAGTAACAGGAATGAAAAAGTTTGTAATTTTGAATTCTGTTTTATGAATTCATAAAGTAATTTTGCAAAAGTTAATAAATTACGTGTTATATTTAATTTTATATATAAAAATGCATATGTATGTCAATCTTAATGCTGTGGAATTTTTAAGTGCAGATACTCCTTATTTTAAGAGAGCACTGTAAAGGTTCATTAAATTTTTCTGAGTAACAGAGAGAAAAGTATTATCCCGCTGTAGGTCTGGTCGTCAACAGGTAGGTCGTTAAATGAGGAGTACTTATATTTCAGATAGTATTTCTTTTCTATTATGCGCTGTTTGGGCCAAAACATAAAATTAATGAAATATACATATTTTTGGCTAATATATTGTAACTAACCAAACACCGATTAAGTCCGTTTAATTAGGCCCGTCGGATTACAGCGTTAACGATTCCGCGCGAATCCGTAACTTACGGTTTGCCATGCAAAAATCGAGGAGAGTCGTATTCAAAGAGCCGTAGAAGATAGTCGGTAGTTGCACCCTGTATTGCTAATTTTGCCAATCTAGTTGGATTTGAACGTATAGTTTTAGTTAGTGTACCCGTTGTAGGGGATTTAAGTAGAGGTGCGACACGTTTCAGTTACTGTGTCCGAATTACCCGTGTTTTGTTCTGCCTCCACGTGGCGTGATAGGGCAGTTTTTGGAGTGATCGGGGAAGTGTTGTGCTACTGTCCACGTCTTCCGAAAATATTGCCTAGCCACGAGGAACTTCGCCTTGTCACCACGTGTTCAGACCGCCGAGGATTCACAGCCTTTAGTTCGCTTCATCCATACCATCGATTTCGGGTGATCCAGACGCCGAGGATCTTCATATGTTGCCTCTCTACAGATGAGTACCGAATTGACGTCTACTGAATTCTTTATCATATGGTCATTGTTTTATTCGCATACCGGGTTGTAGTGGCGCATGTGCGCAAAGTGTACAGGTGCGTTGCCCTTTCAGTGGCGTACCATTCGACCGGGCATATGTCGGTTCTTTGTTTACGATATCCTAATTGTTGTTTATTTCAGTATAAAATTCTACTCTAATTTCAATGGTATTTGTTTAAAGGAGTCACTGGCAAAACTCTGTTTGACTTGTGTTTGAAATTGTAAACTTTAGCGTTATAAAGTATTTGTCTACGCCACTGGCATCCGTTTCAATTTGCGTTCAATTTTACGTACCAAGTATTGTCCACTTTGTATTATTTTGGTGGACAATGTTAACCATTGTATGCTGTATCTAAGTATTTTAAGAATCATAATTTCACCTCATCCCCCAGATCATCTCTCAACTAGCTTTAAGGAAACCACTTGTAAGCACACGCGACAAATACTGATCAATATAACTTTATGTCTATTTTTGAGAGTACAGAGTATTATTTTGGGACGTGTTTCGGTCCACAGCAACTCCCTTATCTAGTGCACTATTTAACTCATCCATCGTTTTACAGTTTCGTATTTTGTAGCCCTCGGTGTACTAGTAGAATTAAAATACGTGGCGCCCGCAAATTCAGATTTTGTTATAACCCACTCCCCTTTTCGCAACTGGCTAGCTGGCTGCTTGTGCGGGCCATCCCGTCCTTCTCTCTTTCACCCCCTTCCCAACAAGAAAGGGGTGATAATATATTTATTTATAAGTATTTTTAATTTATTTACATATGCCTTTGTTTGTTTGATAGTTGTTATTAGCAACATTTTTTAATTAATATGGATGTCAGTTAAATAATATTTATTACAGTTTTTCCGTTACAATATAGCCTGGTAAGCTTTTGTAACATAATTTCTTCCTACCATTCGCCCATTATCTATTTGTAATGAATGATAGACAAATAAATAGAGCACGTGACAGACTTTGTGAGAGAAGATTTGCTACGTGGCATGTGAGTGGAATACTTTCAAACGACAATGAGGTATTGAATGTTATGAAAGATTATGGGATAGATGTTTTAACAGTATGTGAAACAAAAAAGAAAGGATCCAGTGAAAATGAAATAAATGGTGTATTTTGTTTATGGTCAGGCGTCAGTGAAAACATTCATGCAAAGCATGGTGTTGGTGTACTTATTAGCGAAAGAGTGAAACCGTGTATTCGTGAGTATAAATGTGTTTCTTCTTGTGTTTTATATGTAAGATTGAAAATTGGGTTCCATAGAATATTTCTCGTATGTGTTTATGGTCCGACTGAATGTGAAAACGATTACGAGAAGGAATGTTTTTGGAATGAACTAAATAATGTGCTTGATACTTGTGAGCCTGGTGAGAGGATAATTGTTTCAGGTGATTTAAATGGATGGGTTGGTGTAAAGAGAAATAAAAGTGAAAATGTTATGGGAAGATTTGGTGAAGCAAGGGTAAATGAAAATGGAAAAATGATTGTTGCCTGTTGTATAGAATATGGTCTCTACATATCGAATACTTTCTTCAAACATTAGTCTTCGCATATCTATACATGGGAGAATATTCATGAGAATAGATGTAGTGTGATTGATTTGATAATGTATGATGAGAGACTAAGAAGCCTTGTTGTAGATACGAGAGTAAAACGTGGTGCTGAATTGGGAACGAATGATTATTATTTGGTTGTATCCCGTGTTAAATTGGCTCAGGGCTGGAAAATGAGGGTAAAGGAATCTGAAATATGGCGATTTCCGAGGTGCATGTTTGCTTAAATGTAAAAGTGTGCGAGCGAATGTAAAGCGTGTTGTGCGTGAAAATAAAATGCAATGTAAGAAAGAGAAGAATGAAAAATTGACGAATGACTTTGTTCTGAATAAAAAGATATTTTGGACATGCGTGAAAAAGGGTGGTAACATGTCTTGTGTAAAAGCAGTTAAAGATCATGATGATAATTTATTGTGGAAAGAATCTGAGATTTGGGGAACGATGGAGCAGTTATTTTAACAAATTGTATTTAAATAATTGTGTCATAAATGATAATATGAATGATTTTGATTGTGGTGAAGATGAATTTTGGGATATAAATGAAGACGATGTAAGTAATGCTTTGGCTAGAATGAAAACTGGTGAAGCTGCAGGAATAGATGGTATTATAGTTGAGATGTTGAAGTATGGTGGTGAAAAAGTGTTGGCTTGGCTAGTTTATTTGTGTAAATGCTGCTTGCGGCAAAATGTTGTTCCAGAAGATTGGAAGCTTGCTGTAATTGTTCCATTGTATAAAGGAAAAGGAAATACGAGAGAATGTACAAATTATCGTGCGATTCGTCTCTTGAGTGTTGTGTGTAAGTTCTACAGTGTTCTAATTAACAAAGTAAGGGAGATTACATGTAGTAAACATGAATGTTATGCAAGGTGGGTTTTTGCCTGTATGAGGATGTGTGGATCAATTGTTTTCGCTTCGAATAATTGTGGAGAAGACATTGGACCGAAACACAAAATTGTTTTGTGCTTTCATTGATTTGAAGAAGGCGTATGACAGTGTTGTGCGTGAAAATTTATGGCCTATTTTGAAGGAGTATGATGTTATTGGTACGTTATTGAGAGCACTAATGGCTTTATATGAAAGTAATCAAGCAGCAGTTCGTGTGGATGGTAGTTTGAGTAGATGGTTCAGTATTGACGTAGGGGTTAAACAGGGTTGTGTGATGTCTCCTTGGCTCTTTAATTTGTATATGGATGTGTTAATACGACGAGCGTTACAGTGTAAAATGATGGTGTGAAGATAAGTGATTTTGCTGTGCCTGCATTAGCATATGCTGATGATGTGGTTATTATGGGTGAATCTGAGAAACAATTGACGAAAATGATTGAGAGTGTCAGTAATTAAGGAAAATGTTTGAATTTGATCATGAATGCTTCAAAATGTAAGATTTTAATTTTTTAGAAGGATGAAATTACGGAATGCAAGATTAGCATAGATGGTGAGCAATGAATTTAGATATCTGGGATGCATGTTTTCGAAAGATGGGCGGATGAATGCTGAAATTGAAAGAAGAGTAGTTGCAGGTTGAACAGTTTTGGGAGCTTTGGGAATGTTTGCTACAAATGTGAATGTATCAAGAGAAGCTAGGTTATGTGTATATATTAGTGTACTTGTGCCATCGTTGATGTATGGAAGTGAATGTTGGGTATGGGATAACTGGAATAATAAAAGGGTAACTGCATTTGAAATGAGATTCTTGAGAGGTGTGTGCGGAGTGACTACAAGAGACCGTATTAGGAATAAAGTAGTGTATGATGAATGTGAAATTAGTGAAGATATTGTGAAAAGAGTGGCTTCAACTCAACTGCGTTTGTTTGGACACGTGATGATAGACGAATGATAGACTGACCAAGAAGATTTATTTGGGTGAAATTGAAGAAACACGAATGCGAGGAAGACCGAGGAATAAATGGATGAATATGATAGAGAATGTTTTGAGTGAACGTAAAATTATATGCAGAAATAATAGGAGAGCATGTATGACAAGTTGTATGGATATTAACGAGACAGTTCTGTATGGATAGGAGTATTTGGCGAGCAATTGATAGAAAATAAGGTATGAAGGTTTTCTATATAACATTAAATATTTTGAGTGATAGTAGAGAATAAAGGGCCTGTTACCCCAGTATTGGAAAAGGCGTTATGCATGTATGTATGTATGCATGTAATATTCAGAACTTATTAAGCATATTTCGAGTGATAAGGGTGAAGACAGGTAAATAAATGAGATAGCAAATAACAGACTTAGGTATTTTTTTTAAATATATTTGTTTCGATATTTGCAAAATCATTATTTACAATTACCAGTAAGAGTAACATTCCATACTACGCTATTAATAAAAACTATACGTGGGGTAGTGAATTACTAGTTAAATTTTATACCATTCTAAATGCAAGGTTAAAAACAGGACCGGCCTTCGAAAATGTATCTACTGTCTCCTTATCTAATATTTTTACTTGATATTCTATTTCTATCTAGTTAAATTAGAATTATTTAAAACCGCCCTGACTATAATTACTTACCAAGTGTAATTTATATTATTATAATGCGAAATATTTTTTGTACCCGTAAGGCACTACAAGATTACTAACAAAATTTGGTTGCCGCCCGAAAAAGAATTATTAATTGTTCTTCGTTAGCAAGAGGTTTCGAGCATTCACCCGGCAAGTGAAAGACCCGGGTTCTAATCCCGACGATGGATATTAATTTTCTCATTTAGATAAAAATTCTTCGTTAATACCTAGTTTACCCATAGGGGAAGTTTTGTAAATAATATTCTATGCACTATGGAAATATTACTGAAACTAACTGCAAATTAGCGAGAAGACTCAATATTATTATTATAACATATAGATACGTACCTTGATTATTTTATTTCTTATCATCGGACATATTTTACTAAGGACTGACGAAGAGATACCTAAAGTTAGTGGTGTACAGCGGTGCAGTAACAGGTGGTGGATGGGTTATATTGAATTTTTTTATGAATATAAATAATAATTTTAAACAGATCACCATTTAGTTCCTGTAACACAGACCATAGACTAATAAAATTGTACGTGAATCACAATTAATATTATTATTTTTTCTCCACTAGAATTTCTCCTTAATTTCCTTTATATGTGGGTACGCCACTACTTTGCATATTTAGTCAAACTAACACAGTATTAATGATTTACCTTATTTTCCAGCTGTTATCGATATTATTTATGTAATAACATTTTACGGAAATATATTGAATAATTTCATTTTCCTGCAGATAAGTTAGCATTGACAAGAGAGAAGTGGATGTAAGATTTTATTTTTATGGAATAGTATTGATTGTAAATAACATTAATTCTTCTAAACATTCAAATTGCATCCTGTGTCTCCAGAAACATCAATTTAAAATATTTATACAATGAAAGCTCCCTCAGGCGGACATTCACGGGACCAACTTTTTTGTTCGTTTTTGAAACGTATACTGAAGGCCGTATGTCTCCGAAAACACGCAAGATAATCATATAAATCCTTATATATTTGAATTCAGGAAAATCCCGATCTAACTCAATTAAAATTAACTATTGTTCCCATTTAAGAAATAAAAGTTAAGTGCTGTATCTCCGGTAAAATGTCGTCTACTTGGTCGGGCAGCATTTCAACCATGCTAAAATGTTTATATGAAGTTTTTTTTTCAATATTTTCATTTACTTTTGAGTTATAAAGGATAAAGTATAATTAATATTAAAGAAATATGAAATCGCCATCAACATCGATCCATAAATGTGCAACTTTTGTCTAATTTAGCCGATCTCGTGTCGCTTATAGTTTCCGATATGAACCGCGGATATCCGCAATTTTAATTCGGATATATTTTAGTGGATGCGGTTCGGATGCGGATATAACATGTGCGGATGCGGTTATTGGACATTTGAAAATGCTTATTAAATGGATGAATATGATAGAAAATGTTATGAGTGAACGTAAAATTATAAGCAGAAATAATATAAGAGCATGTATGACAAGATGTATAGATATTAACGAGGTGAGACAGTTATGTATGGATAGGAGTATTTGGCGAGCAATTGTTAGAAAATAAGGAATGAAAGGCATTTTCTATATAATATATAATATTAATTTTTTTTGAGTGATTGTAGGGAATAAAGGGCCTGCTACCTCAGTAATGGGAAAGGTGTGATGTTATGTATGTATGAAAATGTTTATCTTGTTTTGAAGCGTAATACTTTTTTGTAGACACAATCATAAATTAATATTTCTAGTAAAAACAAAGGTTTGATAATGCGTGCTTGCTTTGCGTTTTGAAGGCAACAAAATAAATAAAAAATAAATTATGATACTATATTTTAACTTGAAATATGTAGGGGAGATAACTTACTAATATGTCACTGAACACCACAAAATAAGCGTTAAACGAAATACATCAGTGGCGGGTGTGTGCTAAAAAAAAAAAATAATAATAATAATATATATATATATATATATATATATATATATATATATATATATATATATATATGTATATATATATATATATATATATATATATACATATATATATATATATATATATATATATTATTATTATTATTATTTTTTTTTTTTAGCAC